>CM043016.1:22151839-22721118 GCA_023690525.1 Holotrichia oblita | reverse complement strand
ATAAGGATGATGAATTCGAATTTGAAATCGACTCCTTGACAGGTGACAGGAAGATATTAAAGCATAAACAGACACTAGATAGCTTAAACGGTGAAATAACCGGGGCATACGCAATTTTAACCCTTGATGATGGTAGAAAATACACAGAAATTATGCCGATTCAACAGATTAAAAATGCATGGAACAGAGGCCAATCAAAAGGGAATTCCATGGCGCATAAGGATCACCCGGAGGAAATGTGTAAAAAAACGGTCATATCAAGGGCGTGTAAATTATTTATTAATACCTCTGACGATTCAGCTTTATTTGATGCCGATGACGAATTTGATGGCCGTGATTATGCAAGGCAGGAAATAGCTATCGAGGCCAACCAAGGCGACACCATTTCATTTGATGAACCTATCGTTATTGAAGCGAAAGAGGAAGCGTCAGCTAATGCAGAATCCCAACGCACAATAACCCCGGACGGCGAAATTATAGACACAACCGTCGATTTGGACGCAGGTTTTTAATATGATGCTAAAAGTCTTAGGTAGCAATTCAAAGGGCAATTGCTACCTTCTGGAAAATGATACGGAAGCCCTTGTTATTGAAGCAGGGGTTCCCTCAAAGGAAGTATTAAAAGAAGTTAACTTTAATCTAAGCAAAATAACCGGCGTTTTGCTGACCCACGAACATGGAGACCATTCAAAATATATTCATGAGTGGAGAGCGAGAGGCGTTCGAGTGTGTATGTCCGGCGGCACAGCGACAGCCCTGAATATTTCTCATTGCAATCATGTTGTTGTGGTGGAAAAGTTACGTAATTTCAGGATCGGAGGGTTCAGAATCATTCCCTTTGAGGTTCAGCATGATTGCAATGAACCTTTAGGATTTCTAATCAATCATGATGATACAGGCAACATTCTATTTGTTACTGATACATTTTACATAAAGAACAGATTTAAGGATTTAAGGCATATTCTGATTGAATGTAACTATGTGGATAGTATATTAAATGAAAGTGATAAGCCATATAGGGATAGAGTTTTAAGTTCTCATATGAGCCTGGAAACGTGCTTGGAATTTTTAAAGGCAAATGATTTGAGCTGGGTTGAAAACATTGTGTTGACGCATCTTTCTGATAGTCATAGTGATGAAAAGATGATGCGACAGAAAGTTGTTGAGGTAACCGGAATTAATACGATAATCGCCGATAAGGGCATTAAAATTGAATTGGGGTGGTAGTTTGAGAAAGCCAGATATTACCGAAAGCCAAAAAAATTAATATAAAAAGGCTATTACGCGCATTAACCCCTTCCGTTTCTCTGCTGGGAGATAACGGCGAAAAAACAGCACATGAGATGAGGCTAACCGTACCAGCAATACGGCGCACATGTGACTAGCCCGGTTGTTTTGTTAGGTTTTTGACCGGGCAAGCTTTAAATAAAGGGCGTGATTGAGTGGCAAGACCCGAAATTCCATCATCTAAGTGGTATAGAGCTATGAATAGAGTTTTTGTGTCTGAGCAAGTTGAAGATAATTTAGAGGTAAGTTTAATTCTTAAAGACAATGTCAGCAATTTTATATCATGGGCTTCTGAAATGATGGATAACTACGGATGGTTAGGATTTGACTATCTTATCCCTAAATATCTTTCTAATCCATTTGAAGATTTAATCGGATTAAGAAAGCGTAACGGCGGAGTACACAGCCGCAATGCAGAATCGTTTTGAGAATGGCGAGCTATCCCGTTCCAACCGCAACTTTTTCCGTAAAACTGCGGAGCGCATGGACGAAGTGTACCTTACCGGCAGAATACAGTGGTCTGTAAAGTCCCGGCACAAGCGCGAGCCGCTAAATCATTATTTTTTGGTACTTCATGCGGAATATTTGCAATCAAGCGAATTTCATCCAAACACGCGGGAAGATGTCAGTTGGGTGATACACAAGCATTTTTTGTGGCTTATGAAGAAAGGTCATGCTGATTTTTCAGCAGTTACAGAAAAGGATGTCGGCGACTATATCAGCTATTGCGTCAGACACCTTTGCCCCGGCAGCGTCCGCAACCTCATCTCTTACACGCGGAAATTTTACGAATTTCTCAGAGCAAAAGGTGAAACCGGTATTGCCTATGAGGGGTTTCTGTCAAGCGGCATACGCCGTCCGGAGAAAATCCAAGTGCCGTCAACACCGGAGGAAGTAGAAATGGTTTTGGCACAAATCAACAGGGCAACACCACAGGGGAAACGTGATTATGCGGCAATCTTGCTCGGAGCGAGAACCGGACTGCGAGCCTCCGACATTGTTTGCCTGAAGCTGAGAGATATTGACTGGATAAACAATCAAATCTGTGTTATGCAGCAAAAGACAAGTGAACCCTTAATTCTGCCAATGCCCGATGATGTTGGCGAAGCTTTGAAGGAATATATCCTACGGGCAAGGCCGGATAGCGATTACGCTCAAATATTCCTGCGGGCGCAAGCCCCTTTCCAGCCATTAAGCGCAGGCTCGTCTTTGGGGTATCTTTATGAGCAATACCAGCACAAGGCAGGGATTGAGCGCAAGGCTTTCGACGGCAAGGGATTTCATTCCCTACGCAGAATGCTTGGTAAGGAAATGACAGTTGCCGGTGTGCCTATCACCACTACTGCTCAGGTTCTCGGTCTGCGTTGTTTAGATACGGCCAAACAGTACATTTCTTTGGACACAGTTCATCTGAAAGAATGCGCATTGGATTTCCGTGGGATTGAACTGGCGGGAGGTGTGCGGCTATGACCAGTCTGTTTGCACCTAAGATTCAGTCCGCGCTGGATTATCGTCAATCAATAGGAAAAACCGTTGGAACCCATGCCTTTTATCTGCGTCATTTTGATGGGTTCTGCACCGAGCGTTATCCCGAAGAATCCACCTTAACCAAAGAAATCGCGTGGGATTGGGCGTACAACGCCTTCCATAAAAGTCCAAATGTGGTGTATCGCCGGATAGTGGCGCTCCGATTATTAGGAAAGTATTTGACCGCCACAGGCGAGGACGCTTATGTGTTTCCAGAGGCAATGTCTAGCACGAAATACACTCTTTCGCCGCATATTCTCACGGATGATGAACTACAGCGTTTATTCGCCGCCGCAGACGCTTTTCCACGCAACTCACGGTATCCGTTCCGCCACAGAATTATCCCTGTTGTATTCCGGCTCATCTATACCTGTGGGTTGAGGCCGAATGAGGGCAGAGAATTGAAACGAAACAATATCAACTTAGATACCGGCGAAATTCTTATTACCAATACAAAGCATCAAAAAGAGCGTCTTTTACCCATGTCTGACGATATACTGGCGCTGTGTAGGAACTACGCTCGGTTACTTGATGAGGAAGGGCCTGCAAACAGTGAATATTTTTTTCCAACGCAAAAAGGAAACTGCTATTGCAAAGACCGGCTCAGTGTATTTTTCAGACAATGCTGGCAAATGGCCAATCCTGATATTTTACCCGATGACTTGCCGTCTGTTCGTATATATGACCTCCGTCACCGTTTTGCGTCGGCTGTTCTGAACCGTTGGATTGATGAGAAGCGTAATCTTTACGCTATGCTCCCGTATCTGCGAGCTTATATGGGTCACGCCGCTTTGTCGGCAACAGCTTACTATATCCATCTGCTGCCGGAAAATCTTTCTAAGTCCGAGGGGATTAACTGGACAGTTCTTGAGAGCGTTATTCCAGAGGTGGACGTATGAAAAAAGTCGCCGACGAAACGCTGTTCAAGCTGATTCATGATTTCCTTGTGGTTTATCTGCCGTCTCAACGGGGCAGTAGTCCTAATACAATCCGAGCATATCGAAGTTCCCTTGAAATGCTGCTGGATTTTGCCAAGCAGCAAAACAAGATACCGCTTTACAAGGTTTCGTTTCGTATGTTGGATGAAAAAGTTGTCGCAGCGTTCTTGGATTCGCTGGAAACTGAACGTGGATGCGGGGTCAGTACACGAAACCATCGTCTGAAATGCATCCGTGCATTTCTTAAATATGCAGCCATGATAGAGCCGACTGCCGTCGCACATCGGTTGGAGATTCTTAAAATTCCTGTAAAAAAGAAGCAAAGCCAGTTGCTGTCAAGTACATGAGTGAAATGGCGGTGAAAGTATTATTAGCCGAACCTGATGCAACAACAAAACTCGGACTCCGTGACCGTTTCTTTATGATTTTAGCCTATGATACAGCAGCGAGGGTACAAGAATTGGCTGATTTGCGGCTCAGGGACATCCGACTCAGCAAAACGCCGACCATCGTGTTGACCGGCAAAGGCTCAAAAACGAGAACTGTGCCGCTCATGCGTCCCACAGTGCTTCACCTTAATAACTATTTAGATGCTTTCCACTACGGAGAGAGCCTTTTATCGGAAAAACCTCTTTTTTATACGATTCATGGAGGTGTTCCGGGGGCGCTTTCCTGCGATGGCATCCGAAAACGGATGAAGCGTTATGGTACAACGGCGCGAGAAAAGTGTGGCGAAATTCCTGAAAATATTCATCCCCACTTGCTTCGTCACAGCCGTGCCATGCACCTCTACCAAAACGGCATGGATTTAACTCTTGTATCACAATGGTTGGGTCATGCGCAGTTGGAAACCACTTTAGTTTACGCACACGCAGACACGGAGCAGAAACGAGCCGCTATTGAAAAAGCGACAACTCAAAGTAATACCCTGCAACAACCCCCGACATCTCGTTTCGATGTAAACGATGAAGATGTTTTGAAACGATTGTACGGCTTAAAGTAACATTTCAAAAGTTATCACGAATTTATGGGCGGCGAGGCTGGGTGTCTGTAAAACTGGGTCTCGCCGCCCATAAAGTTATCAATACTTTTTTTGTCTCATAGCCCTGTAAAAACGGGCTTGCTCTTTTCAGATATTGATAACTCGAAATTCGTGATAACTGGTATAATCCAGAAATCTGGATACTACCAGCAAGCATCGTGTTTGGATAGCCAAACACTAACGGCAAGCATCGCCTTTGTGCTACCACAGGGCGCTTGCGTCAGGGTGAACCCTGAAACCCTTTTCGGACAAAACCAAGACTTGACTTTTTAACCCACAGGCTTTACAATCAAAAGCAAAAAACTTGTTAAGGACACTTTCTACCGCGAAAGTGTCTTTCGTGCTTCATGGGAATGTGGGTAGGTATAAGATAGGTATATTTACAATAATATTTCACAAAACATATATTTAAAAAGCCTTGATTTATCGGCTTTTCTTTAACTTAAAGGCTAAGCTATGCAAACGCTGACCCAATGCTTAAATTGCTTTGCCTTCGGAAGCTTGCTGGAAAGTATTAAAGAATATAAACCGCTTTCATTTATAATAACTAATTCCTGTTCGCCGCCTGGGGTGTACCATTTCGTTACCCCCTTTTCATCCTCCTCTACATGGTCACCCAAAGCTTTTCGCGTATTGGTATAACCTAAAACATTAGCTACATCTTTTCCAACGAACCAAGCTTGACCGTCTTTTTCTAAAACCCTGATACCACCCAATTCCTTATTCGTAAATACTGTTAATTCGCTCATTTTATCCTCCTTAAATAGTTTTTTTGTTGCGCGGCAGATGTGGTTGTGCTTAATAGGATTTTAAATGTGATTTTTTAAAAAGAATATTGATAATTCTTTTTGAAGTGTATGCAACTTACTTTCTTTATGGTAGAATTAAATCGATTGAAATTTATATCTACAAATAACATTATAACAGATTAAATCTGTATATCAATACAATTTACAGATTATTTCTGTATTTATTTTAAGGAGGTTATTATGGACTTTAGCACTAGGTTAGACAAGTTGCTTAAAGAAAACAATATGACAGCACTACGTTTGACCCAAGAACTTGGAATAAATCGAAATACTATTAGCGATTGGAAGCGTGGTAAATCTACGCCATCTCCAAATATATTGACTAAAATAGCGGATATATTTAATGTTTCTATAGACTATCTTTTAAAAGGCGAGAACCAAAGCCAAGAAATAGCCAAACCACAAAAAGGGAAGGTGATTTTTACCGTCAACGGCTTTGGCGGCCCGCAAGAGCATTTTGAGGTAGACGAAGAAGATTGGGAAGTAGTTCGGGCTATGACAGATGCGTTAAGGAAAAAACGGGATGAAAAAAAACGGGACGAAAAGAAGAAAAACAAGAAATAGTTTTCCAGCCATTTCATAAATACATCAGGTTACTTTTTGTCGATATTTAATTGTGATAAATTTAATTGCAGTTAAATTTACGATGAGAGGTGCATATTATAGAATACTTGAAGGAAATTGTAATTAATTTGTTAATCGAAAATGATGTAAGGTCATTGCCTTTAAACATGCTAAATATTACATCAAAAAACCATGATTGGATTATTCAAAGTTATTCAGAAGCTGGGGTAATAATCCAACGGTTAAGGGTAGAGGGCTATTTAAAAGACCATAACGGCTTTTCATTAAAAGAATCCGATAATAATTACATTATCCTTTATAGCGACGAACTATCATTTATGGAACGTAATTTTGTAATAGCTCATGAAGCGGCTCATATTGTTCTTGGACACAGTACCGTGGGCCGGATCCTCGGTAAATCAAAAGACCCAGAGACAGAGTCGAAACAGGAAGCCGAAGCTGACGCATTTGCCTCATATTTATTGGCTCCGGCGAGTATTTTACTAAAGGCTGGTATCCTTTCGTCAGAATCAATACAGACGGCAACAGCTATTTCAGACATTTATTTGCTTAAGAAGACTGATGAAATAGCAAGCTTAAAGGAAACTAATTTATCTCCATCAGAAAGCCGGTTATGCAACCAATTTAAGTCATACATACTACGTCAAAGGCTTCAAAAGTACAAAAAATATGGCTTGATTCTATTGATTTGCGGCATAATAATTGCCGGTATTAAATTGTATGATTTTTCAATTTATATTCAACCGGAAACACAAGACTTGGCAGCCGATAAGACTCCTGCTCTTGAAGAAATGAAAGTTTTTATTACACCAACAGGTAAAAAATTTCACTTAGAAACTTGTGGCTCAATACGAAATTCAGACCTGACGGAAATTACAATTAAGGAAGCAATTGATGACGGTTATGGAGCTTGTAAAATTTGCAAACCTTTAAATTTTAAAAATTAATTTTTTTTAGCCGTCATGATAGAATTTTCTAGCTCTTTTCAATTTACATTAATTAAGGAAGGTTCTTTTTTAACATTTTTGCCATTCTTTATGCAAACGATTGTACACTATATAAGACATGTTCTTTAAAACCTGATATTTACGCCGTTTGTAGCCTAAGGAAGTAAATTGTTACTTCCTTAGGTTTTGTTCCTTAGTCCCGGCTGTTTTTCAGACAGGTTTTTTTAACTGTTTAACCCTCTTTAAACTCAACAAACCTTGATTTAAAGGGAACTTCAAAACTTTTTAAACTTTTTAAACTCATTTCTTTAAACAAAAAAACAGTCTGCTAAAGGACTGTTTTTTCTTTATTTCGACTTCCATAAAGAATGGCAAAACCAACAACCAAAATCCCAAAAAGCATTGAGTTAAAGGCTTTTTCAAATTTTTACGGATTTTTACATTTTTTTATTTTTTGCCATTCTTTATGAATATTTACAGTATTCGCCTGATTATAACCGCATTGAAAAAGTTTGGGCGAACTTGAAGCGTTTTCTACGCGAGACTAAGTTGACTTTTGATTCGTTGTCATCTGCTATTTATTGGTATTTTGCTGTTGCGTGTTTTTAGGTTCTACGGCTATATCTCGATCTGCGTTCCCATGGCATCGGTTGTAACAATGTGTCCTTTCACATTTAAATCGTCCAGTAAATCCAGAATAGCCGTAATTTCGTTGGACTTTTCGTTTACACGCTTTTCCCCAAGGGGCGTGTTGATTAATATAAAAAAACTACTCACGTATCCAAAAGACTGAAATTGACAAAAATTCGTCCCCAAATTATTCTCTTATATGTGGACAAAGAAGGTTTTTTACGGTGTTTTGGGGATAACGTCCGCCATTTGGGCGAACTAATCCCATATATTGTGATTAACTGTTTTGAATCTCTGAATCCAACACTAAAAGTCGCCTAAAATTATAGGCGATAGCATATAGAAATTCTGCTGCTTGATTTTTAAGTGTGCCTTTGTAGTAACTCGTTTTTCCTGCTTAGAAAAGGTTCGTTCATAAGGGGAACGCAATCCGGAAATCCATCTGTCTTTGTCCTTGTTTTTATCTTTCATATTGTTTTTCAAGATAACCATAGGGTGGCAACCTCTTGCCTTGATTACGCCAATTGCAGGGATATATCCTTTGTCTGCCGTGACAGCTCCACTGTCGGGACAGACATATTGCGTGCCGTCAGCATCAGTCATGTTGGCTTTTGTGACCTTGACTTTATTAATCATACCGCTTTGCATATCAACTGAAACATGCTTTTTAAAGCCAAACCAGAATTTGGTCTTGCTTTTTGCCCCAATTCGTACGTCTTTGTCTTTGGAATATTTTTCGATGACTCCGTTATTAAATTTTTCATATCCATCAGAAATCGCTTTATCCCGTTCTTCCCACATGGAAAGTTTACTGATTAAAGCTGTAGCATCAATAAAAGTGAATACTTCTGGCCAAGTATCCTTTGGCTTTTAGTTGCCCTCTTACGGCATTAAATATTTGCTCTATTTCATCTGTTCCAAGCTTATTCCTAAATTTGCAAAATGTGCTGTAATCCGGTGTTTTCTCTGTTAAACTAAAATTACAGAACCATTTCCCGGCAAGGTTTTCAGCCATAAATCTTTCAAATTCCCGGTCAGATAAATTTTCCATGAATTGAAGAATAAGACACATTATGAGCCTAATTGTTGTGTATCCTGTCGCTCCAAGTTCTTTTTTCTGATTCTGACTGCCTTTGTTATTTTTTTGAAATCTATTAGTCCCTTTAGTTTTCGGTATGTATGCTCTTTTGACACTAATGTCTCTATATTGACCATCTCAATTTGATTATCATCCATTTTTTTCACCTATGCGTTTTCTTATTATTATATCACTTTTTTTGTCAAATTGCTATTTTTCAACACGCCCCCAAGGCAAAATCCGTTTTCGTCCACGGCACTATCTATATGATTCGCCTTTTGATTTTTGTTCCCGTTAGTGCATTGTGTTTTGCCGTCTATTGCAAGGATTTTTTTGATTTTCTCTCCTTCATCGCTATTTAGCATCGCGTTCCATAGCGCTTGGAATCTTTGCAGAAACTCAGAAGATACCATTGCGAGTACCCGCTCAATCGTATCGTGGGAAGGTATGCCGTTTGGTAATTCCAAATATCTTCGCAAAAACTTCTCATATTCTATCCCAAATATTTCGATTGATACCCATTCATTTGTGTTTGCCAACATTGCGAAAAATACCAGTGCTTTTAAATCGTGTAAATCTTTTCCAAAGTGTTTGCCTTGGATTTTAGCATGGAGCTTATTGACATGAAAATACCAAAAGAATTATAAAGGAATTAGTAAAAAGTGAAGAATTTAAGAGTACAAGCGACATAATGGAAAGCATAAAAATCATGTTTGCAGAAGTAATGAATGAAGTATTACAATAGACCTGTCCTAAAACTGTAATTCTTAGTTATAAAAATTGTTCTTGCTGTTCAGTCAAGAGGCTTGCTCTATCCTGTCTTATAGCAAAAATCAGTTATATTATTGGCTGAATTTTTAAATATTAAACCTATTATTTCTGCCTTGTCTTTTTTGTCTTTTTTTGCCTACACAACTTTTTCCGCAAACCCTGACAGCTCTCGACGCTTCGTGCAAAATAACGGCTTCGCCGACGTAAAAGTGGTGTGAAATACCGTAAGTTAGCGTTTATATCTTCTACAGTGAACGTATCTTTTTTTTCGTATATGTTTCAGATGTGTTCACCGGGGAACGCTACATCCAAGTAACCATTGTATCCGTCGGTGCAATATTTTTCGGCTTCTGTCCCATTGTCAACAATCTCTTGTATTTTCAAAGATGACAGAGTTATCCACAATCACTTCCGGTTTTTTAATCCGGATATATACATTCATTTTGCTCATGCCAAAAAGCCTCCCAACTCCACGTTCTGTCACACTGGAATAGTAGGCTTTTATTGACAATTTCTTTATCTTTTCGGGGTACTTCTCTTAACTTTGGGGGATAGTATATGTGGCGCCGCATTCCTTACACATGCAACGTTGTGTCCCCGAGCGATTGAACCTTTTTTCAATTGGTTGCTCTGGCAGCCGCAAACTGCGCAGTTCATCTCTTCCCTTGGCTTAATGTTGGTGTCTTCATGTTGCTATTTTAACATATTGGACGCTATATGTCCGTTCCCGGTTCAGTCTATTCATAGACAAACCAAGCGTGTTTTATTAAATCATTTTGAACCTCATAAATTACCACTGCTTCTAAAATATTATCGTTAGCTAAAGTAGTTACGTTTTCGTAATCAATAACCTTATTACCGATTGTAATCCGGTTTTTAAGCTCCGCGTGAGCCTTTAAAACGTCAAATCTTTCCCGGTATCTTTCCCTGAGCGCTGTTTTTCCCTCAAGAATTATAGAATTGTCAATAAGGTTATAAATTATAACATCATCATCATAGGTTGCAACAAAACCGTCCAAGTCATGATTATTATAACAATGTAATTGCAAGCGGACTGTATCTTCAGCACTTCTCATTTATAATTTCCTCCTGAATATAAATAGACCACAATTATGTACTCAAATTTTCATCATCGTCAGTATCTTTTGTTCTGTCGTTCTCTCGGTACCTTGTCCCGCGTACAAAAACAGAGACCATATCTACAAGTCCTGATATGCTTAAAAATGAACCCGCCAAGTCATGCCCATTGTTAATCACAACTAATCCGCCTCCGATTGCTAAAACCCCAATCAAAAAACCAAAGACTACTCCAGCTACACTTATGCGAACCTGCGTAGTTTCAGTCTTTTGTCTGTGGCGGGCTTGATTTTCAGCCATCTTCATTATTCTGTCAGCGGCTCCAGGAATAACATCTCCATAACCTTTTAATTGCGCGGGTATAGGAAGCCGCCCTGAGTAGCTTACTGAAGTGTATCTCTTAGAATGCGCCAAAGTACCGTTATTGCTTTCTTTTATAATTTCTGCTTCCGGAACACTATCGTTTTCGGCTTGTTTCAATTCAACGGTTGAGATTCGGCATAGTTTTTCATCGCCCCCGAAATATCAGCCCCAACTTTTTCCCAATCGCTTTTCAGTGCCTTGTAATCCGAATACTCTCCCGATTTTGAAGTCGTCGCCATTTGCAAAACACCAAACAAATCTAAAGAATGAGCCATACCTTTTGCGAAATTCCGCAAAAATATTTGCATTGACGATTGTTTGCGTATATATAGTGAGATGCGTAACCCCTCCCTCCATGAAATATATTTATAGTATACAATACTCAAATGTATAGACAATGTGATAAAAATAGTGTCGTCTCATAGATCTCAATTATACACCAAAATTTGCCAAATTCATAGAGTTATTTAAAATAATATCAATCAATAATATTATTCTCAATAAATTCTGCCTTATAATATGTATCGGGTTCAAGCTACCTCACTTCCGTTTTTCCATTATAGGGCTGTCCTTTTGCTTTTGCAATACGGGTTCTTGATCCTTAAAAGTTTTTAAATCCTTAAATGTTTTAAAATCTACTGAAGGTTTAATATCTTTGTCGAGCTCACCAAGCGTTATACTGTTCCTTAGCACATTATCTTTTCCAAGCGCGTTTTCCAGCCCTTTTTTCAAGGCTGTACCTGCAAACGTCAGTCAGCTTTTCATGGATATCGGGACTTATTCCCATAGCTAAAAGCTCATCGTTGTTTTCCCCATAAACATTACCGCTGATAGCCTCCTGAATCTGCCTTGTATTTTCCATCGTTTTCGCTTCGACTTCTGAAATTTGATAATACTGATTAATATACATGTTTACAAGTTCATAATCAGAAAGCTCGTCTTCCTCCAATTCATAATCGTCTTCCAGCTCGTCGTCAAGCTCATATTCATCCTCCCATTTAGCGCCTCGAGCCATATACTTTGAAAGGTCATAAAATGTTTTGTAATCTTTGCTTGCGTTAAACTTACTGCTAGTCTCATATGGCTTATAGTTAAGCTTTTTGGGAATATCGGAAATATGTATTCCAAGCTCGTTAAGGGCTTTTTCGGCGTCGTCAGAATTAACGGCTTTTATAAAGTCTAACTCAAAAGCCTCTTTCTTATTATAAAGCATTGCGAGGTATCCATGGTGATATCCAGCTAATTCCGCGTACTTTTCACTGTCAGGAAGCTCCATAGCCTTTGCGGAAGCGGACATCATTATAGCTATTTGGGCTTTATCGTCCATAGCGGAATAAAGCGCCATGGACGCCGTCATTAACATCCTCTTTTCGCTCTTGCTTAGATTCGCGTTGTCGCTTAAAAGCTTATTTAGGGCAAGCCGTCCCAAGTCCTCCCCAAACTTCATCATATTTGACGGAAGGTTTTTCACCAGCGCCGCTGTATAAGATTTAAACGCCCTTGAAAACTCAACTGCATGTTCTTTTTGAGTTGGCATAATATTCCTCCTAAAAGAATAGCTGTTCAACTTACAAAGAATAAAAATTACTTTTTGCCGACGGCAGGTACGACAGGTTCTTTTTTCATATCCTTTTGTGAGACAGAGGTTGTGGTTTTAACTTCAGCCGCATCCGGCTGGATTGCGCCGGTTTCTTTGCCAAGTTTTCCTAAACTGATGGGGCTCCTTAACGCATCGTCTTTTTCAATCTCGTCATACAGATCAAAATCATCAAAATCAATTTCAGTATCTATCTCAAAATCAATTTCCTCACCAAGTTCGTCCTCATGCTCTTTTTCAGGTTCTTTTTCAGGTTCTTTCTCAGGCTCTTTCTCAGGCTCTTTCTCAGGCTCTTTTACCTGTTCTTTTGCCTGTTCTTTTTCTTGCTTTATTTCCTGTTCTTTCATATCGGGAAATAAATTTTGTTTCAGATCTTCAAGCGATTCCTTCTGTAACGCTTCAATGAGCTGCGGCATATCCATTTTGCAAACAACACTGCCGTCCGGAAGTCTTTCAGAGACGGTTAGTTCTACTTCTTTCCCCATCAAATTGAGCTTTACGACGTCTTTTTTATTGCCGTCGACGGAAAGGCCGACCTTAGCCCTCTCCTTTTGGGTTTTATCAAGCTCATCGCCCGTTTTTTCCGTTGTTGCCTCCGCCGCTTTATTGGTTAAATCAAGCATTCTGGCTTTCGCTTTTTCGGGATCATTATAATCCGCGAGAGTTTCCGCATATTCTTTGTCCCGGTCTCTCGGCTTAGTTTTTAAGGAAGAGTTTTCGGCACTGACCGCTTCCGGATCAAGTCCCTTCGCGTTCGTAACTCTAGGAATCACTCTTGTAACGACACCGACATTCGGTTCAGTAGTCATTTTAGCTCCGCCGTCGCCCAACGTGGATGATGCCTCCCTCACTAGACGAGGCGGCACGACTTCAATTGAGTTTGTTCTGTCAATCGCCGCGGCGGTAACCATACATTTCATTTTATCAATTGCGTCTTTACCCTCCGGCTTTTTACCAAACTTGTCTTCATATTTTTTTGCGACGCTTTCGCCGTCAATAAATATCATATCAAATCTTTTAGCATAAAACGGGTCGTCAGGCGTTAATTCGCTTGGCTTACCGTCTTTTGACGGAAGTTTAAACACTCCTTCAAAAGATCTGTCGAAAGCCTCTGTGCCGAATGCCTTTTCATCCGCCGTTAAATCTTTAAAGTCGCCGGCCTTACCTAAAAATTCGTGCGCGTTAACTTTATCCGGGACGTTGACGTCATAATTCATGGTGCGAGGATACCTTGGTTCTTCTATTTTTTGAAGTTCTTTTGCATTCTTCAAGTCCTTACCGATTAATTTTGAATTAATGGAGAGGGCGGCTCTTCCCAGCGCGCCGATCGTCATGGCGGCCAGCGCTATTGTAAGGGCAAAAAGAGCGCCAATAATAGTTTGTGATCTTAAACAAGCCTGCAAAGCATTATCACTTATCTGCTCGCAATAGGATTTAGATTTTTCGTCGGTCTGTTCCTCTTTAACCGCTTCCGCGGCCTTTGCCTCTCTTCTGGCGTCCGTATTTTTTTCCATTTCAGCTTTAAACAAGCTAAAACATTGCTGCATTATCGACATTGCATAGGCGTTTAAATATGGACTTGAATTGGCTACCCGTTCGAACTCGGCCATTTGCCTTGCGTCTTTAATAGAGCCGTTTGAAGTTCCATTCCTCATCTCGAGGCCTTCTCTTCCGTCGGCAATGGCTTTCTTTCTCTTTTCTTCTTCCAGAATTGCAATTTCTTTCTTTTTATCAGCAATTGCCTGATCAATTTTTGCCCTGTCAAATTCCTGTTCGTCTTGTTTCTTTTCAGGCTCTTTCTCGGGCTCTTTCTCGGGCTCTTTTTCGGGCTCCTTTTCGGGTTCTTTCTCAGGCTCTTTTTCAGGCTCTTTCTCGGGCTCTTTTTCGGGTTCTTTCTCATGTTCTTTCTCAGGCTCTTTCTCGGGCTCCTTTTCGGGTTCTTTCTCAGGCTCTTTTTCAGGCTCTTTGGATTCCTCTTTCTTTTTTTCAGCTTCTTCTTTATCAAGTTCTTCTTGAAGCTTTTGAAGCTCTAATATATAATATTCTATTTCCTCTTTCTTATCACCAGTCAATTTCACATCACCAGTGATAGTTTTGAGTTCGCTATCCAACCTATCCCCGGAAACATCCTCGGGGGTTTTGTTCATTTCTTCAATTTTCTTCTTATTGTCCTCTACGGCTTTAGAAAGCTCCTCCGTCCATTTGTCATAAAAGTCTCTATCTTCTTCTCCGAGCTCTCCAAGATCTTCTTCGCCAAGCACTGTTTTCAGTTCTTGATCCAGTTCTTGCATTTCTTTGTCAAGCTCAGTTTTTTTAGCCGCCATTTCAACCATTGATTTTTCAAGAGCGTCATGCGCGAGTCGGGTTTCTTCGGTTATTTCCTTAAGGGCGACTTTATTTTTTGATTCAATTTCCTCCTGAGACGCCCTATCCGCCTTTAGCTTTTCAATTTCGGCTTTCCGTTTTTCAAGACCCGCTTGCTGTTTTTTTAGTAATTCCTGAAAACGTACAAATTGATCTCGAAGCTCAAAATTAGCATCGCTGTAATCATTAAATTTAAATACTCCGCCGTCCATATCCTGACTCATTGACTCTCCTCCTGACATACTTATTATCCCGGCAGTTTATAAGCCGCTCATATATTAATTCCATCTCATAGCAAGAACCGTTATATCGTCAGCCTGCTCGGCGCCTTCGGAAAAGTCGAAAACAGCCTTGTTTATAACCCCAACAAGCTTCTCGGGTTCTCTTTGTTCCTCAGAAAGTTCCTTGGCGATAACGAGAAGCCTTTCATCAGAGAAAATATTATCAAACTTGTCGAAAGACTCCGTAACTCCGTCAGTGTATAAAAGAATTACATCGCCATGCTGCATCATCAGTTCCTGGGTTGTATATTTTATGTTTTCCATCCCTGCGAGGACAAAGGCCGGTTTAGCGTTAAGCCAATCCGCTTCCATTCCTTTACGCAATATAATCGGAAGGTTATGTCCGGCGTTAGCGTATTGCAGACAGCCTGTTTCTATATCCAAAATGAACAAAATGGCCGTAACAAACAAGTCTGTCCTGTTATTCGCGCAAAGTTGATTATTCGCGTTCTCAAGAATTTCGCTTGGGCTCATACCGCTGACAAGAGCCTGGTTCTGGATTATCGTTCTTGCGACCATCATGAACAGCGCGGCTGGAACGCCTTTTCCGGATACATCGGCAATTATAAAGGCAAGCCGCTTTTCGTCAATAAAGAAAAAATCATAAAAATCGCCGCCGACTTCTTTTGCCGCGATCATTGAAGAGTAAATGTCAATCTCCTTTTTATCGGGAAAAGGAGGGAACTCATTCGGCAAAATGCTTTCCTGAATTTCTTTGGCGACCTTTAAGTCACGCTCAATTCTCTCTTTATTCGCGACTGTTATCCTTAGGTTCACTATGTAGTCGATAAGATCGGATGTCAACTGGTGAAGAGAGCTGGCTAAAGTAGCGATCTCGTCTTTTGTTCTTATAGTCACATTAATCGGTTTCATGTCCATAACGTCTTTTTCGTTCTTGATAAAACCGCTGGCCTTTTCCGCCAAAACCGTGATCGGTCCTGAGACCTGCCTGTTTACAGTCAAAAGAATAACAGAGACGAACACGGCAAGAACAGCGATTCCGCCGATTGCAACCTTTGACACATAATCGACTAAAACTAAATTTATGTCCTCCATAGCCACTTCCGAAGCCATTATCCCGACAACCTTGCCCGTTGAATCAGCTACCGGAAGGTAAAGGCTCATAACATGTCCGTTCATAGAAGTATTGGTTATTTTAACCATTTCCCAGGGGTGGTTTTTAGCTTCTTCGAGCTGCGTTATAAGGCTTTCGGAAAGATAATCCGTATCCCCCAGCGTCTTAAACTGTTTGCCGGCGAGAACCTCCTCCGGAGTTGTGGCCGATATATAATAGACAATGTTTTCCGTTGAGGTTTTATTTTCCAAAATATCAAAAAAGTACAGAAATTTTATTTTGGAATTAGCTTTGACATCGTTTAAAAGGCTCTGACTGAGGCCATAATCCAGCGGGTCATATTCCCCTGTTTGAAACGATTCCTCAATGTCATCGGTAAGCAGATACTCAACAGCTATATTTAAAGTTGAAATTGAATACTCCTCAAACCGCTTAATAATGTTAGTAACATAAATATTATAGCCAATAGCCGCGACAGCAAAGGCTAATACAATAGAAAAAAGCAGAATTATGAAAGTTAACCTTTTTCCCAGGCTGTTTTTTGCCTTTCCCATACAGCGGCCCCCTAATAGTAATCTAATTATTATCTAACTGTTAAAACACCCGAAAATCCGGTAATATCAAAAATTTCTCTGATAGCGGCGCTAACATTAACAAGAACCATATTTCCGTCTGAGCGGTTAAGCTTTTTTTGTGTGCTCAAAAGAACTCTAAGCCCGGCGGAGCTTAGATATTTAAGCTCCAACAAGTCAAGTTCAAAATTATTTTCACCGTTTTCCGCACAGGCTGAGAAAAAGTTCTCCAGCTTGGGTGCGGTTACCGTGTCGAGCTTACCCTTTAACTTTAATTTCGTTAAATCGCCTTCAATATTTTTTTCTATATCCATAGAAGCCTCCGATTATTAAATATTTATAATTGCCTCAAAATAATTTTCTCCGTTTTGATGTTTATAGGTTGAGGACCGCACCATTTTTCCAACAATAAGCAAGCCCAAACCTCCAATATCCCTCTCCTCCGCGCTTAAAGAAGTGTCGGGGATTTTAGCGTTAAAAGGATTATATGCGGCGGTATTATCCTTTACAACAACAACGGCCTCATTTTCCCGGCTTTCTACGCTGACGCATATCCTTCTTTGATCAACCACGCTAACCCCATATTTTATAACATTTGTTACAATTTCTTCAACAACCAGCAGGATTGAGAACAGCCTGTTTTCAGGAAGTTCGTTTTCTTCCCAGAACTTCTCAATTTCACTGCTTACATGCTCTAAGTTAAAATCCTCCGCCTTTTGTTCATAACTTAGTATGGCCACCTAACCCATCCTCCTTGGCAACTTAAGCATCAATAGTATTTTAAATTATTTAATTTCAGATCATAATTAGAAAACGAAAAGCCGTTGCCCTTAAAATCAAAACTATTGAAATTTTTGATACTAAATACCCGTTCCGGATCGTACGCGCGTTTTCTTGTTTTCTCATAGTGCTTAGTATTTATACTATTGTATGAAGTTCCGGCGGCCGAGTAAGTCCATTTGCCTTTTATATACATGAAATAATTAAACATAATTACATTGTACGTCGGAAGAGTCCTTACAAATCTGCTTCTAAGCTCGGCAGTCGGATATTTATTCTTTATCTTATTCACTCTGTCGTAACAAGCGGCCATATAATTGTTCCGTTTTTCAAGACACTCTTGGTCACCTTTAGTAATATCCTCGGATTTGTTAGAAGCGTATACAGGTTGTATACTGCTGGTAGCATATACCTCCTCTGCGTAAATATAATCGTCAAGGCCGACGTTAAATAAATATTCCACAAAAGAATTAAACGTATTCTTATCCATATTCACAAGCTCAGGGACAAAATCATGGAACGAAGTGAGCCGTCCGGGGTCAAAACCAAGATAACCATAATTATTATAGTGATCCTTAGCCGATTCTGAGTAAAAATAACCGGCAACATCGGAATAAACTGGGTTCTCATATACAGCTAAAAGTTCTTTTAAGGTATTACGATCCTTCTTATATAAAGTGCTATAGGATCCTGATTTTTTATAATTTTGGCCGTTAGTATAGGAAGAGGGAGAAATCCAGCCTAATATTTTATCCGCTTTATCCGTCTGTCCCTTCACATAATCGGAATCATTCGTGAATGTTGCGCTGTAGGATCCATATATTACTCTCGGAGAATACATGCCCGTTGCTAAATAATTGGAGTTATCGTCTTGCTCATCGTCATCCTCCATATTATCATAACTTTTTCCGGGTCCGTCCATATCTGTAAATTCATCTAAGTATTTCTCTACTCTTTCTTCATCGGTAAGCGGCTTGGAAGTAAATTGAAGAGCTTTTTGGTATGCCTTATAAGACAAATCAAGAGCTTTTATATAGTCATCCTGATAATGATAATTGTTATTTAAACCAAGAAACCAGATAGCCGGTTTGTTCGAGCTTGTTTTAGCGAATTTGAATCTTAAAAAGTTAATAATATTATTATCTTCGTAATATAGTTTGCTTTCGTCAAAATCCTTTCTGTCCTGATGGTATATCTTCCTATCTTCCGGATCGTTCGGACCATAGACAAATTCATTAAGATAGTTAAGCATAGTCGAATCTTTATCGTCAAACATTAAATAAGAATCGCTTTCAAAGTATTCGGGATAAATATAGTCTATCGGCACCGCCTTAAGCAAATCCGCGTCCTTGCTGTCGTCAATATATCTTTGCAGGGTTTCTTTCTTTTTATTGAGCTCGGCTTTCTCAATCTCAAGTTCCGTTTTAAGATTTTCTACTATCGTTTTGCGGGCTTCTTTATATGCCGCGTCCCAATCGCCTTGTACGGAATCGGACAAAGTGACATTGACCGCGCTTTCAATTTCATATTTCAAATCAAAGCCTTCCGGATCGTTCGTTATCATATCGATATCGCTCTCTATTTCGGCAATCCGGTCTTTTATTTTTTTTAATTCGTTTGACGTCGCGTCGTTTAACTGGCCAAAATTTTCAGCTTTGCTTGATTCCACAAAGCCTGGGTAGTCACTTGCAAGTTTATTAAGCGCGGTTTGCGCGTCATCATAGTCCTCGCCGGAATTATCGGCCTTTCGAATCTTGTCGCCTAAAACCATAATGTCATATACTTTTTTATCCATATCAACGCAATAGCTGTTAAATAAGCCGAGCTTGCTTTTAACTTTGGCATCATCCCACTTATTAGGGGTGTACAAGGCATTTTCCCACTCTGTCCTGCGTGCCTGATATTCCTGATAGGCTTTGTTCCTTAACGCATAAAGCTCTTCCTCGTATTTGGCGAGCAGCTTTTCATCGGCGGATGGCTCCTTGTCCTCCGGTTTTTTAGGGATATCCTTAGTTTTATCCGTTAAGTTTCCTTTATCATCAATATACTTTCCGTCCGGGGTTTGGAATCCGGCCGCGTCCTTCATAATATTCTTAAAATCATCGGCGGAGTCTGTGGGTTTTGATTTTTCTGAAAGCTCCATGATCTTATTAACGCTGACCTTACCCTCGCTTATTTTTGACGAAACAGCGTCTTTCTTCATGTTTCCAAGGTCGCTTTGCTCTTTTTGAGCCGTCTTTCCGTATTTTACCGCGTCGCTTGTTTTTCCCTGGGTTCCTTTCGTTAAATCACGCAGATTAATCTGAAAAAATACAGAAAAAATGTCGGTAATGCCGTAAAGCATTTTATAATCTGTTACAGCATAAATGTCTTGTAGTTTAGTAGTAAGTCTAGCCATTTGACCCGATAAGCCGTTCGAACCTCCTGCCGCTCTGCTGCTATTAAGGCCGGCCGTGGTATTTCTTTGATCCGTCATATTGTCCAGATCGGAACCAAGGCAGGAGCTCAACATAAGGCAAGCTAAAGCAAGGCAAATAAAGACCTTTATTTTTTTAATACTATTCATTGAGACCATCTCCGGATTTAATCTTGTCCATAGCCGCGTTAACATATTTAATCAGAGCGTTATTTCCTTTCATTGCTATGATACGGTAATTGCTTTTAGGGGCTTCGGTTGAATAGGACGCTACCAGCTTCCCTTCATTTTTCGACAATATATCATCGACCTCTGACTGAACGCATACAAAAGCGTCGATACTGCCGCCTAAAAGAGCGGAAACCATTTCCGAAACGCCGTTGTATTCCGTATATGTGGCCGTATTATCAGTGTCTGTGCTTTTACCTACGATATAATTCTCAACCGCAGTACCGGGCACATAGCCGATAGCCATTTGTGACATTGAAGAAAAAGCATCATATTTTTCACCATAGCGCGAGATTATAAAAGCTCCGTCGCTTCCCGTATATTTCGACGCGGCTACGTCAAGAGAAGCCGCTTCGGGGTCGAGCATACCAAGAGCAAGGTCAATTTTCGCGGTCGAAAAGCCTTCCGCGTCAAACCCTCTTAAATATTCAACCGAAACGCCAAGATCCTTTGCGACAGCCTCAACAATTTCTATTTCGACACCCGAAAAATTGTCGCCGTCCGCAATGACATAATGTCCGTCCTGACCCGCGACGTTAACGATTAGCTTACCCGACCCTTTAATTTCGTTTATAGACCGGTATGTTGCCGCTTGAGAAGAGCATCCGGATATAAACGCCAAGGCCAAAAGAGACACAATAATTAATTTTTTCATGAACATTTTCCCCTTCTCTCTTCTAAAATAACGCTTCAACCTCCGGCGAGGCAACAATTTGCACTGAGGAACGGCTTGTCGGTCCGGTTACAACGAAAGCGTTTCCGCGCGGGTTATTGATTATTTCCTCCTGCTCGGTTTCGTTAATTTCACCGGCTTTTTCATAAAGCTTGCATAAATCGTGCATGTCGTTCGGCGCAAGCGAGAAAATGAAAGAATATTGGCAGGCGTTTATGATAGCCGTCGATTTTCTTGCTATATCCTCGCTTCCTACGAAGTCTTTAATATTTTGAGTAATAACGATTTGCATTCCGTTATATTTTCTTATACGTTTTGCCAACTGGAACATAAAGTCAAGTGCGACCGGGTATTTTGAGTCGATAAATACGTGCGCCTCATCAATAACGATTATGATTTTCCTGTTAGCTTTAAATTTTATATTATAGTCTCTGTTTTTAATAATTTCGTTATCGAGCCATTTTAAAACCAAAAGCATTTGCGCGTTCGCTATTGTATTGTTTTTATTGGCAAGAAGTGATTGGAAGTTAAACACAACAAAATTTTCATTTGTCGTGATACTTGCCGGGCCGTTCCAAAGGCTTGAGTTTCTTCCGCCGTAAGCGAATTTTGAAATATAATTCATAAGTATACGAAGGTTGGTTTTGCTGTATTCCCCTGACGCTCCCTGATAGTCTATAAGAAGCTTGTCATAAAGATCGTCGAAGGTGGGGAATTCCTCCGCTGTCAGAGACAAAAGGTTTGTATTTTGGTCAATGCCTTTAAGCTCATACATACGGACGAAAATATTGTTAAGCTGTTCCGCGGCGTCTGAATTAAGTTCCGGCAAAATCTGGCGGAAAAATTCTTCCAGGAACTGCAAGTGAACAACAAAACTGTTCGCTCCGCCCTCCGCCTTCTTTGTAAAAATGCTTTCCTCTTCCATATCGTCATCATCGTCGTCATCTTCCGTATCGTCAACGCTTGTTACTATATGGAAAGGATTAAGGCGGCCCTGTCTCGCCGATCCAACGTCTATTACTTTTCCGTTCATTTTTTTAGCGATGCCCGAATATTCATTTTCGGGGTCAAGAATAAAAACTTTACTGTCTTCGGCCGCCAGATTTGACAAAATCATTTTTGTGGCGTAGGATTTACCGCTGCCGGACTTCCCGATTATAACCATATTGCTGTTAACCCTTTTGCTGTCGCGTTTAAAAAAGTTAAGAAAAACCGGGAATCCCCCGCTGTGTCCCAAATAAATTCCGCCGTCGTCGTTCAGCACGCTGTAAACAAACGGGAAGGTGGCCGCGACTGACGTTGAATGGATAGCCCTTGACTTTTTGTTCATTGGATCATAAGCGGAAATCTGCTGTCCGACGTAGGCCTCAACCTGCCGTAAAAACATATCCTCAGATTTAAATGAATCCTCCTGCAAAATCCTTCTGACTTTTTTCTTCTTGCTCGTTTTTGTTCCGGCCGCTTCTTCCTCCGCATCCGGCCTGTCATATACGGTTATATAAATATTTACTTCAAGAAGCAGCTCATTATCGTTTTGGAGCAAAACCAGAACATTGGCAAGGGTCTCAATATGGGCGCTCAGCTCAATTAACCGGCTGGTTTTGCCCGTTGTGGACTCCTGCCCTCTAAGCTCGTCAATAGCCCTGTCGATTCTTCTGATCGCCTTGGATTTCTCGACGGGACGCATTTTCATAACGACTTTTGTATCGGGGATATTAAAGAGCTGGTGTCCCCAGGCGTTCGCGACCATCATGGGAAATTCTATAACTCTCAGGTTAGAAGTCTGCAAGTCGTCGTATTTCACGTTCCTGCCTGTGATTTCTACTTTCTGAGGTAAAATCCAGCTCATATAATCCTCGGGGGCGATATTTCCAATTTCCCGTTCGTCAAAATCATAGCCGTAATTATATTTTAAGAAGACCACAAGCTCTTCGGTATCAAGCACCCGGGTATCCATATCATTCTGCCTTAACGACTCGTTAGCGTTATGAATTTGTTCTCTCAGCATTTCGGGGTCTTTATCATATATGATTAAATAATGAAAGGACTTGATTACCCTTCCTTCTAAGTTTAGCCACTTTAAATCTTCAGACCGGTCTAAAAGTATCTCAATTCTTGTGGTCAATTCTTCCTCGGTCAGCAGTCCGTTTACAAAGGAATTTTTGAGATCCTGAATTTTGACTTTCTCCGCTTCAAGATATTTATCAAGATTCATTGGGCGGTCAACTTTAACTAGATTGATTGACTGGTTTTCAGAAATAGACTGCAATATGTTGGCAAAAACCCTGTCAATCATTGAGTTTTGGCGGCTTTCGCTGAAGAACCGAAACTCGATTGGCGGAATTTCAATGACCGCGCCGTAATAATCTTTAAATTTTATAAGGTTATCGCCAACGCCTGTGAAAGAGGTAACATCTTTAATTTGAAACTCGCCCTTTTCAGGTTTTTGGGCAAATTTCTTTTTATAAGCAAAATGCTTCAAAATGGATAAAACAAACATATAGGTTTTATCCGAATCAATCTGTACAAGCATGAATACAAAAATTATGGCGACAATGGCAATAATCCATACCTTAAACGAAATATTTGACATTAACAAAAGGGCCAGGATGCCAAAGCCTACCATTCCTACTATGATATCCGGCAAGGACACCCCTTTGAAAAATTCAATGGAAACCCTTGTGTTTTTAGGGATAATTCTCATAATCACACCTCACTATACTTTTTTAACCCACAAATTAACAACAATAAAATCCTTTGTTTCTATTATGTTATCCGTTACCGTCCGTATTGTTAAGCGCTCCTTTTGCGGTGTTTTTTGCCGCGTTTTTAACGGCCCCTTTAGCTCTGTTTCCAATTTCCTTGCCGATTTTACTTGTAGCTTTCTGCGCAAATTTTTGTCCTGTTTTCGTAGCCGCTTTCAAAGCAGTTTTCCCTGCGGTTCTCGCCGCGACCGAACCCGCCGCGGAGGCTCCGCCCGAGGCCACGGCCATACCTACCTCGGCGGCAATTTTAGCCGCTTCCTTAGCAACTTCAACCGCGGTTCCCATGGCGGCTTTTTCGGCTCTGGCCGCTTGCGGGTTAATGATTTCAAGAAGCAAGCTGTTAGATTTATAAACGGCGTATCCCGAGCCTGTTAAAAATATGTATCTGACCACATCGTTTATAAACGGCCCCGCCTTAGGCGCAAATATTATCGCGTCGCCGACACAAAGCGGAACGATTACAAACGCCCATAAATCCATTGAGACCAAAACGCCGAACGAAGTCAGGAGCTTTCCT
Source organism: Holotrichia oblita (assembly GCA_023690525.1). Taxonomy (NCBI): domain Eukaryota; kingdom Metazoa; phylum Arthropoda; class Insecta; order Coleoptera; family Scarabaeidae; genus Holotrichia; species Holotrichia oblita. The sequence continues at coordinate 22,696,796 of CM043016.1, read as the reverse complement.
ATGAACAAATCCCGCCAGGCAGCGAATTTCTTCCCTCCGTCAAATGGAATAGATGCCACAAACAGAGGGCTGGCGACATATAGGATACCCAGCTCTATAAACCTGTTAATTGAGACTATCAGGATACCCAAGAGCATTATGCATAAAAATACCGCGACAGTGACAGCGATGCCAAAGTCTATTTTTATTAAGTGAAAATCCTTTAACACCTGCCCCATGTCCATATAGTCCCGCGACCCGTTTCGATAATACGCAAGAGGATCACCGCTTTTCGCCGCTCCTCCGACAGAAACGGCAAAGACGCCAAAGGCCACAGCCGAACGGTTACCGCCCGTAATCGCGAGTTCTACCGAATTAACCACACGGACAAATATCGAGACTCCCATAGTGGCAAAAACGGGAACAAGTAAAAATGTAAGCATTGTTTTTCCGATTGTACCAAAAGTCTTTTGCATCGTCTTCTTTTTACTGCTGCTTACCATCGTTTTCGAAATGGCGTAAAGAGAAGCCGCCACCGCGACGACAACGCCGATAAGAGTAATCGTTTGTAAAATACGCGCAATGATATGGTCCGTAAAAAGCACTTCAATCAGATACATTTTTTGACCTTTATAAGTAATCAATTCAGAGCCGGTAAAAATTCTGACCATGTATTCCAGAACCTCTAAAAAATAGAGGATAAACTCAAAAATGAGAAAACCAATCAATCTGAATGCAATGCTGTATACCCCGGCAATCATTTTTATAACCGGAAAGAAAAATACTGAAAACAATTCAAGCATATACAGTATAACAGGGAGTATTAATTTTTCTATAACCCATCCCACAACTTTAGCAATTCCGCTAAAAAGCCACTGAAACAATTTTTTTATAAAGAATGGATACAGCATAATACCCTCCTGTCCATCGCTTGCGATTTATAATTTAGAATTTGCCGCTTTTATCTCCGCCATGATCTTTAGGAATGACAGGATTTCTTGGAGGAAGCGGCGGAGGAACGCTGCTGCCTGGCTGCTGCTTTGGAGCCGTATAGCCGGAAGACTGTTGACTGCCTGGTCTTGGCGGTAATGGCGGCGGTGTTGACGAGCTGCTGCTTATCGACGGCCTTGGCGGTAACGGCGGCGGTGTTGACGAGCTGCTGCTTATCGACGGCCTTGGCGGTAACGGCGGCGGTGTTGACGAACTGCTGCTTATCATCGGTCTTGGCGGTAACGGCGGAGGTGTTGAGCCCTTTGTCCCCGGCCTTGGCGGTAACGGCGGAGGTGTTGAGCCCTTTGTCCCCGGCCTTGGCGGTAACGGCGGAGGTGTTGAGCCCTTTGTCCCCGGCCTTGGCGGTAACGGCGGAGGTGTTGAGCCTTTTGTCCCCGGCCTTGGCGGTAACGGAGGCGGTGTTGAGCCTTTTGTCCCCGGCCTTGGCGGTAATGGCGGCGGTGTTCTTTTTGTTCCGGAACTGACCGCATTTGACCTGGGTCTATTTATACCGTTTGACGCGTTTCCTTGTGCCGATCTGTTAGTAGCATCCCCGGTAAACGCTGAGCCAGCCGCGCCCGAAGCGCCTGAACCAGTTGATCCGCCTGAGCCGCCAAAGCCTGAACCACCTGTTCCGCCTCCGCCCGACGAGCCGCCGGAACCTCCAGCCGAGCCGCCTTTGCCGCCGCCTCCGGATAATCCGCCAAAGATACTGCCGGCGTGGCCTTTAATTTCTGAAACCATGGACATTGTGGTCGCACTGGCCTCCATTTCAGAGCTTGCGGCGTTGACGTTAACAATCTGGGTTAATAAGTTATGCGACTTAAACACGGCATACGCGCCGCCCATTATGAATATGACCTTTATAAGATAATCAATGCTGGAGCCGCCCGTTGAAGTTATCGCCGATTCTACAGTAATAAACCGGATATCGTAATCCATTACCAATCCGACCAACAGTATGTATACTTTCATTGCTATGACAGTAGAAAATCCCATAATGATTTTTGCAATAAACATTTCACGCCAGGCGGCAAATTTTTGCCCGCCGTCCAGCGGTATAGACGCGACGTACAGCGGCGACGCAATGTATAGTATCATTATCTCAAATATCCTCCGTATAAAATTTAATATACAGATAATAAAAATAATAATCATAAATATACCCACGCCAATTCCAACGTGATACGGTATGGCCAGAGGGTTATAGTATTGTATTACATTTGTATACAGGGCGTATTTCTGGCCGACGGCAATTTGCTTCTCATTATTTTTTAATTTTTGCAGGGCGTCTATACTGGCCTGATTCCCGAACGAACCCGTAAACATTCTGACTTGTGTGTCATAGGAGGCGGGTTGGGCTACAGCGCAGAATATTAGACCGCCAATAGAAGGCTTCCCCGCTGTGTTGTCCACGTTGATAGAACCCTCTACAGCTTTTAAAACCGCGCCCGAAAGATATATGCCGGACATGCAGATAAACGGAACCAAAAGGAAAGTAAGACAGGCTTTCAATGCGTCTCCCAATACTTTACCAACCGGACGGCGGCCGTCCAAATCAATCGAAGAGCGCATAACGGCAAAGATTGTGAACCCAAAACACAAGACGACTGATATTAATGTTACTGTCATAAAAACATTATTAACGGTATTTTGGTTTAATACAGCCATTAACAGCGAATCATTCTCAGACACCCCGGCCGGATTTATGTACGAAACATCCCTTATGCCCGCGAATATATCGAACACATATTCAAGCGCGTCCAGAATAAGAAGTATTCCCACAAGCATAGTATAATAATAGAAATGCATAATAACATTCAGCAGCTGTAGGATTATCATCAATACTGGCTCGACAACCGATGTAAAAACCGCCGATAAAATAGGACCCAAAATTTTTTCAAAAACCCATCCGATAGCGTCCGCTATCCACTGGATAATTCCCATTGGCAAAAAGCTTAGAAACTGCATTTCATCAACCCTCTCTCATAAACATTAAAGAAATGTATAGCAAGGCTCCTTCAAAACAACGCCTAATCCTTATAATTAGATGCTCTTTTGAGAGAGCCTCCCGGTATACCGGGAAGCGTCTGGAATTCATTGTTTATTGTGTTACAGGAGCGGATTGACTCATCCAATCTGAAAGAACAGGGATAGCTAATCTCATAACAACAACGAGAACGAAAATTGCGACGAAACCGATAATCGCGTTTTTAAGCGCATTCTTTGCTTTGTCTCTTTCTTGCTGTTCATCCGCCTTAGCAAGTTTAAGACCGAGTATGATGCAATAAATCGCGCCGATTGCCCCAACGAGTGGAATAGCCGCCGTGAAGACCGTGTTTAAAATCCCGACTACCGGTGATACAACCCCGGTAAGATCCGGTCCATCGGCATTAAAAGGCATCATAGTGCCAAATGCCACGCTTCCCAACACATTATAAACGTTGGTTGGTAAAAATGATAAAAGGTGTAACATAATAATCTCCTCCATATTATAAATATAATAATTATATTAAATCCCCGCTTTCAGTTTTAATACGAAATAAGGGAGTCAATAGCTCATTTATCTGACTCTTAAATTCTTCCTTTCATAATACAGGTATCCGCCAAGGCCGCCTACTACGACAACGGCGGCGATAATCACGCCTACGCTTGATACGTTAAGCGAATAGTTTATTCGAAAGGCGTAATTGGATGAATTTCCCGCTTGGTCCGTATAAGTTATTCTATATACGCCCGGCTCTGTAAAGCCGTTTGTACCGGAATATTTAAAAGGCGTGTTTTCAAATGTGCATTCATAGACGGATTTAATCTCTGTTTCAGGCGTTTTTATAAAAACCGCGCCGTATGTGCTCTGCCCGTTTAAAACGCCTACAAGCTCCAACTCGGGCGGGGTCTTATCAAATGTAAATTTTGACGTCAGCTGCTTGATTTCTTCCTCATCCTTATGCACTAACGTCACTTCATAAGAGCCTTCCCGCTCCGCTTTAAAATAAAATTTCGAATTAACAGCGACGTCTTTTCCGTCAAATTTTACATTATCTATCTCAAAACCAATCGGGGCATAGAAATAATAATTTCTGTTTGACGGGACATTTGAAATCTCAAAATCAAAGCTGACAGAGTCTGTTGATTCCGTTAGGAATTGGTTGAGCGCCGCAAGGCCGTCAGAGGACTCCAGATCTATATCTGAAAGACTTCCGACCGTCTTCTCCGGACTAGGAATAACGATAGCCTTATAAGACCCGCTTTCGCTTATTCTTTGATTTGAGGCATAATCCATAGTCTTTCCGTCTTTATAAAGAACGACGGAAAGATCATCGTTGAATATAAGCATAACATCGGTGTTAGATACAAAGCCGTACGGCACATTTGTATAGAATGTCCCAAAGCTGGTTTTATGAGAATACCGGCCGGTTGATGTCTCATAGGACTGAACGGCCAAAACCTTCGAACCGTACGAACCGGAAGGGCGATCCTCCAAAATATTTTCTTCGGCGGCATTTTCTTCTTCCCCATTTGCAGATTCTATTAACGAAAAATACGGGAAATATGTCATTGACGTCATATTAAAAGAAAGAGGAACCGGGTCTGAACGAATCCCCTTATACTCAATGTATCCGTTAATTTTAAAGTCTCTCCCGGCATGTGACAAAAGCGTATCATAGTCTGCGGTCAGGCTTAGCTTCATGTTATCCGTAACGGTAAAGCCTTCCTCGTCCACAACAAACTTAAGCTCTTCGTTCGAGTTGTATTTCAGGGAATCATGAGCGAGATTAACCGCCGCGCCGGGGACGACCTCGCCGTCCTCTCCGTAATATAGATACTGGAGCGTATCGGAGGCTAGGTTAGTGACAATTTGTTTCAGAATACTGTTGACCTGGATACCCGGTATAACAGCGGTTAACTCCGTGCTGTTTTCAACGCCGCTGACTTGAGCTTTAAATTCCGTGACGGTATAAGGGGTATTCGACGAAAGAAGTCTGTAATCAGGAATCGTTATTGTAAAGCCTGAAGAGCTTCCGGTGAGGATTGTGGCCGCTACGCTGCTGTATGTAAGCTGAACCTCATTCCCGTAAACACTTACGGAAGGCATTTCCGTTGTGCTTTGTACGATGGGTACAAGCTGTTCCGCCGCTAAATTCGCTTTTGCGTAGGGACTCTTTTCCTGCGTGACTTTTAATGTGAAGGCTTCGGGAATACCCGCATAGCTGTTTGCGGGCTGAGAGAATATAAAGTTTATATTACTTACTCTGTCCATGTCCTCCTCATTGGCGTTAAGCGAAAGCGTAACAAGAATTTCTCCGTTTTTCAGGGCTGTATTGTTTCCGGCTGTTGAACCTGTAACCGCCTGGTTTTGCGACTGCGCAATCTCCAGTCTGTAATTCAGAACGCCGTTTGCCAGAATACCGGAAGACATAACGGAAAACGTTACCGACGTGGTTTCGGCCGGAACAGTCAGGGAATAACCCGTTCCCTCCCTTTTCATAGTTCCTGTCTGAAAGTTTGAAAGGCTGACCGCGGGAGCCTCCGCCGGGTTCACTTTAATGGTAATATTTTGCAATACGGGATTATATTTTGAGTCGAATGGGGTGAAAACCGCCATTGAAGCGACGGACTGCCCCGTTCCTGACGGCGAGTTTGGGGATTGCCACGCCCAGCCGCCGAACACTTCTTCGCCCAGCGAATTGCGAACAACGCCGTTATCCAAAAAGACGCTGGCCGAAACTGTCTGTCCAAACACAATATCCGTGACTGTGGGCGCAGTGACCACCGTAAGCTTGTTCGTGGCTCCCGGTGGGATTGTGATATTTTCCGCAAACGCCGCAAGAGGAAATTGCAGACAGACGGTTAAAATAACAAAAATTGTTACGATAAGCTTTTTCATAATTTATGCCTCACCTCCCGCCGCCGATAAAATTAAACCGTTTCTTTCTTCAAGGTCATAGAACACTTCTTCGCCAATAAACACATTGCTGCGCACCTCTGTTAAGTCCATCGTGCCAAATTTATAAAGCGGGCATTTATAGCTTGGCGTAAATCTTGTCTTAAGCGGGTGATTTCCGAATGAGACGATAATCGCGTTTCCGGTGTCATATTTATTATTGAGCTTTTGAAGCTCGGACGGATAAATAAGCGGCCTTGTCTGCAATGACTGTGAAACGTTAAGCGAGCCGGTTTTATCATTCGTCTGGGCTGAAACGCTGCTTGTGGAAACGGTCATATTGCCGCAGAGTTCTGAGAATTCTTTACATGTTTCTATATCATTCGAACCGATAAACATTTTGATACCGCAGTTCGATTTAACGATATCGGCAACTGTGTCGCCATAAACGTTATTGAGCTGGGCATATGACTGCACAACCATGTTAAACCAAATTTTACGCGAACGCCCGACGGTTATCATTTTATCGAACTTATCTATTTTAGGCATGTTACCGAATTCGTCCAGGATAAAGTAAACATTTCTCGGAAGCGACAAGTCTTCTCTGGACGAGGCCTTTTTAATAAGCGCTTTATAAATACTGAGAATAAATACCGCGGCCAAACCGTGTCTTGTGTCTTTTTCATCAGGTATTTTCATGAAAAGGGCGGACGGCTTATCGGCGAAAACATTGGGGTCAATGTCGGTGGCCGACGTTAGCGCACAAATTCCCTCATCGTTAAAAAGCGAGAGCTTGTCAAACGCGATAGACATATAGCTCGAAAGCGTCGTATCGGCGGCGGAAAGCACCTGGCGGCTTAAGGAAACGGCTTTTGACAGCTTGCTTCTTCCAGCGAAATAATTTTTAAGTATTTCAAAGTTATTTTCAGAATTTCCAATTGCTTTGCTTAAATTATAAAAATTGAATTTTTCTTTCGTCAAGCCGAGTTCCGGATTTTCGGAATCCTCCAGCATCGCGATCAAAGTAGCCAGTATAATGGAACGCGCACCTTTTTCCCAAACCGGGTCGTCTTTCGATTCTATAGGACACATAACGCCGACAAGGTCGTTTAAGTCCTCGTACATCTCGTCATAGATTTTTTGTTTCGCGACTTTTATTTCAGTATAGAGTTTTTTTCCGTCAGCGTAAGCCTTGCCGTCATATTCGTACCAAACGTCCTCATAAGCTTCCTTGGGATCCGCGATTTTAAGACCGGAACTTTCAACGCCGTCCGTTCTCCTGAAAATCCCTTCCCCGGTTTTTACATACTCCTGATACATTTCATACATCGACTCAAGAGGATTCCATCTGTAAGAAGAATATGGGTCGCGAAGGTCTAAAACCATGACGTTATATCCTTTTTTCTTAAGCTTCTCGCTATGCATCTGGAAAAGCTCGCCCTTTGGGTCTGTTAAAATCATGGAAGATCCCGCTCCCGCCTCTCCGAGAATCTGAACCATAGGGTTTATAAACGTCGTCGTTTTACCGGAACCTGTCGCCCCGATTATAAGGCCGTGCATGGGCGACGCTAAGTTAACGGACAGTTTTTTGCCTTTTAGTTCGGCGCGAACCGGAACGCCGTCTTTTTTTGATTTAGGAAGAACTTCATAATCCGTTATCGGAAAAATGTCGTCTCTCTCTTTTTCCGATAGAAACCTTGCGTTTTCGAGAGAACTGTCCACTGATTTGGCTCGGCTTTTAAGAAGCGCTTTCTGCCTTCTTACAGAGTTGTTGCCGAAGACAAACCAGCAAATCACCGCCACCGCGGCTATAACAGCCCCGTATATGTATGTATTAATATTGGAAAATAGCGAGGGATCCCACAGAAGATTGTATTCTCCCTTTACAATTCCGAAGCCGTTCATCATAATGATATTAACTACATAACCAAAAATTACGATCAGTGCGCCTAATCCCACAATAACGCCAAAAATTTTTAAAGCGGCATTTTTCATACCTTCACCCCTTATTGAATTTAATACCAAAACACTGTTTCACATAAGGTTATTCTTCCTCATCGTCAAGAAGAATGGATTTAATGTCAATATTCCTGATAAAGTCGTCTTCATAGTCTTCCTCAAGGTCGGAATCCTCCAGAAGAAGCTCCGGATCAGCCAAAGTCCCCATACTCTCAATATCCTCATTTGTCAATGAGTTCGCCGCTTTTTCAAAGTCAAAATCTTCCGCGTTAAAGCTGCCGCCGGAGAATTCAACAGGGTATTCTTCATTGCTTTTTCCTCCGTCACTATTTATGAATATAGCTAAATCGTCGGTTTTCAGCATTTCCGGGTTAATAGGTATGTCCAGTACGCTGTCATAACCTCCAACTAAGTCGAGGCCGTCGTCATAGAGAATATCTTCAATCCTCTCGCGGTTTTTGACATTAAAATAATATTCATCATCATGAGGAATATGGTCGGCTTGATCATAAATGCCCTTGCTCCTGGGCTTCCAATCGTTTGTGCTTGTGTTTTTTGCGGTTTTGCGGGGTGCTTCGCGTATTAATTCCATTTCCTCGTCAGTTTCATAATATTCCATGTTTTCATGATGAGGCACGTCGTTTTGAGCCTCAATCAAATGCTTATTTTGTTCTTTCAAAGCCTTTAACTCATCAAGCTCCAGAAGCCACGCTTCCAAATGCTCCGGTTCATCGAAATACGACATACAATCCCTCTCTCTTAATTAAAATAAAGGTTTTTTATTCCGGAATCTATGTTATAATGCATATTACTTTATTTATTTGTTTAAATTTTACGCGAAAGGCAGATTCTATGAATATTGAAAAAACCAAACAAGCCGCTAAAGCAATTCTGGCGTCGCTCTTTTTCGTCTTGCTCATGATTTTTGCTACTTTAATAGCCACGGCAATTTCGAAAATTATCGGAATGAATGAAACTGAAACAGAAATTCTGTCACAGTTGTCCGTAATCGCGGCCGCCGTCATAACGGTCGTTGTCAGAAAGCATAGAATACCGGAAAGACTTTATGTAAAGAAACTGAGCGTAAAGTATATCATAATTATCATACCAATGACTGTAGCCATAACATTCATGGTTCAGTCGGTTCAGTTTTTATTACCGTCATGGTTTGAGGCTGTAAATGATGTTGAGATTTTGACAGGAAATTTATTTCTTGATGTTTTATCACTTGTAATACTTGGCCCTATAGCCGAAGAGATGATATTCAGAGGTCTGATATTGGGTAGGTTAAAAGACAATATGCATGTTGCCTGGTCAGTTATAATACAGGGTCTGTTATTTGGGTTAATGCACCCATCCTCTCCTGGCTGGGTTTTAATGGCGTTTTTAATTTCGATTTATTACGGAATATTATTTTTAAAGACAAAGTCATTGATTGCGCCGCTCTTAGCGCATATGACAAGCAATGCCATGAGCGTTATATTTTACCTCATTTTGAAGGAGGTTTAATAGTATTTTCTTTATTATCAATAGCAGATAACGTCTTAACCTGTTTTTTATGCGGGCTCAGAGATTCAAAAGAAACCTCTTCTCTTAAAGGAACAGTGGGGTTTTTATGCATTTCGTTATACTTTGACGTCATCATAAAAAACAGGTTTTCTTTTATATTTGATTCCTGCGAAAAATCAGCAGTCAAGGATTTCGCCATAAAAAACACCTCATTCCATTCAACACATATATTCATACGCTGGAAAAATAAAAATAGCTCAAATAAAATAATCTTTACCAATAAATGATTTAAGCTTTTTTAATCCTCTTATATGTATAGAAGAAACGGTGCTTTCGTTAATAGAAAGCTGTTTGGATATATCCCTGACCGTCATTTCGCCAAAATATTTCATGGAAATTATTTCTCTTGTCTTAGCGTCCAGCTTATTTAGAGCTTTATAAATCTCTTTTCTTGTTTCGTCTTTTATAAGCGCCAACTCCTTTTCAAACTCGACCGGAGGCAGCGCGTTCTCATTATCATCAATAGGAACTTGTTCTTTTCTGGTTCGGTAATAATCAATAACGCTGTTCTGTGCAATTCTGTAAATCCATGTGTTAAAAGACGCTTTTGTTTCGTCAAAAGTATCTATTTTTTCTACTACCCTAAGAAAGACAGTGCTGACTATCTCCTCAGATTGCTCCTTATGGAGTATTTTAAAAAAAACATAGTTGTATATTTTTGGGAAATACTCAATATACATACCTTCAATATCCATAAGTTAGTCCCTCTCGATTATTAACATATTACATATTATATAGTATTTTAAATCAATTGTATACAATATTTTTAATATATCGGCAAAAAACGTCTTATTTGTTAATTAATAATATTTCTGAAGTATTCCGGTAATTGCGCCGAAAACTCCACGTATTCTTCCGTATAAGGATGAACAAAACCGAGTATGCTTGCGTGAAGCGCCTGAGAGTTTAATTGTTTAAATAATTTATTGCTGTTCACGCCGCCATAAACCGCGTCCCCAAGGACGGGATGGTTTATGCTTGCCATATGCGCTCTTATTTGATGAGTCCGTCCCGTTTCGAGGGTAAGCTTGACATGACAAAAGCCGTCATATTCCTTCATTAATTTATAGTATGTGACGGCGCGCCTTCCGCCGCTTTGCATCACGGCCATTTTTTTTCTGTCTTTTTCGCTCCGTCCAATATTCTTATCAATAACGCCGCTTGCTTCCTTTAATTTTCCGAACACCAGCGCGTCGTAAACCCTTTTCATCGAATGAGCCGCCAGCTGGTTGGAAAGCTTTACATGAGCCATGTCATTTTTAGCGGCTACTATCACTCCCGATGTATCCATATCTATTCTATGCACAATTCCGGGTCTCATGACACCGTTTATGCCGGAAAGAGATCCCTTGCAATGATGCATGAGCCCGTTTACCAAGGTATTCTCAAAGTGTCCGGCGGCAGGATGAACAACCATGCCCTTTGGCTTATTTATAACGATAACATACCCGTCTTCATATAAAATATCAAGGGGTATATCCTGGGGCAAAATTTGGGGCTCAATAAGTTCGGGGACTTCTATTTCAATTTTGTCGCCGCTTTTCAGCCTGTAGCTTTTGCCAATTGCCGCTCCGTTTAGCGTAACGCCTGATTCCATAATGATTTTTTGTATCCGGCTTCTTGAAAAATCAACAAGCTCATCGCATTCGGCTAAAAATATATCCGCTCTCATGCCCTCGCTTTCAAAATCGGCAATCAAAGATATATTCATTATTCTTTTTTCACACCCTTACCGGCGTTATTCTCCTTTGTAAAGAATAAAAGAAGTACGCTAAGCAAGATACAGCCGCAAACCACAAATACGTCGGCCATATTAAAAACCGCGAAGTCAATCAGCTTGAAATAGAAAAAATCGACAACCTTTCCATAAAGCGCCCTGTCGATTGCGTTGCCTATAGCTCCGCCGCAGATTAAGACAAGACATACCCGTATCCTGTTAAACTCTTTCGTCTTCGGCAGCTTTATGAAGTAATAGATTATGACGGTCAAAACTAAAGCGGCAAGTATTACAAACCCCCAGCGGAAGCCTTTCAAAATGCTGAAAGCCGCGCCATCGTTCGTTGTATAATAAAGCTCGAAAACCCCGTCGATAAGCGGAACCCTGCCAATCGGCTTTAAATATTTCGTTGCTAAATTTTTTGTTATTTGATCAATTACAATAAGAACCGCCGTCGTCACAATAGCAATAATATACATTAAAACTCTCCTTGTATTCATTTTTTAGGATTCCATTTTTTTGCGCTAAAGGCTAAAAGTATAAGCGCCGGGACATAAAATACCCAGATCAGTTGCAGGGCAATATCTGAAACAAGTCCGGAAGCGGTATTAAATACGGCGACAAACACATCGCACATGAAAAAACAGAGCATCCCGTAAAACATCATTAATTTGTTTGCGCCCTTCCCCCGTTTTAGCAAAAAACATGACGAAACCACCGCCGAAATAAGGCAAAAGGCGTAGACCCCCGAAAGAAGATATAAATTTCTACAAAAAGTATTTATCCCCGCCACGGATAAGCCGACGAAAATCAAAATCGCAACGCCTAAGCCGGGTTTTTGCAGAATACGCATATGCCTGTAAAAATAAACAGCGTGTACAAAGCAAAAAAATGATACCCCAATTAAATTTTGAAAAAGAATTATGATAAAAAAATCTGATAAAAACGTAATGGCGAACGCAAGCCTGACTATATTGAAATCTGTTTTATCTATCCCCGCGCCGTTTAAGCTCTTTGGAAACCCCGGTATAAAAGCGATTACAGTCATAGCCGCGACAAATAAAAACCGTATGACATCAATCATTTATTTGACCTGTCTTTTTTAGCGAAATTATTGTTGAGGCCTTTCATGGACAGGGATATCCTTTTCTTTGCAGCATCAACGGACAAAACAGCGACTTTTACGACATCGCCGATGCTGACAGCCTCAAGAGGATGCTTTATATATTTGTCAGAAATCTGTGATATGTGAATAGCTATTTTAGATCTGTTTTTGAACAAGATGTTTGCTGGACTCTTGTCTTTCGGTTGCTGGCAATGCATCTTTTTTGGCTATCAATGGTTCTCTCCGTATTGCAGATGTTAAAATCTAAACGTGAAAAAGGGTAGTGGTCGAGATCATATTCCCCTTTATTTATTAAATCTTGTGCTGAATCTCTTGCGTATCTACTAACTCTATTATTTAATTTATCTCTCGCGCAGGGATTTTTTCTCAAGTTTGGAAAAATGCTTTGATTACTCTCATTCACAAGGGAGGTAACGCAGATGCAATCTCAAACTATAAGCCGATCTCGAAACTTAACATTTTTGGAAAACTTTTCGAAAAAATCGTAACTGTCGAGTAATATCACTCCGTAAAGCAAGGTCCGCGAAGTTGGATTTCGATTGACCACCTTTTGTTTAGGCTACAGCCGCTATATCCATACTTTGGGGTCTAATGGCGAAAATGCTAAAATTAGCCAATATAGACATTTTGTTTATCGGATACGATTGACCATCGTTTGACAATGTTTGACCACCCTTCACATTTTCGAAATTTTCAAAAAAACAATGTCTTTCGAATTTTTTTTTTACTACAAACACTAAAATTTTGTTGCAGGGTAGAATTGACCAAGGTTTGACCATGATTTATCACAAAGTAATTTTTTTGAAAACTTAACAATAGTCTAAAAAATGAAAAAAACAACTTCATATCTCCTACTTTTCTAATAATTTGATTTGTGTTTCTAATGCTGATATCCCAATCGTTGGGTCTAAAAATGGTCTTTAATTCATTACAATACTTTAAGGCCATCACTTTTGAATTATACAGACGTATTCGTGATCTTTTTTTTGCCAGGAAATGAGACTAGAACGAACTCTCCTTTTTTTATATTCAAAATCTTCGAATTCTATTGGATTTTCCAAATCTGATAAATTCTCCAAATCAAAATTTTTGTTCGAGCTAATATCATCAATGCTGCTACCTGATTCTTCCCACTCCTCCTTATTACTCTCACTATCGGATACAGATAAAACCTTTTTAGTCTTTTTGTATTTCTTAGTCTTCTTAGATTTAGCTTCGCTCTCTCTTAAAGTTAGTTTCTCTTTCTTTTCCGATTCTATCTCAGTTTATCTCAACTTTTTCTTTCTTCAGGTCTTTCCACCTTTTGAAGTTATTTAGTTTTTTTTTCAAGTTTCTTTTTTTAATGGTAGTCCTGCCATGCTTTACAAATTAGTTATTCATCCATCCGCTGCTAGACTTGCCCACCCTCCATGTTGGTGGAATACTTTCATCTAAGTCCTTAGACAGTAGGTCCGCGAAGTTGGCACCATAAAGTGGTCAAAAATCGGCAAAAATGCTAGAAAGCATAGACCATTTATTGATCACAACTGACCAGCGAACAACGATTTCGATTGACCACATTTTCTTTAGGCTACAGCCGCTATACCCATATTTTGAGGTGTAATTGCGAAATTGCGACATTTTGTTCATCAGATACATTTTCAAAATTTTCAAAAAAAATTTTTTTCGAATTTTTTTACTACAAACACTAAAATTTTATTACAGGATAGGACTGACCAACGTTTGACCAAGTAATTTTCTTTGAAAACTTAACAGTCGAAAAAATGAAAAAAACAACTTCATATCTCCGATGAAATGACATCAAACCCAGATAATGTCACAACCTCTTGCATCGCATTTTTCACAAAGTTTGAGAGGTGGTCAAACGCTGAAAATAATAGGACTTGTTGGCTCGTGTCTCTAGACCACAGAAAACTGAAAATTATCGTTTGACCACCCTCCGGTTAAATTTTATCCGATCTTAAAGTTTCATATAAGAGTTTCAAAGTTTATTTTAAAGTTTATTAATCCCCAGAAACAAGATTTTCAAATTCTTGAGGAGTCTTACCGGCAAGGATAACGAACATCTACTTGAAGAAGAAGAGTGGAAAGGAAAGAACACTACAATTAAAAAAATAATGGAAGAGAGGCTATTGACAGATATAGACGCAAATGACGGCAATGATGTTTCTATACTAGTAATGGCTAGTAGACTCCGCAAGTCATTTTCAGCGTTTGACCACCTCTCAAAATTTGTGAAAAATGCCATGCAGGAGGTTGTGACATTATCTCGGTTTGATGTCATTTCATCGGAGGTATGAAGTTGTTTTTTTCATTTTTTTCGACTATAGTTAAGTTTTCAAAAAAATTACTCGGTGATCAATCATGGTCAAACATTGGTCAATCCTATCCTGCAATTTTAGTGTTTGTAGTACAAAAAAATTCGACAAAAAATTTATTTTGAAAATGTGAAAGGTGGTCAAACATGGTCAAACAATGCGATGGTCAATCGTATCCGATAAACAAAATGTCTATATTGGCTAATTTTAGCATTTTCGCCATTAGACCCCAAAATATGGGTATAGCAGCTGTAGCCTAAACAAAAGGTGGTCAATCGAAATCGCTGATGGTCAATAGTGGTCAATAAATGGTTAATCCTTGCTGAGATTTTTGTCGATTTTTCACCACTTTGTGGTGCCAACTTCGCGGACCTCGTAAAGCACATTATCCTACCACAGCAACATGGTTGCAAGGGTAGATCTACCATTACAAATCTACTTACTAATACTGATTATGTATCATCTGTCTTCGATCAAGGTGGCCAGGTAGATGTTATTTTGACAAAAAGCCTTCGATAAAGTCAACCACACTTTATTGATTTCTAAATTAGTTCAAATAGGTTGTTATGGAAACCTTCTCGAATAGATTAGTTCTTATATTAGAAATAGGTCACAGGCTTAGATCTGACTGATATAAACGTGTGCCCCAGGGATCCCACCTCGATTCGGTCCTTTTTAATTTGTACATAAATGACATTGGTCGGGTCTTCAGTTCTTGCAGATTTTTGTTGTATGCTGATGACTTAAGCTAAATAAATTTATAATATTCACTAGGAAGTGACTACCAGTTGAATTTAATAATTACACTCTCAGAAATAAAGCTCTGGAGAAGGTTTCTATTGTCTACGACCTCGGCATAATTTTTAATTCGAAACTTTCATTTCAAGACCACGTGGATTTCATTACTCTCGCCGGATTTATTTATAAAATCAATAAGCCTTTTTAAGGATCATAAATGTATTATTGCCATTTTCAACATGCTTGTGGTTAATAATCTGCTGTATGGCTCTGTGATTTGGAACCCCGCAGAATGTTCACATTGATAGAGTTGAATCAGTACAAATTTGGAAACAATTTTTAAGAGTTATCATGAAGATTATTCATAATCATTTTGATTGAAACTTGCTCTTCCAAACGATTTTTAGTGTCCCGAGACTGGAGACTACATCTTCTCGACTTTTCAACAAATAACTACAATAGTTTCGCGAGTATTTAGATATTTTTTGATTTGTCGCTGTTTGTATTCAGGAGTTCAGTTCGACTCGAGAAAGCTTCTCCTCAGCAACCCTTTTTCTATGTTGTTTTTTGCAACAAATTCAGCTCTTTTGAACAAGCCTTGCTGCGACGCGTCTCATCTCCAAAATATCGACCAAAATCGTACGAACTGATTCGTATGGAATGTTTAGCTGTTGTGCTAGCTCTCTCTAGCTATACTGATGATTTTCAAGCACCAATTCCTTAACTTTAGCGATGTTTGCCTCAGTCACAGCCGTTCTTGGAGCACTCGAACGAGGCGAATCATTAACGTCTTGACGACCACTTTTGAATGCTTTGTACCATTCATACACTTGTATTTTTCACCCAACATTTTCAACGATTCCGCACACAAAATTCCGTTGGTAACACAAAATTTAATGCAAACTCTTTGCTCAACAAAATTAGTCATTATAACAATCGAACAACGCAACAATGTCTTACAGTTGAGTTTGACAATAAGATTACGCCCCGAGTAGACATTTAACAGTATTTCTCAACATAGGATCCTCCTAGCTCGATACACTTAGTCCATTGTTTATCCAATTTTTTTATTCCCTCCAAAAAATAGATTTTCTCAAAGCTCTCGAAATAGGCGTTCGTTTCAATGATGACCCAAATCTCTTACCGCCCAGCCATTTCTTTAGGTTTGGAAATAGGTGGAAGTCATATGGTGCCAAATCTGGCGAATAAGGTGGGTGAGATAGCAATTCGTCTCCTAATTTAGGGATTTTGGCCATGGTGACTATTGTCCTGAAACAGTGCCAAATGCGGCCGCAAATCACATCGCGCCGCCGAATAATTTATCGTTACTTCGAAAATCATATCGAATCTGTCCAAAAGCTCTGAATAACCTTCTGTTCTACTTCTGCGCCGCTGTGATCGTTTTTACCCTTTTTGAGGTAATCGATGTGAATGATTAGGCCACCAGACCACCAGCCCCATAAAGGAGGCCACCAGCCCCATCTAGTATCTAAAGGAGGCCACTAGCACCATTTCGCGGGCAATGGACACACCTCTAGTGTGTGTGTCACTGATTTATCAAACCGCCCTCGTATTGTCTTGGTTAGAGAGAAGTAATGATATCCTCGCCAGTTAAAACTCCTCTGAAAATAATGTTGTCATCAACATGAGCGTACTTTTCAAAATTGAGATCTATAGTGCCAACTTCATTCTCAACTTCTTAAGCATTCGCTTAAAAAGGAAGTTCGTCTTCGGAAGTAAAATCATCAGCATTATGTTCCAAGAATCCAGCATGATTAAAGCAATTTGTAATCGTTTTTAAACCTAAATATTTCTTTGAATCGATTAATTTTTGCTTGCAGAATTTCATTGCATTCAACCAATTGCATAATCACTAAAGAAAGATACAAAGTAGACAAGACTTGTTTACTAGGTGTTAAAACAAAGAAGGAATCCCAGCGTTTCTCCGCAATGTGTCAGATTTAAATGTTCCTATATTTAAAAACAATTCATATGAAAACAATATCGATTCCGACAACGTCGATTTTACTTTCACATTTTCAACGAGACTTACCCATACCGTGTGTACTGTGTAGGAGACATACATTCACGGCTGCCAAAGACACATATACATAAACAAGGCCGAATCACTTACGCCACAGATATCTATCCGCAAAGGCGATTAACTCGAACCTAGTGTCTGTATACAGTCTGTACATACATACATATGTATACATAATACATGTATGTATGTATGTACAGATACTGTTCGAATAGCGATAATAAAAGAAAAACATTATCGGTTTTATGTTGTCTTATATATATGTATGTACAGTCTCTTCCAAAATTAATGTCACCCCCGCAATTAAAAGATCCAATAAAAATCATCGTCCCTATAACTCGACACAATTTTTGATTGATGAATATCAATATTGTAATTGCGCTCTAAAATAAATGTCGGTCAAACCTAGTCCATTCGTTTCGCAACAGAAGTTATAATGTATCTTCCATCACATCAAGCGACATTAATTTTGGAACAGACTGTACATACTCTCCATTCACATACACAAAAACACAAGCATACATATATATATGTATAATTAGTATTCGTATCGCTGCTGTTGGTAGCACTGTTGGTCGATTCGTAGTCCGGCAAAAATACCAATCGGACTGCTCACACATATCTCGTATAGTCTGCATGTAATATTAAGTTCTTGTGTCGTGTGTGTAAATATAGAGTTTATCGCTATGACCTTAAACCCTAGGAAATGTATAACGTGACATTTTGTTTATGATCAAATGATTCGTTCATTCTTAATTATGTTTGCGTTAAATTGTATAAATTCTGTTTGCGCAGCTTTGTTTGCATAAGGTAACTCCTAATTGTGACAATTAAATAAACGATTCAATTCAATTCAATCGTAATTATTAATAGAGCTTCCATAAACAACAGAATATCGTGATTTATAAAGGATGGTGCTCCTTTATTTAGTAATTGTATCTCTTTTCATTGCATTTTTTTTTTAGTTTGGCTCGGATTAAGCTACGTTCATAGCTAAGCGTCGAAACGAGTGAATATAGCAGCGATAGCCACTAAAAATTGACGATAAATTGGCGTTAGTAATTCCTGTTTTGAAGTATATTGCTCAATCATATTCAGCAATAGCAAGCTTGGCAACTCATAAATTTGACATTATTATTGGATTGCCCGATTTTATCACACTGCCCTCTCCTTCAGAGATAGTTTCGTCCCGAAACAAGTTGCTCTCGGTCGGACGATGTCGGAACTTGCAGGCGGTTACCCTGTTACATTGCGACGTCATATAGAAGTAAGAGTCTACGGTTC
Organism: Holotrichia oblita; assembly: GCA_023690525.1. Lineage (NCBI taxonomy): Eukaryota > Metazoa > Arthropoda > Insecta > Coleoptera > Scarabaeidae > Holotrichia > Holotrichia oblita. Next base: position 22,678,190 of record CM043016.1, on the reverse strand, counting down.
CCAGTTGTTGGACAGGATGCGAACATCCAGGCTGATGGGTACAGACCAGAATCTCAATACCAGTATACCGGAACAATATCTCTAACATGTTCCTCACGATTCTCCAGTTTAGACGATCGTGGCATCGCTATTTTCACGATGTCATCTTCTAGTGCTTGCTTGCGTAGATGGACCAGAGCTTCCCATAGCGTCTGATAAATCGTTTTTTGGTAGGAATGTTCTTTTGTTACCAAATAATAGATCGATTGACCATGGCTCTTGATTCGCAGTGTTCTGCCCACTTCCGGCCTCTGTCGCAATAATTCGTTTCGCTTGCCAAATCTTTCCTTAAACTCTTTGGCAATTCCTTTCGACATTCGTAGATCTTGGGCGACGCAATGGGCCACTGCATATTCCGAGGGAACGGTGAATAAGTCTTGACACTTCTCGGTGGTTACCCCAAATCTGGCCTTTCGAGATTGGGAATATCCCTCCATGAAATCTTCAAAACTGGGGTCCATGTACAGGGCGTCCATCATGCGTATGTCAGCATTTTCTTCGTTATCTCCAGAATAGGGAGCCAATCGGTTGAAGTGAACAACCTTTGGTTTACTATGGGATGTTCGTCTTATACGATAGATCACATCGTTGATACGCTTCAGTATCTCGCATGGTCCTTCCCAATGTTTCTGGAGTTTCGGGGACAAGCCTCGTCGATGCTGCGGATTATACAGCCAAACCATGTCCCCTGCTTGGTAACCACCATTTGCAGCGCTAACGTCGTAGTTGTCTTTCATGCGAACGCTGGCATCTTGAATGTTATGTCGTACTTGCTCGTGAATATCGTCAAGCCTTCGACGAAGGGTGGTAACATAATCGTCCCCTGCGAGATCTTCACCAGACCTACAGCCGAACTTCAAATCACATGGCAGCCTCAATTCCCTGCCGAACAGCACGCTTGCTGGTGATTGCCCAGTTGTCTCTTGAATCGATGCTCGGTACGCCATCAGAAATAATGGTAGGTGTTCGTCCCAATCCCTTTAGGATGCTGCCTTGTGGAATCCCATGGTTTAAGGTTTCAGTCTTAGACTAGCACTGTTTTATCATCCATACTGAGAGTAACCCTTTGCTACCTGTTTGATAAATAGGTAGCTACTGAACCAATCAAGAGCAACACCTCTAACTCCGTAATGATCCAGCTTCCGAAGTAAGCATTGATGTTCAATACTGTCAAAGGCTTTTGATAAATCGAGAAGAACACCACATGGTATTCTTTTATTTTCAAGAGCCGCCAGAATACGATCTGTGAACTCAAACAGTGCGGTTTCAACACCCTTGTCATCTTTATAGGCACAATATTGGCAAATTTTAAATAGCCCGGAAAACCAGCCAGTCATGAAAGAATGGTTGACTATATGAGAGAGAGTGTTGTATGCTACTTCCGGATCGCAATTATAAATCTGGGCTTTTTGATGCGCTAGGTAATTGATGCGCTAGGTAATCGGAATTCCCTATTGAGGGTAGGGTTCGAACCTTACGTCACGAATTAATTGCGATTGTCTGTGTGCAGGGACATTGTCTTGCAAAAACAAAACACCTTTGAACAACTTTCTCCGTCTTCTCCATATTTTTTTCTCCTAGAGTGGTCAGTAACGTTGAATAATAAGTTCCAGTCTTATCCAGAAAACCAATCATAATTACTCCATGACAATCCCAAAAAACTGGAGGAACTGAAGGAAGTACTTTTCCAGCAGATTTTTTAACACTAAACTTCTTAGGCCTTGGAGAGAACTAGAATTGCTTTGTTACTGGGTAATAGACATGTACCTAAGCTTCATCCACATCCTGCATCGTTTTCAAACCGAATTAGATCGAACTTGATCAGCAATGTTTGTTTGTCTCGTAACAATTTCTAACATTTTCACCAGTTTTTATTAAGCAAATAACTCCTATTCTCCTGATTTGGCCATGTGTGATTTGTGGTTGTTCTTTAACCTAGAGAAACATTTACGTGGTCGACGTTTCACATCGGAGGATGAGATAGATGAAGCAATTCATCCATGTTTTTTGAGAAAAAATAAAAAAGGAAAATTGACCCGATTTAAAGCTAGACTAACTAGATGTGGAGATTTGGAAACCTTTTCAATGATATATTGTTATTTAAGCTGAAATCTAGGATTTTATCTGGTCTTGTCTGATTTGTAGTTTCAAGAACCGACTGAAAATGATTGGCCATTACCGTCCTATCTTTGTGACCGTACACTAGTAAAATACTAACTAACTAACATACCACAAATTTCAAAGTACTCTACTCGAACATTATCCACTGACGTAAATGAAAATTTCGTCTTTACAAACCTGTTAATTTTTTTTTTTATAATTAATGCATGACTGTCACTACCAGGCATGAATATACAACCAGGCAACGTACGGAAAAGAATACGCTGCAATTGTATTCGTAAATTGTGTACTTTGAATCGTGAAAGAATTGCAAATGACAGCAAAAAAGAAACAAATGACATATTCTATATTTAAAGGTTGTTTACTTGCGCTTATTGTTTCGAATCCTGTTTTCAATCGTTTACTCGAGATATTGGTTGTATTCCAAAATTACAACGGCATGCGATGAAAGCAATGCCGGAGACGTTTAGAATACATCACGAATTGATGCTTTAATTGACCGACAATTGAGAAATAAACACAACAATAAAAACTGAATAACGGTCGTTGCGACGAGAATTATCTAACGGATCGAATCTGATAGAGGATTTTAAGAAATGTTGATGAACCTTCGATTGGATGAAGAGCATTTCAGACGAGATCTAGTTTTTTTCTATTAAAAAGTATTATTTAAGCTATGTAAATATTTCTCTTTGACGTCATCTGATACTGTTTATGAGAGATAATACCAAGAATTCACAAACTTTGGACCACACATTAAACAGTTCGCTTTATATCTACTTATTTTGTGATAGGATGATATTGCAGTAAAATTTTAGGATGTGTTTATTTTTCGCCCTTGACTTTTGTATCCATTTTATGATAAAAATTTTCGTCGAGAAATATAGTGAAAGAGCGAGAAATTTAAAGATAATTTACATATCTAACCAAGCATTCAAGTCATAAACACCATAATCACCGTTCATGTTATTAAGAGATATTTAAAACAAAATTAAAGTTGAGGTGCACTGACAAAAGATCGAGCATTAGAACCGGATCACGTGGTTTCGACCTATCCGATCTCGTCAGCGTTCCTCGAAATGAAAGACGTAATTTCAATACAATTCAAAACAATCTCCGACAATGGACTAATTCTAATCTTATTCCATCTAGTGGGCAAGATCGGAAGTAGCGCTGCCTGGTGTTAAACAACACATGTTGGTACAGCAGGTATCGTTCTAGCTTGGACTGTCAATCCCGAGAAATACCACAATATAAAAAAAAACAAAAAAAAAGCCTGGAATAGTCCACCATACGTAAAAAAAAACAAAAACCTAACGTGATGTGTTTGTATTGCTTGATATGCTTTTTCATTGCACTCGTTTGCAGGGCGATTCCGATAATACACCATGGAGCCACTGTCAAAAATTGAAGAAATAGACTAACATGAGTATGGAGTTATGGGATATGGATGAAGTCGTAGAAGATGTGCAAGAATTGTGGACAATCCTCTCTACACTCCTTCCAACATCTCCACTCCTTTCGCAAAATTGAGATTTTGAAGGTTGCACAGAGGTTGTTTTTTTAGTCTTCTAGTTCTAGTTGTTCCAAATATTGTTTCAATATTTTGAAGTTAAATTTTAAATAGTTCAAAAAATGCAAAAAAAAGGAACTCCTGCCATTCCTTCGTCTGCCGTCTTCCCTTCTGTCAGCCCTTCTCCTTTTGCAGAATTGAGATTTCAAAGGTTAGTCTGTCAGGTCATCCTGAATATTCTCCACAAATTTTAGTCTTCTACAACCATTTCTTAGCCCCACTTCAAATGCAATTCTAAACGTTGCTGTAGTTGTTGTTTCTATCTTTCGAAGAAGGAAAAAGAAATTTGCCTGTCCTCTTAGAAAAGGAGCTATCCAAAATCATACTTTTGAGTTGTTCAAAATTGCTTCAGACAAAGCTTCACTTTCTATTGTGCAGGTATGTACATATATAAAACTTGAATCGTTTGAGCCTCTCCAGCTCCACAAAATTCATTAAATAATTGGGGAAAAAACCAAAATTTGTTCCACTTTTTCGGAATTCGAAATTGTCAAAATCGTTTCAGACATTACTCCAAGATTTTTCGAAATTAGAACTAGAATACATGCCAGCTAAAATCCCTCCACCCCCTGCCCCACTACGCCAAAAAAGTTTTCGTTCGTTCGTGAAATAATTCAGAAAAAAAAGAGACCTAGAACAATCTGAAACAAAGTTTAAAAATTCAATTTATCAAAAAAAAGAGGAAGGTGAGGGAGGGGAGGGGTGGACGGAGAGGAGGGCAGTGATATCGTTCCAAATTTTTGTTGTGCTCTGGAGCGTGCGTGAAACTCCATCAACATCAACTCGTCATCGATCCCAGGAACCGTACATTCTCTGAGGAAAATTTTGAAGACCTCGGTATGGAGGTTTAGCAAGTTCAATTAGTCCAAGAACTGAAGCTTCATGGTCATCCGATGCGTTTTCGGTTCGTCCAATGAGCTGAAGATCATTTAGCATTTTTACAGAAAAATAATTTTTTCAAATGAAGCCTATTTCCATCACAAATTAAAGAAGACGACATGGACGACGTCTGGTCTCAACAGGACTGCACTACTTCCCACACAGCCAACGTAACAATTTTCGGCATCATTTTCGAAAATCGAATAATCAGCCGAAATTCTCATATCGATTGGCCGTTTCGAAGCTCATTAATAACTACAGAGATCATAATTTCACAATGATTACAATATAGTGTGGGACCCATTACGAGCTCACGTAATTTGTTATTACGACGAGACCGACAATGGAACCGATGAATTAACTCGACTCTGCGTAATTTATTTTCGGAGGTGGGAACACCGGTTGTAAAGTTTTGGTTTCCACGAAATCGTTAGCAGGAAATTTCTTACATTTTAATTTTAAATCATAAAAGCGTCACCCTGTATATTAAAAATATTTATCATGTTATAATTAACTCACGTTTTCGTATTTATGGTTTGCGTTTTTCTCGGAATGTAATGTGTTTTTTGCTGGAATCTTTGAATGAATCGCCTCCTGGAAATCGACGTCAACGTATGTAATTTCAGTTTGTTTAGTCAATGCGAGAATAACAAAATAAAACAGATCCCAAACTCTCCGATGTGTTAATAGCAGTTGCGGTATGAAGTTGTATATTCCAAGAATTGATTGATTTCGCTTTTTTTCCTGTTTCGTTCTCGCTTAATTTAATAAAACCGCTTTAACTCTTGTTTTAACCGAAGCCTTCTAGAAAAATGTAACAAAATTTGTCGGCGTAAATCTAATATTAGAATGAGTTTGTTTTTTCTAACTCGATTCAACTCTCAATTGCAAGCCCACACTTTCACTTAATAACAAATTAATTACAAATAAATAATACAATGACGTTTCTTAGTAGATTAGTAATTATATTTACAAACAAATCATTTACTAGGTTAACAAAATACGCATAGGACGTCCAGGAATAGCCTTCAATTTCTAAGAAAACTTTGATGAGTAGGAATTACATATAGAATATAAAAAAAAAGTACACAAATGAATAGTATACAAGGTGCTTAGAAATGATGAAAAAATCGCTACACAAAGTTGTTCAAATATTAGATCACAAAAATTGCTTCACAAAAAAGATATGTAGTCATTAATTTCTACAGACATTATATAAGTAAAATTACATTAATTCAGTTACGTTGTCAGATTTGAAAATTATAGCTGTCGAAATGCTTTTGACAACCTCGAAAATTAGTTATTCCCTCAAATTGTAAAAACACGTAACTTGTTCATATATTAACACTTGTAAATGTCAAATATTATAAATACTGTCATTTTTACATCAAGACTAACGAGAGTTATACAGTTTGACAGCTGTCAACCATAAAAATAACCGTTTTTGACGATCTCAAGATGTCAGTTATTAAAATACATCTGAGATATGTAAAATTAGTTATTTTTTAGAATTCTAAGTGACGTAACAAAAATATTTGTAGGTAGCAAAATATTTTTGACAGCTGTCATTTTTACAGATTCGATATCTGTAGGCGCTATAATTTTTGCTAAAATTAGTTTGTAAAAATATGTTGCGAACATTTCGAGATTTCACAATCGTATCTGTCAAAGTATGTAGTAGATAGCTGTCATATTCTAAAAATGTTATTATCTTTACTGTTTCAATACGTATGTATTATCGTTTTTCTGAAAGCCTGACGGCTACCACACTCGGGAAACATTTCTTTTTGACGACCACAACGACCGACAACGGTAATCAATTAAAGTCTACAGTACCAATTGTTGTGACTGTCAAAGTATGTTTGATAGAGGTCAAATTGTAAAAATAGCTTTATTTTTGAGAACTGTCAAATGGTAAAAGTGCTCATTTTCTTACTATTCATGCTTGGAACTGTACAATTTGTACAATGTACAAAAGTACTTATTTTCCAGCGCTTTTTGGGAAAAATATTAAAATACTTTCGACAGCTGTCAAACTATAAAAACAGCCATTTTTCACGGTATTAATAAAAGTAACTGTCAAAATATTTCTAAGACCTGCCAAATGATAAATACAGCAAGTTTTAACGTTAATGAGAATCGTAGCTGTAAAAACACATCTGTCAACCGTCAGATTAGTTTTTTTGCACTTTTAGTGCCCGCATCATCATTATTTCTGTATTAAAAAAGGACTTATCTTCTTACTGTTTTGGTAATTCGTATACAATATATTGTTTAGATTTGACAATCATAGCTGTCGAAATACATGTGACAGCAATAAAATATAATTTTAAAATTGTATGAAAATCTCTTTAACCATTGAAAAATGGAGATAATTGGAAACAATGTAAAGAAAGATTAAAATATTAAACTTCAAACTTAAAAAAGACAATTTTTCACCCAACAAATAATAGTAACTGAAAAATATTTCCAAACCTGGTAAATAATAAATACAGCAAGTTTTAACGTTAATGAGAATAATTCAAAACATCTGTCAAGAAAGATTAAAATAGTTTTGACAGCATCTTCAATTTCTGTAAAAAAGGACTTATTTTTTTTTCATTCGTTTACAATAATTGTTTAATTTGTCAAAATATTTCAAAAGACATGTCAAATAATAAATACAGTTATGTTTTAAAATTAATGAGTGGGGTAACAATCAAAAATGGAGATAACTGAAACAGATTAGTTCTTTTAGAATAGATGAAATGTCCAAATAGTTCTATTTACTTTCTGCTATTAGAATATTAGATCGAAACTTATGTCGAAATGGCATAATTTCTGTTTACAATATATTGTATCCAAAGATTTACAATAATAGCTATCAAAATATGTCAGATAGAGCTCAAATTGTAAAAATAGCTTTATTTTTTGAGAACTGTCAAATGGTAAAAGTGCTCGTTTTATTACTATTTTCAAAAATGGAGACAATTTGAAACAATATACGAAAAGTACTTATTTTAGATGCTTTGTCCAAAAAGATTAAAATACCTTTGACAGCTGTCAAACTGTAAAAACAGCAATTTTTCACCGTTTTAATAATAGTAACTGTCAAAATATTTCTAAGACCTGCCAAATGATAAATACAGCAAGTTTTAACGTTTATGAGAATCGTAGCTGTCAAAACACATCTGTCAACCGTAAAATTAATTTAATTTTCAGTTTTGATCATCAAGATTTCTGTATTAAAAAAGCACTTATCTTCTTACTGTTCTGGTAATTCGTATACAATATCTTGTTTAGACTTGGCAATCATAGCTGTCAAAATACATGTGACAGTTATAAAACTATGTAGTTATGTTTTAAAATTCTGAGCAGGGTAACAATCAAAAATGGAGATAATTGGAAACAGATATGCGAAAACTGCCTTAGAAATAGATGAAATGTCCAAATAGTCTCTATTTACTATACAGGATTGTTCGAATACTAGATCGAAAAACATGTCTAAAAGTATAATTCCTGTTTATTACACAGTATATCTAAAAAAAAATACAAAATAGTAGTATGTCAAAATAATGTGTAGTAAAATTACATTAATTCAGTTACGTTGTCAGATTTGAAAATTATAGCTGTCAAGATGCTTTATAGTTATACAGTTTGACAGTTGTCAACCATAAAAATATCCGTTTTTGACACTCTCAAGATATCAGCTGTTAAAATACATCTGAGAGACGTGAAATTAGTTATTTTTTAGAATTCTAAGTGACGTAACAAAAATATTTGTAGGTAGTAAAATATTTCTGACAGCTGTCATTTTTAGAGATTCGATATCTGTAGGCGCTCTAATTTTTCTAAAACCAGTATAAAAATATGTTGTGAACATATAAATAGAGCATTTTTTTAGAGATTTCATAATTGTAACTGTCAAAATACATATGTAGTAGCCAGCTGTCATATTGTAAAAATGTTATTATCTTTACTGCTTCAATACTTAGCTAGTTTGATTTTTCTGGAAACATTTCTATTTGACGACCACAATAATTTTCAAGTTTGACAATTGTATGTGTCAAAATACGCCCGACAACGGTAATTAATTACTATGATCAATCAATTAAAGTCTACAGTATCAATTGTTGTGACTGTCAAACTATGTCTGCTAGAGGTCAAATTGTAAAAATAGCATTATTTTACATTTATTTTCCGGCTCTTTTAGGGAAAAAGATTAAAATACCTTTGACAGCTGTCAAATTGTAAAAACAGTCATTTTTCACGGTTTTAATAGCAGTAACTGTCAAAATATTTCTTAAGACCTGCCAAATGATAAATACTGTAAGTTTTAACATTAATGAGAATCGTAGCTGTCAAAACACATCTGTCAACCGTAAAATTAGCTAGTTTTTTTGCAGTTTTGAATGCCCGCGTCATCAAGATTTCTGTATTAAAAAAGCACTTCTTTTCTTACTGTTTCGGTAATTTGTATACAATATCCTGTTTAGATTTGACAATCATAGCTGTCAAAATATATCTTTGCTTGTGCATTTTGTGTTTTTTGATATTTCGCGTATACGAAGTGTTAAAAAACTTGTATGACGCATACTAAATATACCGAGTGTTACAAAAGCTCGCACACCTCGTAATTATAATTTTTACAACAGCATCGTTTCAAAAGTGATTTATTCATATGTTTATACCGAGTAATTCGATTACGTCACGTAAATCAAAAGCTGCCAAGTTTATAAATACAATTTTACTACTCGTAATATACGTTTATTACGTCTATATTGTGTAAAGATGAAAGAAATTGTCTTCGCACGGTGTCACTAGAACTACCTACTTAAAAATATAAAATTATATTTACGACTTTACTACCAGAAATGCATTTTATAATCATAATTTATAATAATGTTTTAAATTTGTGTTTTAACTCTTTTTCTTTAATATTGATATTGACGTTGCTTAATGAGAGCACTGTTTGGCAAGGTGCAGAGATTCGATGTGATCTGTTTACAAAAAAAAAAAAAAAGCTAACTGCACCTGCCGATAATAATTATTATAATTTATCGGGTGAAAGCGTGTACTTACAGACTTTGTTACACAAACGAAGGACGACAGACAAACATGCTTTCGTTGCAAGTGTCATCTTTCGGTGCAAATAAACGCGTTTTACAGCTAGACTAAGACAATTTTGTATACAACACGTGCGGAATGACCGTAAACCGGGTGGAAAGCGGCAACGCATTTGAAGTGTAGATGATGGAGAGGTAGAGAAATTGCAGTCGGCCAGACACCGCGGTGGCTGGCGACAGGACGGCAACAAGTGGTTCGTTGTTCGACTCGCCTTGTCTGCTGCTGCCTCGTGCATTGAGTTCGCTGCCACCCGCTGCGTTTGGAACACTTCGAGACTGCCGTGCGACTCTTGATGCTAGAAGAGAACGGAGAATTCTGATGGAAAGTGGAGACCGACAGACGACGAACTATAGCGCTACACCATGACTGTACACTTTACATACATATACGGACGTAAATATACACAAGGGGGAAAAATAACATACTGCAATCTCTCGATAATTTTTTCGAGTTTCTCGTATTTTTTTTTTGTTCAACGTTACGCCAGTTTTCGGTTCGACAAAACGACAATTGTTCTTAGAATTACATTTACGACCGGCGCTCGTACGTTCTACATAGGCGTTGTAACCTGCCAAGCAGGTTCATTACACCTGCTGTCGGTGGATTAAACCCGACGAAAATTACCGGCTCCTTCAATTTGGTGCAGTTCTTTTTTTTTTTTTTCACGTAGAGCGGCGGTTACGAAATCGTGTTCTTCCTTTATGATACTACGGACACTATGCCGTCAGATGTGGCCGGCAGAAATTACCCCGGCAAGCTGCTGGACGTCAAGATCGAAACGAATTAGACCGATGAACTTGATTTGGATGTGACGAAGAAGGAATCACCGATAAATATATTTTAGAAAATTCATTAAAATGTAAACCATAAAGACAAGTTTGACTGTTTGTAACGATTAAATTTTTTTGATAATTGTCAAAATATTTGATTGAACTGTTAAACATTTTATCATAGCTATCAAGAAAGTTCTGACAACTCAACAATAGCAATGTTTTCCCTATTTTGACACTTTTGAGGTTGTCAAAATAACTGAAATACGTGTGACAGCTGTCAAATTGTAAAAACTGCTATTTCATACAATTTTAATAAAAGTAACTGTCAAAATATTTCTAATAGCTGCCAAATTGTAAATATGTACAGCAACCTTTACAGATTTGACAATCATAGCTGTCAAAAATACATATGACAGCTGTCAAATTCTGGCATAACTGTTATTTCATATGGTTTTAATAGAGGCAACTGTCAAAATAATTCTGACAGCTCCCAAATTGTAAATATATTAGTTTTTAAAGATTTGAAAATCATACCTGTCAATGTCAAAATCTGACAACTATCTAATTATTAATACCACCATTTTTACAATTTCAAAACCTAGGCATTACAACGTTGAAACAATTTAAAACGGTTTATTTTTTTACTGTTTAGGCAAGTATAACAGTTAAAATACATTTGACAATCACATTAAAATACGTTTGACAGCTGTCAAAATATTGTAATTGTCATTTTTCACGGTTTTAATAGTAGTAACTGTCAAAATATTTCTAAGACCAGCCAAATGATAAATACAGTAAGTTTTAACATTAATGAGAATCGTAGGTATCAAAAACAACTGTCAACCGTACAAATTAGCTAGGAAAATTGTCAGTTTTGAGTGACTCGTCATCAAGATTTCATTTATCAAATTATATTATTATTCTTACTGTTTCGGTAATTTGTTAAACAATATCTTGTTTAGATTTGACAATCATAGTTGTCAAAATACATCTTTGCTTGTGCATTTTGTGTTTTTTGATATTTCGCGTATACAGCTGTCAAAATACAACATGAAATTTCAAATTCTTTTGCGTAACCATCACACCACCATTTCTATCACCAGTATATCGCACATTATCATTTTTTCCTTATTTTGACACTTATAAGTATCTAAATATTTTCAAGCTGTCAAATTGTGGAAAATTGTCATTCTTACAGATTCAACATCTGTTCTGTCATTTATCAAATTGTGAAACACTTATCCTCTTATTGTTTTGGTATAGATAGGTATAACAACTAGAATACATCTGACAGATGTCAAACTTCTAAACTGGAATTGCCAAAATATTTCTAAGATCTGAAAATGTAAAAAAAATGAAAATAGTTTAGACAGTTGTCAAATTGTTAAAGCTGTTGAGCCGTTAAATTTTCAAAAAGTTGCTTGCATCAAAATATTTTGGGAAACTCTCAAATTGTAAATAATGTCATATTGTGCAATTACAGGCGTTATAATTTTACGGAAAGCTGTCGAATCATAAAAACATATATTTTGCATTATTTTAACAAAATTTTTCAGCTATCAAACTGTAAAAAAAATAGCAAAAAATGTAAATACAGTAGTTTTTAGGGATTTGGCAATCATAGCTGTCAAAGTACGTTTAACAAAATTGTCAAATTTTAATTGTTTTTATCGTAATCGTTGAAAAATGTCAGCCAGCTGTCAAACTGCAAAAACATGATTTCCTATTTTGACAATTGTAATTACGAAAATCCTTTGGGCAGGTGACAAATTGTAAATATTGATATTTTTAAAATTCAACATGAAAGCTGTCAAACTATAAAATAATTTTATTTTCTCAATACTTTTACGTATACATATATGACAGTTAAAATACCTTAAAAAGTTTTACAAAACGTTTAAAACGTAGAATTTTTTCCTGTTTCGACAATTAATTGCTAATATCAAAATATTTGGAGAGCCTGTCATTTCTGTAATGACAGGCGTTATAATTTTACCGAAAGCTATCAAATTATAAAAACATATATATTTTGTATTGTTTTGACAAAATCTGACAGTTGTCAAACTGTAAAAACAGCTACAATACATATAACAACTGCAAAAATGTAAATATAGTAGTATTTTAGAGATTTGACAATCGTAGCTGTCAAAGTACATCTAATAACTGCAAAATCGACAAATTTTAATTAGTTTTATCGTAATCGTCGAAAAATGTCAGCCAGCTGTCAAACTCTAAAATCATATTCTTTCTTATTCTGACAATTGTAATTACGAAAATACGTTGGGCAGGTGTCAAATTATAAATATTGTCATTTTTACAGATTCAACAAGGCGTTATAATTTTACCGAAAGCTGTCGTTGACAAAATCTGAAAGCTGTCAAACCGTAAAAACAGATAGAATATTTCAAAAATGCAAATACAATTTTAGTGTTTTAGAGATTTGACAATCATAGCTGTCAAAGTACATATAAGAACTTCAAAATTGCCAAATCTTAATTAAATGTCAGTCGGCTGTCAAACTGTAAAAACATATTGTTGCCTATTGTCATTTTTGCAGATCCAACATGAAAGCTGTCAAGTTTTATCTATATGACAGTTAAAATACGTTTAAAGTCTACAAATATAGAATTTTTTCCTGTTTCGACAATGAATTGCTAATATCAAAATATTTGGGTAGCTGTCAAATTGTAAATAATGTCATTTCTCGAATAACAGGCGTTATGATTATACCGGAAGCTGTCAAATCATAAAAATACATTTTTATTCATTGTTTTAATAAGTCGATAGAGTAATTAAAATAGTAAAATGTGACAGCTGTCAAACTGTAAAAACAACTAGAATATTTCTAACAGCTGCAAAAATGTAAATACAATAGTTTCTTAGAGTAGTGCATCTAAAAATTGTAAAATTGCCAAATTAATTGTTTTTATCGTAATCATCGAAAAATGTCAACCAGCTATCAAACTATAAAATTCGACATGTCAAAAATGACAGCTGACAGTTGTGAAAATATAAAAACGTATACGTAATTGTAATTTTAAATTAAAAGAATCGTTTATGCACTTACAATTTGTTTGCAAATATTGAAGGAAAAAATAGTGCAGAAATAAAATGAAGATGTCAACAATTGTGCAAGTAATCTCGATGCTAAATACAAATATTCATAAAATAAACATTCTAAATTTACTGTAAACATTAACAACGCATATTTCTAGCTTTAAATCGAGAAAAATATTCCATACAAATAGGTACACGACAAAAATCTATTATGTACAGGCAAGAACAGTTACCTTAAGAAAGAACACGAGTAAAAAAATTGGAGAAAAAAACTTGTAATTCTTGTTTTACAAAAATACGTTAAAAACGTGTCACTTCCATCGCGTTCTATTTGCATCGACATTTAGCACTGAATTTTAAACGTAGATCGCTGAATTATCTACGTAATACCTACATAAATAGATACGTCATTGCGTTCTACGCTTACGTTACTTCTAGTAAATAAATATATTTTCATATAAAAATCGTGAATCACACGCATAAATTACAAACTTGACACGAGGAGGCTTCCGGAGTTTCCAAATATGTGAAATTGCTTTCACGAACACGAACACTGTACTCTGGTAGTGATAAGTGGCGAAGACGAGAAGTGCATGAAGCATTACTCAAATATGCACGTTCATAATAAATTATGATTTATTAGCGCAAAATATTACTATAAACATATTAAGTATACCGAATAAAAATAAATTTTCCTATCTGGATGTATGGTGTGTGCAATACAGATCTCTGATCTTTATTTTCGATCGGAGTACAAATCACCACAACTACTCTAAAGGTTATCGAAGGTGTTATCGTGCTCGTAAATCATTAAAATGTTTCGTATTTGCAAATTAATCGTTAATTGAGTATATTAAATTATTTTTACGCTCAGAATGATATACATTGAGAGATAAAATATAAATTTATACCTAATTATAGTAAACATAAAAATAATATAGACTATCAAATGTCATGCCGTGTATAAGTTAGGCCTCTAAAGACTGTAATAAAATTCTGTAATTCTTGACCTATTAAACAAAATTTGAAACTCAAAATATTTTATTATTCAAGAAAGAAAGAAATTTTTATCTTGCTCTGCTGATACATCTTTATGGAACAGTGGCCGTGAAAGCCTACATTCGATTAATTGGGGATCCATCTTCCAGACCAGACATTTTTCTCATGTTCGACACTTCATTGAAATACTGAAGAGCAAGCAGCAGAAGCAATCCACGTGGAACCAAGTGATGTTTAGATGACTGATACAGAAGGTACAGATAATGCAGAGAAAGCTCTTAGTATTTCAATCGGCACTAAATGGCTGAGCCATAGTGGTGGCTCAATTTCCACTGATAATACTTAGTAGCTCAGTTTTTACCTCGTTAGTGAGTAATGGTAGTTCAGATCTCACTGCTAATATTTGAAGACGCAGTTTCTGCGCCGTAAAAAACTGAGCCATAATGGTGACTGCGATCCCACTGATGTTAAATGACTTAACCATAGTTTCAGCTGCAGGTTCACAATTGCTACCTTAAATTGCAGTCTGTGTCTGCTTTGTGATTGAGCCATATTGATGGCTATTGGCGCTGATAATACTTTTAAGCCCAGTCTTTCTCTCAATAGTGAGCCATAATGGTCATAATAATGACTGTGACCCCATTAATTATATTTAAAAGAACAGAAAAACTACAGTTTGTGTTCCGTTTATTACTGAGTCTTAGCGATGACTACTGGCACTTGTAATATTTTTGATTACGGTTTCTGTCTCATTAGTGCCTAAGCCGTAGTGATGATTACGATTCAAGTACATAGTAATATTTGAAAACATAGTCTTTGTCGGGTAAGTGGCTGAGTCGTAGTTGTATCTGCCGTCTAGCTAGTAATACTTTTAATGTAAGTGACTGAGTCATAATGATGACTATTCGTAAGCATAATATTTCCCCGTAGCTAGTGACTTAGCTATAGTTTTAGTTTACAGTTCCACAGTTAAAACGTGAAATTGCAATCTAAGTCGTCGTTTGTGGCTGGAGCAGTAGGGACCTTATTCCGTAACTAGCTGAGCCATAATGGTGACTAATAAAACCTGTCAAACTGTAAAGCCGCATATTTTCTCACTTATTTCTACACTTAAATCAAAACCTATCACAACAGTCAAATTTTAAAAATAAAAACAGCTGTTTTGGCGGTTTAAATATTAAACCTGTCAAAACCTTTTTTGACAGCTGTCAGCGCGAATAACGGTTAAAATACAAGTGTAGCAGTTATACAGTTCTCATATCTGACGAGACAAGATTTTTTAGATTTGACAGTTGTAACCGTCACAATAGTTCTGGCGGCTATAAAATTGTCAAGTTATTTGTTTTCTTACTGTTTTGTCGAGTGTAATACACAAAAGACTTTACTGCGATTTTAACGGATATAGCTGTCAGAACACCTGAGCAAGTATTTTTGTCTAAATACTGTTTTAGTAGATATAACAGTTAAAAAAGTTTTGACAGCAACTAAACTCCAAAAACTGTCAGACTCTGCAATAACATCTATCTTTTAACTTAACATCTAACAGCGACAAAATTGTAAAAAAAATCGCTTTTGCTGTTGACTGAGATTGTAACTGTCAAAACAATTCTAACACCTGTCAATTTATAAAAATGTTGTTTCAAAATTTAAACATGATTAATTCTTTTTAATTATACAAAAACTTAATTTTTTATTGTTATGGCAGAGATGCTAGTTGAAATACATTTGACAGCTGTCAAACTAAAAATAATTATTATATTGCACAAGTACTTGCATAAGTATTTTATCGTTGAAATATATCGAAGTATAAAAAAACTCACATCTTTTTACAGTTTTGTCCGGTGAAACAGTTAAAATATTTTTGACAGCTATCAAACTGTAAAAACTGTCAAACTATAAAAACAGGTCTTTTAATTTAATATTTTAACTGTTACGGTACTTCTAAGAGCTATCAAATGGTAAGAACAGTTGGTTGTTGCTATTTTAGGGATTGCAAAATTTTGACAGCTGTCAATTTATAGAAACACCGTTTCAAAATTTAAATGCGTTTTATTGTTGATAAGCTGTAAACTATATAAATATTTATTTTCTTATTGTTATAGCAGGAGTACCAGATAAAATATTTCTGACAGCTGTCAAATTAAAATTGGTTGTTATATGTACATTTGCACAAGTATTTTTTCGTTGAAAATTATCGAAGTATAAAAAACACGTATCTTTTTACAGTTTGGTCCGGTAAAACAGTGAAAATATTTTTGACAGGTATCAAACTTTAAAAACTGTCAAACTAGAAAACAGGTCTTTTTATTTAGTATTTTATCTGTTAAGATACTTCTAAGAGCTATCAAATTGTAAAAACAGTTGATTTTTGCTATTTTAGGGATTGTAAAATTTTGACAGCTGTCAATTTATAGAAACACCGTTTCAAAATTTAAATGCGTTTTATTGTTCTTAAGCTGGTAAACTATACAAATATTTATTTTCTTATTGTTATAGTGAGAATACCAGATAAAATATTTCTGACAGCTGTCAAACCAAAAATAGTTGTTACGTGTCCACTTGCACAAATATCTTTTCGTTGAAAATTATCGAAGTATAAAAAACACGTATCTTTTTACGGTTTTTTTTTCCGGTGAAATAGTTAAAATACTTTTGACAGTTATCAAACTCTAAAAACTGTCAAACTATAAAAACAGGTCTTTTTATTTAGTATTTTAACTGTTAAGGTACTTCTAAGAGCTATCAAATTGTAAGAACAGTTGGTTTTTGCTATTTTAGGGATTGTAAAATTTTGACAGCTGTCAATTTATAGAAACGCCGTTTCAAAATTTAAATGCGTTTTATTGTTCTTAAGCTGATAAACTATACAAATATTTATTTTCTTATTGTTATAGTGAGAATACCAGATAAAATATTTCTGACAGCTGTCAAACCAAAAATAGTTGTTACGTGTACACTTGCACAAGTATCTTTTCGTTGAAAATTATTGAAGTATAAAAAACACGTATCTTTTTACAGTTTTTTTTTCCGGTGAAATAGTTAAAATATTTTTGACAGTTATCAAACTCTAAAAACTGTCAAACTATAAAAACAGGTCTTTTAATTTAATATTTTAACTGTTAAGGTACTTCTAAGAGCTATCAAATTGTAAGAACAGTTGGTTTTTGCTATTTTAGGGATTGTAAAATTTTGACAGCTGTCAATTTATAGAAACGCTGTTTCAAAATTTAAATGCGTTTTATTGTTCTTAAGCTGATAAACTATACAAATATTTATTTTCTTATTGTTATAACGGGAGTACTAGATAAAATATTTCTGACAGCTGTCAAATTTAAAAAAGTTGTTTATGACGATTTTTTTGCGGGTTCTAGCTGTTACAAGATTTTTTTAGATTTGACACGGGTGTCACGGCTAAAATATTACCGATAGTTATCTAACTGTCAATACATTTTTGACAGTTGAGAACTTGTCATAACAGAGTCTACTTGTCAAACTTATATATTATTATATAATTAAATAATTTGAAATTGCACACCATATCCGAATGTAAAAAACCAAATCAGAATGATAACACTCTCGTAATTATCTTATCAATTGCGGGTAAAGTGCATGAATCATTATTATGCGATAATCTATACAAATCCAACTATTTCCATCCATCAATACGAATTTACGCAAGGCAGGTCAACGTGTAAATGACACTTCTCAAGTAGGTACTGAAAACATTTTAATAAATGATTATTGATCGTTAATCTGTTCGCAATCACTTCTTAAAGTTGTGAACGGTAGTGTATATTCTCTCCTTTGATCATTACTTATTATATATAAAAAAAAGACCGCAGAAGCCTGCGAGCGTTGGATGCGTACCACAAAATTACCGCGGTGCAACATCTATACGGGTTTCTTTATCTTAGACAGTAAATTATGACAAGACACTGGATGCATATGCCACTATATCACGAACATTCGAAATACGAAGATACTTTATTATCTTGTATCTTAATAGGAAGTAATTACGAGAAGGTAAGGTCGTAAATTTACAGACGCTGCAGAAATATAGTAAATATAATTGATAATAGAATTGACCAGTTATTTTATTGCTGCAGAACAATTATGTTCGCTCCACAAGTTCAAGGAACTCCTTCAGGAATCTATACATTAGTGGTGGCAATTGTTAAACATATGTTAGTGGTGTATTGTGTGAAGATAAGTTAAAATAATAGTATGCGCTGATCAAATACTTCAGTACAACCCTGTATAAGACGTTGGTAAGGAGATGGAATGGTTAAATGTAAATAATTGTCAGGTGCAAGCGGCACAGGTAAGAAATTAAAAGACGGATGAATCGAACTCCCGATGCTCGCAGCACCAGAAAAGAGTTCCTATACCGTGGAAGAAGCGTCGATTCCGAGAAAAGCCAACGCGCTCTTACCTGGTTTTTCTTAGAAATTCATACTTATTTATGTTCGGTGAGAAGCAGATGGACTTTGTGATGCGGCGATGCAAGAACCGAGAACCGTTCGAGTATACTAGCGGTCAGAATTTCTGAAACGTGTCTCAACACTTTTGTTCGTTTAGATGCTATTATACCGTCCTAATAATTTTAATAATTTCAGCCAATAATAGTTAAATTGTTTTTACAATATGACAGCTGTCAGAAATATTTTAAAGGTTAGAACCATTAAAATGAAGAAAAGAAAGTCTGCGCTCTTATAGATGGTAAAAATGTATGTAACACATTCAAAAGATTGAAACTATGCAAAATAACTCAATTTATAAATTTGACAGCTGTCACAAATATTTTGACAGTTGTAGTTGTTAAATTCGAATTTTTTGAATTTGTTTTCAGAATTCGGTAGATGTAAGAAATATTTTGAAACTTACTCCAGTTTGACAGCTGTCAAAAAAATTTTGACTACACTTACTACAATAGTAAGAAGGAATGGTTAAACAATATAGGTAATGCTTACCGATATCAAAATAAGAAGGATTATGTTTTATAATTTGACAGCTGCCAAAAACATTTCGACAGAAATGACAAAATAGTAAGTTAGGTACTTTTTGTAGAATCAAAAAAATTATTGAAAATCTATTTTGACAATTACACTTGTTTAAACAGAAAAATAACTGTTTTAGCAATTTGACAGCTGTCAGAAACATTTTAATTGTTGCAATCGTCAAAACATTGAGAAAATAAATTTTTAGTTTGACAGCTTTCAAAAGAGCACACTGTTGAAACTGCGATCAATTACTGTGTCTATAATTTGACAGCTGTCAAAGAATATTAAAACACATGTTTCAACAACTGGTAGAAATTTTTCATAGCCAACTGATGATATTGCTGGTGATTTATTTTCGGATCGAATCTCTACAATTTGGCAACCCTCGGAAATTATTTAACGGTTACGACACTAACAATATCATATAGTTTACAATTTTGCCGCTGCTAAATATATTTTGACAGATACAACTGTCAAATATGAAACAACTGCTTCAACAATGTGGTAATTGCCAAAAACTCGATTTTTCCAGTTTGACATCTGTCAAAAAGATCTTAATTGTTACACTCGCCAAAACAATAAAAAAAATGGTTTCCTAATTTGACAACTTCCTGAAAACTTATAACCTTTTCAAGTATTGAAACTGTAAACACTGTCTGTGTATCAACACTTCGAAGTAATTATTTTTACAATTCCGGAGCTGTTAAGAATTAGTTACTTAACGGTTATGACAATTTGACAGCTGTCAGAAACGTCTTTTTTTTTACTTAAAAATGGTGCAATAGACATAGTCACAACCACTTAACAGCTACACTGGTAATTTCCAAAAATTACTGTTTCTTCTTACAATTTCATAGCCTCTCAGATTTTTTTATGATTACAACACTAGAAATAATTATAAAAAATAACGGAACTAACAAATTTAGCACTGTATCTGTCAAACGTACTTTGACAGATACAACAATTAAATTTGAAACGAATTTCTGTTTTAACAATTTGGCAACTGTCAAAAAATATTTTGGAAGGCAGTCTTGGTAAACTCATAAAAATCGGTTTTTGCAGGTTGACAGCTGTCAAAAATATTTTAATTGTTACGCCCTCCAAAACAAAAAAAAACATAGTTTTATAGTTTGACAGTAAATAATAAAATTTTTGAAAAAAATATCCTATCAACTCTTACATATCTACATGGTATAATTTGACAGTTGCCAGAAAATTTTATTATTTACAAATAGCATTATAAGAGAGTATTTTTATAATTTCATAACTTGAAGAGATAGAAATTGGTGAAAAATAATTAATTCGACTATTTTATCGTTGTTAATAGTATTTTGACAGTTATAGTTGTCAGACATGGAACTGTATTGTAGAGCTGTCAATTATATTTAGACAGCTACAATTCTCAAATATATTTTTACAGTCTACAATAAATCTTTTGACAATTAAAAAATAAATTTACAGTTGTCAGATATTTTGACAGGTATAATTGTCATGTTACTGCATTTATAATTTGACAGCTGTCAAAAGACTGTCACGGTTACCTATCTAGAATGTATCGAGTATATTTCTTAATTATACGAGAAAAACGTGTCCATCGTTTCCATTTCCAATCAGATTACTTCATTTACTTTACTCGCTCGTTAAAAATATCAAACAAAAATCCGATAATTAATATTACAGTCGGGGAAATAAAAAACCTCTTTCACCGATGACACAACGATATAACTACGTCCTGTTGTTACGTTGCTAAATATCGCGTAATACGTATCGAAGCATGGGCGGCAAAAAAGAGAGAGAACGAAGGAAAAAAAAAATAGTTCCAGTCGAAGCAATCTACACAACACAAGCTAGAGGCTGTTGGCAACGCAGAACGCTTTCTAAACAGGTACAAGATGATTTTTATGCTATATAACAAACACAGAATTCCCGCTATTAATAGACTGGCGTATGAAAATAACGAGTTCTTGGAAACGTAGGTGTTCCAAGAAGGAAGGTAAATCACTATTTTCGGATCGTGTATGCATCACACGATGGAATACCTGTTGGTTTGTTCGTCAATGCATGCGAAACGACATATGGCTTTGTATAGGATGAATAACTTATTTATAGGATAGTTTATACGACTGATTGGCGCTATTATGTATAAGGGGAGCGAGAACGGTAATCTTCGGACAATCTAGTTTCAGAAAATTGTTTTATTATGCGAAATTAACAATTACATTTTAAGACTGGTGTGGTAAACCGTGTAATTTTAAATAAGTAACTTCAAAGATGAATGCATGCATAAACAATGTTTGTGTTTCTTAGGAATTCGACCACATATAAATTGTATATTTAGATTGGCAGTGAATCATCACCGTTGAATATGCATTTACTGCAATAAATAGATCTATAGAAGTATTAATAGCGATTTCCTAGTAAAATTACTAACAAGGCTTTTTAAATGACAGCCTACTTGAGATTTTGCTTTTAAAAGAAATCTTTTATTGTCATGAATTTATTAATTACTTAAATTTTTAAAACTTGATAGGTTGATTGGTAAGGTGATGCATAGAAACGTTGCTTCCAAGATTTTGAAATCAAAACTTTAAAACTTCAAAAGATTTTGGTTAAAAAAAATTAATTTCGCCAGTTTCCCCTTTTTTGAAAAATCGAAAAAAGTTCAAGAATCTTTCACAGGACAAGAGCTTTTTTTAAGTTGATAAAACAAGAATTTGTCGAATTGGATCTTCATCAAGCAGTTATAATTACGCTTCAACCTAATTGTAGTCCAGGAAGTCCTTCAGGAAGATTCAGTATTGACAGGAATGAAAGAAACAGTTCTAACTGAAAGTCTTAATATGGGGGAAAGAGGGAAAACCGACTCAGGAGTCCGGCAGGGCTCCCTTCTCGCCCAAATTTTGTTCCTGAGTTTCGTTTCTGGTGGGGCCACCAACTCAAGTGGCTACGTTTGCGGACGACACAGCAGACTCCGTTATGGGTTAATTCTCGAAATGGCATTTGTCTATAAACCATACCATTGGTGGGGCACACTCACCTCCCGTGGAGTGGAACGACCTTGAATTTTGGCCAGCTCATTTCCGAAACAGTCTCAGGACTCAGCGTCCATTTTTGTGTCTGAAGAGCAGATTGAGTCTCAGCATCAAGGTACTTGCATACCGACCTATAATGGTCGAACTCCACTAGAGCCTAAAAATTCCGACGCTCATCTGCAACATGTAGCGGAACTGTTCAAAGGTATCTTTATGAGGATTTCCAACTCCGAGAACTCTCCAGTAAAACCGCTCGCATAGATTTGGATCCAGACCGTCCACCATCCAAGACTAGTGTCAATCGAGTCGCCACGATTCGCTGACGTCTCACATCAATGCAACTTCAAATTCACAAAGAAGTCAAAGAGGAATTGAAGAGGCGTATGAGAAATGGAGAAACGAACCTAAGAATTAAATATAATAACGGTATTCCAAACATTGTTCCTTTAAACTAAGCACGTCCAACGCTGCTCCAATTAATATTTACTACCAAAATACCCGTGGTCTTCGATCAAAAACTCATACATTCGTTACCAATGCCTGCAACTCTATCTGCTATATAATTGTTATCACTGAAACTTGGTTGGATGACTCGAAGAAATAGCGCCGAAATATTACCACCATTTTACAACGTTGTTCGATCTGATAGGAAGTTTTCTCTAACCATCATTTTTTTGAAAACTATAATGACGTGAGCACTGCTCTTGCTGACTTCTATAATATATTATACAATATTTTGGATGAATCAGTTCCAAAATTTTCAGTTGGTCATAAATCTAAATACCCACCATGGTTCAGCAAAGATATTATCCATCACTTGAAATTAAAATTTTACTACAAACGAAAATGGAAAACCACCAAGGACCAATATTATAATAACGAATTTAGAAGATTGAGAGGACTTTGCAAATCATTGATTGATGATTCATATAGGTGCTGCATGGATAATGTTGAAGCCTCAATCATGAATAATTCTAAAGAGATATTTAGATACATGCGTATTAAACGTGGATCTTCCCACATACCTAATACCTTAACGTTGAATAATTATATAATGGACTCTCCGTAGGATATAGTCAATGGATTTGCCAATATGTTTTCTTCTATTTATCTTCCTAGTACATCTTTTTGTTTAGAGAATTTTGACTATAGCCAATTACCAATTTATTTACATGGTACCTCTGAAGAAGAATTACTTAAAATAATGTCGCACCTTCCGGATGATTTGAGTGCAGGCGATGATGAAATTCCTAGTAAATTAATCCGTGATACAAAATTTTCGTTATCAAAACCGAATCATAAACTTATCTATTAGGAAGTCGGAATTTCCTGGTCGTTGGCGAAGAACAAGAATTTGTCCAATTTTTAAGAAAGGTGATAATAGTAAAATGGAGAATTATAGGCCTATTTCGATTATTTCTAACTTTGCGAAAATATTAAGGTCGGCGTTCATTCTATAGCGTCGACCCTTAAAACTCTGCAGCTGCACTACCCAATCCCTGATTTCATAGTGTCAGGGCAACGGGCGTAGACTTCGTATATAGGGGAGGATACTTGGGCGTAGGCATGGGCATACGCTCTGGTGTCCGACCGCTAACTGCCGGAATATACTGTGGGTAAGTGAGGTACCCTACGGCACTTACCTTGAGAACTCTGCAGCTGCACTACCCCATCCCTGGTGGCCACACTCAGGGAAACGGGCGTGGCAATAGGATTTGGCGAAGATAGTAGGGGAGGACAAAAGTTGGTTTCATTCTAAAACAACTCGCTGAATCTTGATCGCCGGAGGGGCGAAAGAGTTGGCGCGGTTGGCATTTTGGAGTAGGGCTTCGGCCCGGCCGTCCCCGTAGTTCAGCGGGCTAGTTGTACCTCACGGCCAGATTCCGTTTCCCACGCTTGGCCGATAGTCGCCATCCGCAAGGAGGCCTAGGACCCGTGGGGTTAGATGTGAAGCTAAAGCATCTCCAGCGGTGATCCGTCCAACGTTGACAAGGGAACTTGTCTAACATGGGTAGCACGGGGGACCGGCTCGCCAGTCCTCTCCACGAGGTGTCGGTCTCGTGCGGGCGGTGAGATAGTGGGTTTCAAGGCTCATAACTTGTTATGTGCAGTGTGGTACAGAAATTTGCGGGATATGGGCTAGCGCCTAGGTGCCTGCGGCTTAACATCTCAGCCAATTTCTCAAATCGAATTTGCGAAAATATTTGAAAGCGTAATTTATTCTTCCATATATTTTAATATCAAATCACTGATTTATCCTGATCAACATGGATTTGTGTGTGGACGATCGACGGTTACGAATTTGACCTCGTTGGCTCAACTTACTTGTCAAGAAATGGATAATCAAGGTCAAGTTGATGTAATATACACTGATTTTAGTAGAGCATTTGACACCATTAATCATGGATTTTTAATTAATAAACTACATGCAATTCTGAAGCATGGAATTCTACCCTTCATCAGGTGTGCCGCAGGGGTCAAACCTTGGTCCTCTCTTATTCATACTATACATCAACGGCCTGCTGATGCAGTTAACATGCCCTATGCTTGCGTATGCCGATGATCTACAGTCCTATAAAAACCTGGAATGATGTCGTCCACCTTCAAACTAACTTGGATTTTTTAACTGATTGGTGTCACCAATTCGATTTAAAACTAAATATTAATAAATGTTGCTATATGTCTTACACCACGCAAAGTAAATTATATTTCATCAGTATACTTTCTGGACAGCAATATCTCGTCAAGAGTCAGCGATATTAAAGACCTTAGAGTGTATTTTGATTCGCTCTTCCCAGTCTGAACCATATAGACTTGATGTATGCGTCTGCTTCTAGAACATTGGGTTTTGTTATGCGTTGTTGTTGCAAGTTCTTCAGTAACATAGAGCTCATAAAAACATTATATTTTAGACTGGTTGTTAGCAATTTGTAGTATGCTTCTCAAGTATGGTCTCCTCGTTATTTATATCTGCAACTTTCTGTGGAAAAAAGTTCAACGCTGTTTCTTAAAATATTTAATTTTCAAAAATTCTGGTATTTATCCTCAACGTGGTATAGATTATGATTTCCTGTTGGAAACTCATGACATTCAGGCCTTGAGTTATCGTCGGGAAGTACATGGTTCAAGACTTGTATGGAAATTATCCAATGGATGGGTTGATTGGTCCTATCTCCTTCATGTCAACTTCTTTAACCCTAGAATCTCCTCTCGCTTTACTCCCACTTTCTTGCTCCCTTTTTCAGGAACCAATATTTGTCAAGGATTTCCTCTGGTGGACATGTGTAGAGCAGCTACACACAGCTTCATTTTTATAAACTGTACGTTGTACAGTGTCCTGTAGTTGGGTAAACCGTTGGACAAATAAATGTTATTATTATTATTATTATTCTCCACTTCTCCCCTTTCCCTGTAAGTCCAACAGTGTCCAATCAGCACTAATTCCCATAATCAACCCACCCATACACTAAGCCCGTCAGAAAAATAGAAGAATTATTTAGAAATCCAAAAAAATTAAATTAAAAAAATGTTTCGATACAAGCGAGAGAAACGGGACAAACAACCTTGAAATTTTTTGGCCAACGAACAGAAAAGACAAACGGAATTACCAATTTCGCCAGATAAAACAAAAAAAAAAACTAGAAAAAAAATTTACTAAATATAACTATAAACAAAAACAAGCGAGAACAATAAAAATCGTCTGGAACGTCACCGTGAGACGCCATCATGTACTTGTACTTGTGTCTCCCATCGTGTTATTAGAAACAACAAAGCACGTTCCTGTTCCAATTTTAAGCACGCGATCTGGAACGGAGAAGACCATGCATTACGGACGAACATCCATCGGGAGGCTACGTACGCGGTATCCGTCTAATACACCTTAAAATAAACCGCTTGAAGTTCGGAGCAATCCCGAAAATACGAAAATAGACATTGACATAATATAAATTCCCCGGATTTAAATACCTAACCTCCCACAATTCCCCCGTAGGCAAGTTCGTGCCCGCAGGGAATACCAACACACGAGACGAGAAAGAAACGGGTCGCCGTGCAGATAGAGAGGAGGTAAACAATTCCGAGGCACGGACGGACGACAGAATCGCAGCTTAGGCATACCTAGAATAGACGGGAAAAATCGTAGAAGGAATAAAACCAGAAACGAGGATCGTTTTCGACGAAACAATACCCGGTTTCTCTTAATTCGATGCCTGAGCGCGTGTTTACGGTCGGCGTCGAGGTTCCTCCTAGTCAAAATCCGACATGAGTCGAGAGGAGTTTGTCGGGAATACTCATGAAAAAATTCGCTGGCATTCGAACGTTGTTGAGACGTCACAGTAACGGAGAGGCATGAATATCTTAGGTGTTTATGTCGTGTAGTAGATGATATACAGTCTTGGTAAAATGTATTGAACGCCTACTGCTTGTGATTTTTTTTTTACATTAAACGATGCGTCATTGTTTTTTTTAATTCGTTCTAATCGAGACATTCTAGACACAACTCATGCAAACACTATTTGTTTTTACGAAATAAGAATAAATAACAAATGAATAATGTCGATAAAATTTGAATAACTCGCCCACCCTCCCAAGCGAAAAAAAAGAAGACTGAGAAAACCGTAAAATAAGAAAAAAGAAGGAAGGTAGAAGAATAAAACAAAACAAATCTGCAAAACATAAAGTAATTAAGAAAATAATAAGAAAAGAGAAAATAACAAGATAAAGAAAAGCTCTAACAGGGATAGATAGCGAAGTAACAAAGAAGAAACAGATAAAAAAGAAGGCAAACAAAAAACAAGAAAATGAACAAGGAAAAACAGTGAAAAAGAAGATAAGAAACAAAAGATAAAAATATGAATAACAGCAATATTGATGTTTTTTTGTTAAACAATAAAATTTGTACGGATTTTTCGGTACTTAGTTTGAAAATTAGTTTGAAGTAATTCAAAATTTTGTCAATGTTGTCAGAATTTGTTCTAAAATGTCAAACTACATAAAAATTTTTAATTTATCAAGGAGACAAATTTTATTGTTTAATAACAGGAAAAAATCAAAAACGGAAAACACGACACATTAACGCGATCAAAATTGAGAAAGAGAAGAAAAACTCGAAAAACTTTAATTTCTAATACGATGATTATAAAAAAAGAACAGAAATAGAAACGAAGAGAATTGAGGTAAAAAATGATATAGAAACTAGAAAAAAAAACAAAAAAAAACACGAAGAAGTAGACTAACAATTATTACAAGTTCAACATCAAGAAAAAGAAGCAACACAGAATATTAAGAAACGAAGGATAAGATCAAAAATAAAAAACAAAAAGGGAAACAAAACAAAGCAGAATAATGAAGGGGAAAGGGCAGAAACTTAAAACAACGTTATCAGTTAAAAAAGAATGTAAAACAAACTACAAAGAAAATACGACAAAAATGAAATTCAAAAAAAGAGAACGGAGAAAGGAAGAACGACTAAAGAAATGATGAAATAGCAGAAAAAAAGTATGAACTTGCTCCAGGTTTGTTCTCGATTATTCCAGTTTGTTCCAGTGAAGAAAATGAAATTCAAAAAAAAGAGAACGGAAAAAGGAAGAAAAGGAAAGGAAGAACGAAAGTAAGCATCTAAAGAAATGATGAAATAGTAGAAAAAAAAGTATGAACTTGTTCTAGATTTGTTCTCGATTAATCCAGTTCTTTCCAGTGACGAAATTGAAATTCAAAAAAAAGAGAAAGGAGAAAGGAAGAAAAGAAAAGGAAGAATGAAAGTAAGCATCTATAAAAATGATGAAATAGTAGAAAAAAAAGTATGAACTTGTTCTAGGTTTGTTCCCGATTTTTCCAGTTTTGCAAAATACACTCACAGACAAAAATATTGCATATTTTTAAAACTTTTTTATTATTTATTTATTTTTTATAACATTTATGCACTTTTATTGCTTATTTTGAAGTGTTCTACGTATATTAGTACAGTTTTCCTTACACGTGGTAAGTAGCGTTTGAACAGAATTGAATACTTAAAAGATGGTGATTTTAGTTAGAACCGTCTTTTTATTAATTTCTGCAGGTCCAGCCAAATTTTTTTAGGAAATACGGATCATTAATAACTACTTAAACGTTGTAGTAATAAGTACAGACCGCAAGAATTGGTCCGGTTCCAGCAGCAGCACATCGGGAGCGGTGTATGTATGTAGTGAAATATGTAGATTGTAGGCAGTCATCGTACGGTATTGTTGCATGATCATGCATTGCAAGTACGCGTACCTATAATTCGGTTGCAACGCATTTAAAATGTCGAAAGTTCGTGAAAATGATTCAACGTGTTTGTTTCTCTAAATAACGCCCATTTTTATTCATTCATATTTTTTCTATAAAAATGATTTCAGGGGGCCGTAGGTGCCCTAGATAATGAAGTAGATGAGCAGATGTCAAACGATGAGACAACAATTGGAGATGCTAGCAAAACTGCTACCGACGCCAGACGATCGCAAAAAAGAAGGCAACATTGAAAAGATATATACAGTATAGATGATACGATGACAATGGAATTCAAGAGATACAATCAAGTACATAAAATGAATAGGCGTGTGAAAGATAAAGAACTATCCAAGCATGTATTGATATAGAAATCCCCATTAGAAGCAATACAATGTTCTATAATTGCTTTGGATACGGTCACACTAGAAATCATTGTAAGGGAAATCGAAGGCGTTATCGCTGTAGGGAAACGCATGATAGTGAGGAGAAAGAATGCTCCGGAGATATCAAAGATTCCACTGATAAGGTTTGCGATGTCTACAAGCTACAAAAAGAAATAAATAATAGGATGGCTTTCGAAAATATTACATCCTGGGAAGCGAAGACGAAAGTGACTTCAAACGCAAGAAATGAAACACCAATGAGATGTCGTAGCATCTTCCCCCGCTATCTATCGGGACTCTTAAGTGCAAGAAGACAGTGGATCGCTAGTGATAATTACTCCCTTAAGACAACTAGGACACAACGACCCAAAAGACTTATATCGCAAAACCAGCTCTCTAAGATATGACAGATAAGCTCATAAAAGTCCGCTAACGCCAGAAGCTGTCCCAACTAAAAAACCGGTATTCTATAGCCAATCCTTAGGTCGTCAAGGACTCGACCAGAAAACGAGCCAACGAGTTTCGACCCAGTTGGTAAAAGATTGCAGTAAAACAAACGAATAAAAATTGGAATTGGCAAGTCTCCTTCGACGCACATAGCTGCAGCGACTTCTTAAGCTGTATCGCTTGTTTGTCCATCACTGCAACTCTCGCGGTATAGTTTTTATGTGTGTATAATTGTGTTTAAATGGTCTTGTGACAGCATTATATCACCTTCATAATACCGCGATGTTACAGCATTATATCACCTTCATAATACCGCGCTGTTACAGCATTCTACATTGCCTTCATTTCATCCCGAGTACCACGTGACCACTTGAGTGCAGTCCACTAGTTTTTTTAGTTTTCTGATATTTGTCAGTATGATCTAACCAAATCGAAATCACTAACAATATAATAATGTCAAATGTGTATCATTTTGTTCATTGTCGTCCCGCGTTAGTTTTCAGTGGCGTTTGCAGTAAAATTTATCTAATCTTAAATAGTTATTGATTCATACCAGTGTTTTTCGGAGCTTTTTATTTCGATTTTGTCATTATTTAGGTATATTATTGCATTTCCAACCTACGTAAATTGCAATTACAATAATATTCAGTTTCACCACTCTATCAAGATGGTTTTTACGCCAGAACAGGACGCTTTCATTTTGATGGCACATTTTCGAAGTGGAAATCGCAACCTCGGAACATGGTCATGTTTTCTACAGTCTTGTATCGACCAGTTTAGTGGTTGCATATGTAAAGGGAAACCTTCTGGCAGGCCAACTATTCTAACACAAGGTTACTTTCTGTTTTCGTAAATGTTTGAAATACAATAAAAAATTAATTTGCATTTCTTTGGTTATTTTAAAATTGTTGGAGGTTGTATTCCTTCAAGTTAAATTTAGCATTAAAATAATTATAAGTTTTTTTTTAAACTGATTGGAAGATTTAGTGGTACGCCACTGATGTACATGTAGTAGGCATTTAGTTACTTTCAAGAAACAGGTCTGCCAACGGTGTAGATTGGGTTGCATACGTTTAGTAGTCACGTGGTACTAGGGATTAAATAAAGGCACTGTATCACCTTCATAATACCGCGCTGTTACAGCATTATATCACTCTCATAATACCTCGCTGTTACAGCATTATATCACCTTCATAATACCTCGCTGTTGCAGCATTATATCACCTTTATGATACCTCGCTGTTGCAGCATTATCTCTGCTCCCAACAACGAATGGTAGGTCGATCGTTCCGCCACAACGATAGTCAGCTGCGGCTACCGACCTGTTTTTTTTTCCAATTAAACTTGGGTTGTAATAGTGTTTGTAAGAAAAGGGGTTGAAAATGTCACAGGTCAAACAGTAACAAACCGGTCAGCAGCCATGCTAAAAATGTCTTTCCCTTGCCATACAATTTCCCATATTAAAACGGTAAATCCAACTTTTTTTTCCCGAATTCATTCCCGAAACATTCTGTTTTGAGCGCTTATCGGAGGCTGGTTTTGTTGACATTTAATCATGAATTAATTAAACCAACTTTAGTCGTCAATGAAATAAACAACGCGTTGTATATTTGTAATTATTATAACGTTTAACTCGACTTTTCAAGTGAGATGTTTCACTTTCATTAGCGTCGTATGGTGGGGAGGGTGGGTACCTCCACGTACACACGTGTGTCCCCCTCGAGATGACTAACTTTACAAAACAACAACATACATACGTGTAGATACACAGCTATACCCAACGCGCAACGTTGTTGTTATTATTCCGTTTAATTGCGCTTCTATCTTATAAGATTTATCCGGTATATCGACTTGTTATTTCCCCCTAAATAGATCAACAAACTAGGCGCTCCTCCTCCCCTGTGCCCCCCGGTCGTAACATTCTCTCGAAAATCTACATATTTATCTATCTCTGGGTAATGTGACATTTAGCAAGTCCGAACGCGTATATTAATTAAAATTTTTGTGAAATTCCGTTCGAGCGGTTTTTTGCACGGTATTGTACTTTGGCGCCGCGTTGACTATCACTTTGGCGTCATACGCTGTCTGTCTCGCAGTTGCTGGCCCTGCCTTCCCCTTCTTCCTCTCGCGGATTCTTAACTCCTCACTTGTGCCGCTTATATCCCCACATCTATTACTCGCATTCACGCACACAAGCACACGTGTATACGCTCTCAGAATTCAGATGTATACGTCCACTTGTACTACATACTATCTCTACAACGTTGTATAGTAATTTATACAGTTCTGGTTCGATATTTTTCGACATTATCGAAGATGCATCGCAAATTGTTAATTAATTAAACAAACTGCCAACAGCTGTCAAAATTTAGAATTTCTAACCTCCTGCATTAATGCAATTTTATAACCGAAGTTTCCCCCAAGGAGGGATCTTATCACCGTTGCTCTGGTGTTTTGTTGTTGATGATCTCATAAGTAACCTTACCAGAGACGAATATGAGGTGCAAGGTGTTTCCAAGTAAGTAATATTTTAATTTCTGCAATGCATATACGATAGCCAACATCTCTTTTTCAGATATATTGTAACGTAGTTCATACCCTCGCAATATTCTGGATATAAAGCATATTGGTATCTGTTCCCCATTTTGTTCTAAACTGTTAGATTCATCAAGAGACTCAACCTGTTCAGAATCTATAGCAATATTTATTGGCGCCCAACGTGGGGCCAATAAATTTTGTTCAGAATCTATAGCAATATTTATTGGCCCCACGTTGGGCGCCAATAAATATTGCTATAGATTCTGAACAGGTTGAGTCTCTTGATGAATCTAACAGTTTAGAACAAAATGGGGAACAGATACCAATATGCTTTATATCCAGAATATTGCGAGGGTATGAACTACGTTACAATATATCTGAAAAAGAGATGTTGGCTATCGTATATGCATTGCAGAAATTAAATATTACTTACTTGGAAACAAATTTATTATTGAAACTGATCATATGGCACTAACACATTTATTAAACACTAGATTTATTAACAATCGAATTTATAGATGGAGTTTATTGATTCAGGAGTACGATTTTGATATAATTCATAAAAGAGGAAAAGATAATATCGTTGCAGATGCATTAAGTCGACAGAAGCAAATCAATATTAGAGACATTTTGATAGGGCTCAATTATATGAAACACGAAGAAGGCATTTATTCCGAAGAGGGAATACGCACAATCCAAAGCAAAGAAAAATTTAATACAGTAGAACCCCGATTATCCGTGCGCGCTTTATCCGGGGCACGGATTATCCGTGGCTGTCGACCAGAGGCTGGCGCGTGAACCCGTGCAGACGTTCGTCTCGGGCAATCCCCAATTTATGTGTTTAGTATGTAGTTATGTACTTTTTTTCGTCATCTATCGACCGGCTCATTAGTTGATCGTAAACAACTATAATAACTATAGAATTGGCTAAAACATATGGCAAACAAACGGTTCGCGACATTGTGAAGAAGAAAACCAAATTACATAGCTTTGTAGCTAAAGCTGACGGTGCAAAAGCTATTTCTGACAGGAAGTCTCTAAAAGGATCTACTTTTCGAGAACTTGAAGAGGTTCCAATATCAGGATCTACATGTGCTAGGCAAGTCCAAAAGTTTCACGAACAGCTGAAAATTAAAGGAAACTTCTCTGCATCTTCCGGTTGGCTACACAGATTTAAAAAACGACATGGAATAAGACAATTAGCTATTTAAGAGGAGAAACTAAGTGCCGATGATGTAGCTATGGTGGAATTCTGCTATAATTTAGAAAATCTTATAATGGAGGGAGACCTAAAACCCGAACAAGTGTATAACGCAGACGAAACTGGACTTTATTGAAAAGCAATGCCGAAAAGAACACATACTGCAGGCTCAGAAACTAGTGCACCAGGTTTTTGTACTGTTTTAAATTTTTAATTAGGTTTTAAGGTAAGCAAAGACCGTTTAACAGTGCTATACTGTGCTAATGCATCAGGAACCCATAAGTTTAGGTTAGCTGTGGTTGGAAAATCAAAAAATCCGAGAGCTTTTAAAAATGTAGAAACACTGCCAGTTGATTATTATAATCAAAAGGGTGCTTGGATGGATGGAGCGATTTTTAAAAACTTTTCTGCAAGAAAGGCTCTACTCTTACTGGATAATTCTCCATCGCATCCTGATGCAGAGCAACTAAAGTCAGCAGATGGGAACATATTCGCGGCATATTTTCCTCCGAATGTGACATCTATTGTCCAGCCAATGGACCAAGGTGTTATAGAGACCATGAAAAGGCTTTATAGGAAAAACCTTATGCTTCAATTGTCGGGAGAAAGTGACCTTATGGGATTTTAGAAACGTATGAATGTGAAAGAAGCAATTTATGCTGTAGCTCGCGCTTGGAGTGAAGTGAAAGAGACTAACATTAAAAAAGCATTTTATAAAATAATGTCCTTAGAAAATATAGCAGATGAAGAAGGTACTGAAGATGATAATCGCTTAAATGAAGGTGAGTTATCAATCGAACATATAACATCTATAGCCTCACAAAACGAAGACTTGGAAGAAGTAGACATCCAAAAAATAAATGAATGGATAGAATGTGATCACCAAGAAAAAAGGGTATTACATTATGGATGAAGATTATCTAAGAAGAAAGTTCTGATAAAAGTAGTGATAACAATGAAAATAATTTCGTCATCAAAACAAGTCATCGAGAAGCAGGGGATGCAGTAAATATACTTATCAATTATTTTGAAGACAGACTGAAACTGATGTTTTACTGATTTTTTAAGTGATTTTATTCACGTTATTATAGTTCATATAATATGTATGTAGTACATATTACATATGTATAAATATTAAAACTTCATTTTTTGTTACATGTTCAATCACGTTTCTTTTGTTCCTTTGACATACGTACATATGTATTTGTTTAAATAAATTATTAAAGAATTAAAAGTGAGGTTTTTGGATTATCCGTGTTTTTGATTATCCGGCAAAGGTTCGGTCCCGGCTGACCCGGATAATCGAGGTTCTACTGTAGTCTATGGATGAAACTTAAAGATATAGATGAACACCGGGGATTTCGAGTTAATAATGGATTTTTAATAAAGAAAATTGGCGATCAAGAACTGTATGTCGTAGATAAAGAAAACACTGAGATAATAGCCCATGATTTACACCAAAAGTATGGACATGCAGGTGCGAGAAAAACTTGGTTAATTTATCGGCAAAAATTATTACGCAGAAAACGATTATGTCATCATTAAAGATTTTATTCGAAGATGTCACTTATGCCAGATTGGAAAAAAGAAAAACCATGTAAATCAGAATTGTACTCATTCAATTGTAGTGAAACAGCCAGGAGAGCTCACTGCAGTAGATTACATTACTAATTTAATAACCGGAGAAGATGGAATGAATGGAATGGAATGAAGGTAATGGATATTTTTACAAAATATGTCAAGTTATATCCAACTCAAGTGTATACTACTGACCAGACAATTAAAGAAATAGAAAGCTATATCGATGAGTTCGGAAAACCGCAACGAATATTGGTAGACAATGCAACATATTTTCACAATGACCGATTCATCAATCATTGGAAACAGCAAGATATAAAAATATCTTTCTCAAGTATACGACATCCGCAAGGAAATCCAAGTGAGAGATACATTCAAGAAGTTATAAAATACTTAAGATTGTAGTGGGTACAATATCTAGAAGCTGTCGAACAATATTTAAATGTAACACCGCACACAATTACCAAAGTAGCTCCAATGATACTAATGAAAAAAGAAAGACCACAGCGACCGTGGATTGTAAACAAAGCAACTAATCATGATTTAAAATTGCAAGAAGTACGAGACAGGTTAATTAAGGCGGCAAGAAAATATCAGGAAAAAGAAAACAAAAAAATAAAGAAAAGGATGAGAATAGAAATCGGTGAATGGGTTATTGTCAAAAGTTTGAGAGTATCAAACAAAGAAAAGAATACATGTGCAAAATTTCAGGTCTGCGAAGTTGGCACCACAAAGTGGTCAAAAATCGACAAAAATGCTAGAAAGGATTGACCATTTATTGACCACTATTGACCAACAGCGATTTCGATTGACCACCTCTTGTTTAGGCTACAGCCGGTATACCCATATTTTGGGGTCTAATGGCGAAAATGCTAAAATTAGCCAATATAGACATTTTGTTCATCGGATACGATTGACCATCGTTTGACCATGTTTGACCACCCTTCACATTTTCAAAATTTTCAAAAAAAATTTTTTTTCGAATTTTTTTTACTGAAAACTCTAAAATTTTGTTGCAGTATAGGATTGACCAACGTTTGACCATGATTGACCACCAAATAATTTTTTTTTTAACTTAAAAATTTTCGACAAAAACGAAAAAAACCAGTTCATATCTCCAATGAAATGACATCAAACCCAGATAATGTTATAACCTCTTGCGTCGCATAATTCACAAATTTCGAGAGGTGGTCAAACGCTGAAAATAATCGAACTTATTGTCCCATGTCACTAGACCACACAAAACTGAAAATTGTCGTTTGACCACCCTCCGGTTAAATTTTATCCGATCTTAAAGTTACGTATAACAGTATCAAAGTTTTTCGCATTTTTCACAAATTTTGAGAGGTGGTCAAACGCTGAAAATAATAGAACTTATTGTCCCGTGTCTCTAGACCACATAAAACTACAAATTGTCGTTTGACCACCCTCCGGTTAAATTTTATCCAGATCAGAGCCAACAGGAGTCTGGGAAATACATAACGATATGTGTAAGAAATTACCAAAAGTTCAGAAAATAAAAAAAGGAAATAAAGCCTAGTTGTATAATACCTACCTATATACGCAATTATAATATATATATTATTATTATTATTATTATAAATTGTTAAACATTTGCCACCAAAATTTGATTTACGGAGAATTTTGAGCTATGAGAGTCGAACTAAAGATGTTTGGCTGTATCTTGTAACAAATGTTGCCTCTGATCTGGATAAAATTTAACCGGAGGGTGGTCAAACGATAATTTTCAGTTTTGTGTGGTCTAGAGACATGGGACAATAAGTGCTATTATTTTCAGCGTTTGACCACCTCTCAAAATTTGTGAAAAATGCGGAAAACTTTGAAACTGTTATACGTAACTTTAAGATCGGATAAAATTTAACCGGAGGGTGGTCAAACGATAATTTTCAGTTTTATGTGGTCTAGAGACACGAGACAATAAGTTCTATTAATTTCAGCGTTTGACCACCTATCAAAATTTGTGAAAAATGCGAAAAACTTTGAAACTGTTATACGTAACTTTAAAATCGGATAAAATTTTACTGGAGGGTGGTCAAACGATAATTTTCAGTTTTCTGTGGTCTAGAGACACGAGACAATATGTTCTATTAATTTCAGCGTTTGACCACCTCTCGAAACTTGTGAAAAATGCGACGCAAGAGGTTATGACATTATCTGGGTTTGATGTCATTTCATTGGAGATATGAACTTGTTTTTTTCGTTTTTCTCGAATATTTTTAAGTTTTCAAAAAAATTATTTGGTGGTCAATCATGGACAAACGTTGGTCAATCCTATACTGCAACAAAATTTTATAGTTTGCAGTAAAAAAAAAAAAAATCGAAAAAAAATTTTTTTTGAAAATTTTGAAAATGTGGAGGGTGGTCAAACATGGTCAAACGATGGTCAATCGTATCCGATGAACAAAATGTCTATATTGGCTAATTTTAGCATTTTCGCCATTAGACCCCAAAATATGGGTATAGCGGCTGTAGCCTAAACAAAAGGTGGTCAATCGAAATCGCTGATGGTCAATAGTGGTCAATAAATGGTCAATCCTTTCTAGCATTTTTGTCGATTTTTGACCACTTTGTGGTGCCAACTTCACGGACCTCAAAATTTCAGCTACCTTACGAAGGACCTTATCGAGTAATAAGGATATTAGGCGATACAACGTATGAGTTAGAGGATGAAGAAGGACGAATGCGAGGGAAATTTCATATAAATTTAATTTATCCATATTATCCTTGTAGTCTATCACTGAATGATAACGAATGAAAAAAATAAAGATAAATTTGAGAGCAAGCACAGTGCAAGATGACGGTTAGTACTTATTTGAATGGGGTGTGTTAGAAGGACGCTAATGCATCAATTCAAGAACATTTAGTTGACGACGCAATCATCATACAATGGAATATGCACGAATTAAATTTCAAATAAATTTTATTTTAGTAAATAAAATATATTAAATTTAATTGGGGATTATGTAATGGTTTAGGGCTTTAATATTAATGTTTTTTTTTAAATGTCAAATATGTCATATCAATTTGTAATTTTAAATTGTGATAAGAAAAAAAAAACGCGAAGTTGTCAAGGAAAAGGTTGTTGATTTTTGAATAAAATTTTGAAAAGAAGGTTTTTTTTGTGTTTAAATAAAAATAAAAATAAAGTTATCCAAGAAGATATAAAGTGTCGTCAAGTGTTACAAACGTACAAACGTTAGAAGGAGATTAGATTGAGTTGCCGGAATAAAAATATTTGGATTGTCATTTGACTGTCAATAAAGATAGAAGAAGATTAGCAGAGTGAGATATAGTACAACCGAGGTAGGGATGTTACTGGATTGAATAGTGTGAATTGGATAGAATGCGAACCGTCAAACGAAAAGAAAGGACCCTGAGATTAAGAAAATTGTAATAAACTGTTAGATTCATCAAGAGACTCAACCTGTTCAGAATCTATAGCACTATGTATGGTGGCCAAAAACAACACAGAAGACTGTACAACAATAGCTTCAACAAATCCAAAGACTCACTTGTCTAAATGTCACAGGAGTGATGCGAACCTGTTCTACTGTAGCGCTAGAAGTGCGGTCAGCGAAATTGGCACCACAAAGCTGCCAAAAATCGGCTAAAATTATTGACCATCAGCGATTTCGATTGACCACATTTTGTTTAGGCTGCAGCCGTTATAGGTATCCATATTTTGAGGTCTAATGACGAAAATTAGCCAATATAGACATTTTGTTCATCGGATACGATTGACCATCGTTTGAACACACCTTTCACATTTTGAAATTTAAAAAAAAATTGTTGCAGGATAGGATTGACCAAAACTTGACAATGATTGATCACCGAGTAATTTTTTTGAAAATTTAATAGTCGAAAAAAATGAAAAAAACAAGTTCATATCTCCAATGAAATATCAAACCCAGAAAATGTTACAACATCTTGCATCATATTTTTCACAAATTTTGAAAGGTGGTCAAACGCTGAAAATAATAGAACTTATTGTGTGGTATCGCTAAACCACAGAGAATTGAAAATTATCGTTTGATCCTTCTTTTGTAAAGCAATTTAAAATTCCATTTAATTTTGTCTTAAAAATAGGAAGCAATTTTGTATTTCGGTTTAATATTTATATCTTTGACCAGTGCAATAATACTTATCTTTCTAGGAGATACAGGGTGGCCCATTAGTGAGGAAATGTGTAGGTATTCTTAAGCTTCATATTTTAAAATTAGTTGCAACTGTACAGGGTGTTCTATAACGCCGTACCAGACCAAACTTCTATTTTTTTTAATGGAACGGTATAGTTTGTTTTGCATTTTTTAAATCTGCTTACTTTTACGACCATCTTTATATACGGTTTGCCGAATCTATACCGAGTATTTTAAAAGTGATGACCATTTTTACGTCTAAATTAAGCTGTATTAAGAGAGTTAGTTCCGGCAAGAAAGAAAATATACAAACTTTTTCGTACCACTACATGATTTGCCTACGTCTTCTCATTCCGCTGGTTCAAGAATTTAATTAAAATTTTTTTATTTATACAGGGTGAGTCAAAACTCGGATCCTGAATTTTCTCATTAAATTTAAATGGAACACCCTATATTTTTTATGATGGTTCGATAGATATTTATCGGCTCTTTTATTTTTGTGAACCATTCCCTATACCTAACTCTTTGGGTTTAGAAGATATTTTAAATTTAATATGAAAAATTGATTTACTTTTAAATTTTATGAATTAACAAGCTAAACAAGTTAGATAAAAGAAAAAGTACAACATTTCAAAATGTTGACCCATAACGTCAATACAACGTTGCTGTACCAATAGTCCGAAAAGCCTTTCTTATTCTTTCCATCATATTTTCCCGTGTTTTTACTGGTACTGTTATGTAGCCCCACAAGAAAAATAATTTTTTGTCAAGTTCGGGGATCGAGCCGGCCATGCCACTATTCCTCCTCTTCCAATCCACCTGTTGGGAAATTTAATATTGAGGTGGCTGTGGATTACTACAGTGTTATGTACCTGAGCCCCATCGTGCAAAAACCACATTCGTTGACGCATATTCAAAGGTACATCTTCCAAATACAGTGGTAAACTGTTTTGGAGGAAGTCTAAATAAACTCGGCCATTTACTAGTCCATCAAAGAAATGTGGTCCAATAATACACTTTCCAACTATGCCACCCCAAACGTTTAAAGACCACCTAGTTTGGCTGCGTTCTTGAGTGATATGACGATTGTCGGTAGAATAATAATGGAAGTTGTGCTTATTCACGCTTCCATTTCTGTGAAACGTTGCTTCTCATCAAAATCTACCCGATCATGGATTTGTTGTTGAATGGATGTTCGACTAATACTTTGTATTTGTGAAATATCGCGTTGACTACTATGTGGATTTCCTATAACGCATGCGATCACATGAAATTCATTTTCCTCGGCAGTGCATTTTTTTCCCTTTCGTGTTTTTCATACTTTACTGAACCGGTACGGTTAAAACGGTCGATTAATCTTTCCAATGTTTCCTTTTTCGGTTGTCGTCGTGCGGGATATCTTTCTTCATAAACTCTTTTTGCAAGAACGCAATTTTTCGAACACTCTTCCAATACCCAAATCATATAATATTAATTCTTCAACCGAATAATTCATTTTGAGAATGTATTTCTACAAATTAATGCTGTTGTTGTATTATTTGACGTTTGACGTTTTCGTGATATTGCCCGGCCAGCGCCACCAGATATTGGTCGGCTTATACCTGCTATTACTACTACTTATGTGC
This sequence comes from Holotrichia oblita, assembly GCA_023690525.1. Classification (NCBI taxonomy): domain Eukaryota; kingdom Metazoa; phylum Arthropoda; class Insecta; order Coleoptera; family Scarabaeidae; genus Holotrichia; species Holotrichia oblita. The sequence goes on along the minus strand of CM043016.1, from coordinate 22,637,433 downwards.
TAAAAAAGCAATTTTTCATATTAAATTTAAAATATCTTCTAAACCCAAAGAGCTAGGTATAGGGAATGGTTCACAAAAATAAAAGAGCCGATAAATATCTATCGAACCATCATAAAAAATATAGGGTGCTCCATTTAAATTTAACCCTTTCGGTCATAGTGTCGTCAATTGACGACACCCTATTTTTAACTTCCAGCATAGGAACTGAATAGCTGCAAACACCATTTGGTCATGATGTATTCAATTGAATACATTATTGGCAATCCCTAATATGCACTGTGGTGCCACCTGGTGCTGAAAGCCAGTAACAAAAAAGTAAAATTTCTATGTTAGTGGACGACTTGAAGTGCTGTACACTGCCAATATTGCTGCAATTGCCGTTATATTCTGTATCATTAGTACTTGTAAGCTTATATTTCAACAATATTTTTGCAAAATTGGTCGTCGTCAAATAAATACAGTGCGATTATACGGATATTATTGTACAGGGTAACATAACCTCAAATATTAAGTGAAAGCTCGTATATTTATTCATTACCATATAAATAATCTCCAAAAATGTCGCCTGAACGACGATTGACATGTAAGGAGATGGTGCACTTGGCCGAGCATCTATCGGAAATTGAAGATCTGAGCGAAGACGATGAAAATCCACCCCTCAATGAAAGCTTTAGATCTGAGTCTTTGTCTGTGAATGACGAAGATTTTCAAGAAGAAAATGAACAAATCCAGGAATCTGAAGAAGTCGTGGAAAGTGAACAAGTCGAGGAAGATGTATCTGCTGAAGAAGTGTCTACCGAACCTCAGCATGGCCCAAGCACCTCACGTTCAGGTTCAATCCACAAAAAAGACGTAATGAAGGAGTTCACGATGCAAAATTAATTAACTCCCAAAAAAAAAAGATTGGTTAGAGGAAAGGGGTCCAATTTCTAACTCCAAACATCAAGTGGTTTGAGAAAACAATCAACAGAAAATGTGGTTGACCTAGAAAGTCTGATCTTTTTCTCAATACTTTTTCGACGAACTTTTTGAAGAAATGGTTGAGTTCACAAATATGTATGCCGTACAACAGCATCAACGATTTGGTCCCATCTCCCTCCAAGAAATGAAAACGTTTCTTGGCATCCATTTGTTATTTTACTACCCTTTAGTCACGATCAATTGTCAATTGACGACATGTGCCTACTGCTGAACGGGGGTTGGTAACCCTTCACAAGTGATATCAAAAAATTGCAAATAAATCAGACTTTCTAGTACCACAGTTTAATTTTTTTTCTGGACCAAAATAAATAGTGACCGAAAGGGTTAATGAGAAAATTAAGGATCCGAGTTTTGACTCACCCTGTATAAATGACATTTTTTTTAATTAAATTCTTGAACCAGCGGAAAAAGAAGACGTAGCCAAATCATGTAGTGGTACGAAAAAGTTTGTATATTTTGTTTCTTGCCGGAACTAACTCGCTTAATACACCTTAATTTAGATTTAACGGATAATAATAATGATGGTATTCGTAGTGGGGTAAGGGTCAAACTTATGTTTTTTTTTTTTTTAGTAGGCATTTTACTCACTAAGCTCTTGGAAACTCCAATTTAATCACTGATTTGCCTTGAACTAATGTTTGGATTTTCTATAACTGACACCACAACAGTTACCTATTTGTCATAATTAGCATTGGTCGTTCTTTCAAATCTCTCCTTTAACTTTTTAAAACAATCAGTAAGTGGATATCGTTGTAATGTGGACGATTTGCCTTATAAATATGTGCTGCTAGTAAACAATTACTACTAGAATTAATTATTAATTCGCCCTGGGTAAATTTATAATAAACAAATGTAATTGTATTGAAATTAATTTCCAGTTAAAATTTTAAGTTTACGTATCGTTTACAATAATTTCCTTAATTGCTTTTTGCATTCGTAAATTTCAAGCGATGCATTTCAAATTTACTCACTTTTTACTAGGTCCGCGAAGTTGGCACCACAAAGTGGTCAAAAATCGACAAAAATGCTAGAAGGATTGACCATTTATTGACCACTATTGACCACCAGCGATTTCGATTGACCACCTTTTTGTTTAGGCTACAGCCGCTATACCCATATTTCGGGGTCTAATGGCGAAAATGCTAAAATTAGCCAATATAGAAATTTTGTTCATCGGATACGATTGACCATCGTTTGACCACCCTTCACACTTTCAAAATTTTCAAAAAAAAAATTTCGATTTTTTTTACTGCAAACTCCAAAATTTTGTTGCAGTATAGGATTGACCAACGTTTGACAGTGATTGACCACCAAATAATTTTTTTGTAAACTTAAAAATATTCGAAAAAAATGAAAAAAACAAGTTCATATCTGCAATGAAATGACATCAAACCCAGCTAATGTCATAACCTCTTGCGTCGCATTTTTCACAAATTTCGAGAGGTGGTCAAACGCTGAAACTAATAGAACTTATAGTCTCGTGTCTCTAGACCACACAAAACTGAAAATTTTCGTTTGACCACCCTCCGGTTAAATTTTATCCGATCTTAAAGTTACGTTTAACAGTTTCAAAGTTTTTCGCATTTTTCACAAATTTTGAGACGTGGTGAAACGCTAAAAATAATAGAACTTATTGTCTCGTGTCTCTAGACCACAGAAAACTGAAAATTATCGTTTGACCACCCTCCGGTTAAATTTTATCCGATCTTAAAGTTACGTTTAACAGTTTCAAAGTTTTTCGCATTTTTCACAAATTTTGAGAGGTGGTCAAACGCTAAAAATAATAGAACTTATAGTCTCGTGTCTCTAGATCACATAAAACTGAAAATTATCGTTTGACCACCCTCCGGTTAAATTTTATCCGATCTTATAGTTACACATTACAAAGTTTTGAAAGTCACAAGACGAGAGTGTTACATTTGTTACAAGATACAGCCAAACATCTCAAGTTCGACTCCTGTAACTCAAAATTCTCCGTAAATCAAATTTTGGTGGCAAATAATCTGGATAAAATTTAACCGGAGGGTGGTCAAACGATAATTTTTTGTGGTCTAGATGTACGAGACTATAAGTTCTATTAGTTTCAGCGTTTGACCACCTCTCGAAATTTGTGAAAAATGCGACGCAAGAGGTTATGACATTATCTGGGTTTGATGTCATTTCATTGGAGATATGAACTTGTTTTTTTCATTTTTTTCGAATATTTTTAAGTTTTCAAAAAAATTATTTGGTGGTCAATCATGGTCAAACGTTGGTCAATCCTATACTGCAACAAAATTTCGGAGTTTGCAGTAAAAAAATTTTTTTGAAAATTTTGAAAATGTGAAGGGTGGTCAAACATGGTCAATCGTATCCGATGAACAAAATTTCTATATTGGCTAATTTAAGCATTTTCGCCATTAGATCCCAAAATATGGGTATAGCGGCTGTAGACTAAACAAAAGGTGGTCAATCGAAATCGCTGGTGGTCAATAAATGGTCAATCCCTTCTAGCATTTTTGTCGATTTTTCACCACTTCACATTTTTACCTAAAATATTTAACTTAGGTATAGGGAAAAGGCATAGCAAAGTTGTAGATTATTTCATTCTGCGTTTTATTGACTAATAATATACAGGCTGTTCCATTTGAATTAACGGCGATTTTTCGAGTTTTCCTTCGTCAAATTTGACAAGATTTTCTGGGCACCCCTTACATTGTAGGTCACTTTCTGACATGGCATTTCGAAGAGCCATTATTGCTTAAGAGGATCGTCTACCAGCTGATTATTTTACAGCGGTGCCATATCTACATAATTCTATAAATCGCTTTCTTAATTTTATTTCAATATAATTTGAAAATTGGGCGTCATGCACATATTTTTACAAATGTTTTACATCTACATACACAATTTTGTCTACTAATATTCGATATTAACTTCACAATCTCTTTTCCCGTTTACCTTGATAGGGGAATAGAGATTACTCAAATTAATTTTTAGATTTAATTACTGAAATTTGCTATGAACATTCAAATTTAAAATACGTCCTAAATAAATTATAAAAACATTATATTATGAAAAAATTTTACTGTGGCAACATCGCCAAAACTGTCAAACGTTAGTCGGGCCTCTTAACATTTGATCAAAAAGATTTTTTTTTGTCTATTAATTGGAATAACAAAACAAACTCCGATTCGGCAAAATATCTCAAAAACGGTCAATTTTTTCATATGAATACTATACATTAGTTTTTCATGTAGATTCAAAATACCTACATGGTAAAAAATATACGTTTGTATTTAAAAAAACAAAGTTGCCTGCCGTCTTGGAGAAACAGAACATCCTGTATAATCGGCATTATTTTAGGTTTGTAGATGCTGAGAAAAGTAAACACATCAAATAAAAAAACATTCAATTATCTCTCTTATCAACCAAGATATTGGACTTCAATCAATTTTCAATGGGATCAATATTCCATTGAAGATGAACATCGATCGGGAAGACCAGTTGCTGTGTTCGTCCTCCGAAAATATCGATGCAGTTTATGATATGATTTTGTCAGACTGTCGAAATGTCTGCAAAATGAATCCCTAAATGTCTGACTGTTGACCAGATGATGTGCAAGCATGAAAAAGCATCACGTTCACGGGTACATTTCTACGATCTACGACCCAGAAACAGAGCAACAATCGATGGAATAGACACACTCTGGTTCTCCAAGGCTTAAGAAGCTTCCTATTTAAAAATCTGCTTAAAAAGTTCTTGCTTTAGTTTTTTGGAATTGCCGACGTCACTGACCACTCTATTAGGAAAATTTATGGAGGAAAATCGCGGAAAATTGTCCGAATATGTTTTGATTTTGCAGGACAATACCCCTGCTCACAAATCGCACATTTTCATGCAAACAATTCGTGATTTAGGGTTCGAATTATTCGAACACACCCCCCGACTATCATGTCTTTCCTCAACTGAAAAAAAGGTAAAGCTAAAAATTTGTTCAATACCTCCTCGTAATGGTCTACGGTGAAAGGCGAAGATAAAAATACAATTTTCTGTTACAAAAACTATGACTGGATGCCTAATACATGCTCGATCAAGTTAAAGAATAAATCCCTAGATTGTGAAATGTGAAATATTCTTCTTTAATCGATGTGTTTAATAAAAAAAAATTGATTAATAAATCTTCTAATTGGAAAAAAATCCACGACTTAACAACGTATTGACACATCAAACACACTCGTTTAAACTAATAAATAAAATTAAGGGTTGGCTACAACTCGAACGAATTTAATTACGATCTCATTGACGTTGGTTGCTTTTGATTCGGATTTCATACGAGAGCTAGAAGGGGAGAACTACAGGGGGTGGGGTGCGGGGAGCCATCGTCTTTATCAAAACGTAAACATAAACATTTCACATTGTACATAAGTATACATATACATACATACACACGAATATATTATGCACCATCGTGTAGATAGATAAGGATTATAGGTTATATACAGTAATAATAAATAGATATATAATACTTACGATCAGTGTAGGAAACGAGGAGTCATCCAGCGATTCCACATTTGCTGTTCACACATTGTTGTTTACATTATGTAAAAACGAACGGTTTTGACACACTCCTGCTTGACGCACTCGCGTAAAAACCATCTCTTTCTCTCTTTAATCACTTAATTAAGACGATATTACCGCCACAGAATAAGATAAACTATAAAGTCGTCGATCTTGATGTGCATGTAATGTAATAGTAAATTTATAAACTTATAAACAGGTTGATAACTGTACAGACGAAAAAAAATCAACTTCGATCCGATAGTAAAAGTGAAACTTGTATTTATGTATATAATAAGTATAAATATGTTGTATCTCTCTATTAATATAACACAACTTAACTCTTTTTAAATTGATATTTATATACCTAGTATGATGATTGTTATATTGGCACTTCTATACTTATCTCGATTCCCCTTTCTCTTTTTATTATTTTTAAAACAAATCAGAACGTTTCGAATATATATCGTTCACTAATTTGATGATCACTAATCACATTGATCACACTTGATTGTTAGCGCGTATGCGACCGAAAATATTGTCATTCCGAGAGATTGTGTGTTTTTTTTTGCACAGCTAATCCGGTACTGACTGACTAAACTGAAGTTGTCGCTTTATTAATACACGAAAAAAAAAACCGTTTCGATTTGATGTATCTTTCTTATTATTGTTATTATCGCGGATAAATCTCGTAGATAAAGCGTAAGTATAAGACTGAATGTGTGTGCAAGGCGAACGTATACGCACACACTGGAAAAAACTTAATAAATATGATATGCTGGCTGCTTTACTAAGGCGCCATGTTTATTCCGTCACGTTCCATCTCGCTCGCGCGCGTACGCGAATGACTCAGGTCCCCGGTTTACGGGCGATGGTCGGTCTCACTCTGGCGGGTGGTATTACTGGGTAATCCGTCCCGTCGCCGTCTCTATTCAGCACGTCCGTATCGCGAATATGTCGCGCTCGCTCGGTAGTAGCTAGCGCTAGCTATACAGATTATTCCACAACACACCGCACGCCGCTTTCCGAGAAAACTTTCAAAAACCTGTTTTGTTTGTGTGTGTTTCTCCTCCGTTCCGTTCCGTCTCCTTTCGATTGTCGTTCCGTCTCACTCCGACGTTGGATTCACCTTCTTACAAGCCGTTTTTCCCCGTGTATTGTGCATTATACATGGTCCGAATGTACACTGCTGTTCATCGTTAACTGAACGATGTGTAAGGTATCATTTTAAAATGATGCTACAACGATCGAAACAAGGATAAAAAGAATTCATATTAAGAAGCGTCTTTAAGCGAATTAATTTAAAGATGTTATCGCAACAATATTTTGGCTTCAAAATTAAAAATCAAAACGACACAAAAATTCTTCTCAAAGGCTGATGATTTGACTTGTTTGGTATCGTGGATGACAAATTTTTTGAATTCTGTTAAGTCTAACATAAAAAGTTTGATTCGTATTTTTTTGACAATTGGAATAGTAATTCAGAGCTCTGTTAGATTTTGAACTGCTTACAGTACCATCTTAATTTTAAGATTCACTTTCAAAGATCCATTTAAGGAATTCGAAGCTCTGGTAGGAATATTGGTAAATAGGCTGCTCACGTCAAAAGACAAGACTGGAATCGTTTTGGATAGTGATAGTGACAATATTGTCGGCAAGATCAAACGGGATTGAATACAACTTACTATGAGTGAGGAGGATTATCCATTTTATGGGTTAATTGTTAACAAAAGTGCATCAACTCTTTAGCATTAGAAGGGATGGCGATTAGAGTCGTGTGTTGTTCACCGACGAATCACGGTTTAGTCTTAGGAGCCCAGATGAATGTGGTAGTGTGGCGACGATCGGGAGAACATTATGCACTGCTTACTTTCGCGGAGGCTCGGAACGTCTACGAAAACACGAACCTATTTCGTAGTCCGGATCTGAATCCCATCAAGCATGCGCGGGATATGCTCGGTACAAGAGTTTACAATCATCTCCCTGCTCCTACAGCCCTTGAAGAACTTTTTAGGACTACTGCCTCTGTGATGCTTGACCATATTTTAGTGTTGTGATAATAAATTGATGCCTTGATCATTGATGATTTAGATCCGGACTGTTACCTTGCCAAGGCAAGATAGTATCCACCTCCTGCAAATCTTGGCGGTGTGAAATAACGCTTTATACTTCTTATGGGTCTCGTCTCCTTACTGGGCTAAAGTTTTACCTTCATACCCAAAGTAGGCAGGAAGGATTACACTGATCCGAAATCCTTCAGACCGATTAGCCTCACATCGTTTGTTTTAAAACCTATGGAAAAGGCGCTTGATAATTATATTAGAACGGAGATCCTGAATCGAATGCCACTGCATCCTAGTCAGCATGCGTACCAGACAGGCAAATCCACAGAGACTGCACTGGTGCAGCTGACAACAGCGATTCAGACAGCTTTAGAAAACAAATGGTGTGTGCCTTTCTGGACATAGAAGGTGCTTTTGACAATACTCCACACGAGGCAGTCAATAGAGCACTAGAAAACAGAGGAAACTATCTCAATCAGTACAACCAGGGGCTGTCCACAAGGCGGAGTTGCATCCCCGCTCATGTGGAGCCTAACGGTAGACGAGCTCCTCTGCGGCTTGACTGGCATTGGCATATCCTGCCGGGGGTATGTCCAAAGAGGACTTACTTTTACAAAAAGATGGTGTCAGTCGGTGGGGCTGAACATCAACCCCACCAAAACTATACTGGTGGCCTTCACAAGGAAAAAGAAACTCAATCTCAAAACCATCAAACTAGATGGGCAGAGCATTGAGTGAAAGACTAAATATATAGGTGTTACACTAGATAATAAACTTCTCTGGAACAAACACGAATTGGAAGTAACCAACAAAGCTAAAAGAGCCCTGATGGTTTCTAAAAACTTTGCAGGGAAAAATTGGGGATGTAACCCAAAAATTCTGCACTGAATGTACACTGCAATAGTGAGACCAATCATCACCTAGTAAACGAGCCAGTCTGACCACAACGAGGATGCGCCTCGCAAAGATACAAAGACGGGCCTGCGTTTGCATTACTGGAGCAATGAACACATGCCCAATCGCCGTTTTAGAAGTGGTACTAAATCTCACACCTCTTCACATTTTAATGGAGAGTGAGGCCAGACAAACCACATACAGACTGAGGGGAGAAGGCTCCATCAGGCAGAAATCAAAAATTCAGCTTTCAAAAAAATTTTACTACGAGGCTAGGCTTCAGAAGTGAATGAAATCAAACGACCATACAGGAACTGAACACGAATGCCATATTATGGTATACAGATGCCTCCAGGACAACGACTCTGGGAACCTATAACCAGAAGAGATTCAATGACCTCATTACCATGAGCAAAGACAAACTTCGCTTACTGGCAGGAATCCTATCAGGTCACTGTCGACTACGAAAGCATATGAAAATAATTGGGCTAGCAGAGACAGAAGAATGCCGTTTCTGCGAGGAGGAAGATGAATTCAAGGGGTATGCACCTACGATCTTGATCTTGGATGAAATAGAAGAGGGAGATCTGTCTAAAGTGAAGCCATTCCACATTCTAAATTAGGCCTAGCAAGCCAGCCCATTTTTTGCGTCTGAAGGAGCAACTTACATTAGTGTCGAAACGCAGCACTTAAAGCGATCAGTTCCGCAAGCGCTGATTCAAAGCTGGTTTAGGATTGTGTAAGAGCCCTAAATGAGGTGGACACCCAAAGGAAATTAACTTTGGCCTGGGCTCCCTGTCACACGGGCGTGAAGGGAAACGAGGCGGCTGATGAGCTAGCTAGACGAGGTTTGTGAAGACCTTTCATAGGAGCTCGCCAGGACAAAGACAGGCAAAGAAGTTCCTAAAGGAACACAAGCCTGAGTTTACTGAAGACCTACTGAGTACCGGCTGGTCATTGCAGCCAGGACAATATTTCTAGCAATGGGCGTAGAGAATCCCACAGCTAACGACTACATAAAACTGATAGGCCTAATTAAGAAGGCAAAATTAGAGAGCGTCCTCTAGGATAAATCTAATCCAATCTAGTGTCGAAACGTCAAGTTAGTTTATTTTGTATTTCCACACATTTATCTTCCGATCCTCCGATATTCAATGATGAAACCGTTTAAAAAAGCCTTCTCGACTGGTCATTATAACGAATGCAGGCATCCTGTGATTATTTATTAGATAATTTAATTTGCCTGACAAAACTCGCTGATCCGTTCATTTGGCAACGTCAACGAGTGTACCGACACACTGTCCCAGGACTTCGAATACTACCCGTCCTTCTCCATCACGACAAGTCGCGAGTTCTGAGTTCAAAGTCCACGGGCGTGCGTTTTTCTGTATTTACTCTCCTTCTATCTTTCTCTATACGTATGTTATATCCCATATCCCTTCACGGTTAGGTTTTCAAGAATAATTTCGCATATGTTGGGTTATTACGCGTACGAAATACGTTGCAAAATTAAAACGGCAGCGATTTTAGGATCCGAATCATCTCCGATCATCGAAGGCTCGATTCGTATTCCGACATATTTAGAAACGATATGAGAAATGACAGATGATCGTTTTTTTTTTTTTTGGTGTGTGTGTATGTGTATTCTATGTGTGTGTGTGTGTGTGTGGTGTTCTTATTTTATTTCGGTAGCGATATCGGGAGTTATTACACAGATATACACGCGCATTTTAATGGACATACAAACAAAGATAGATGCTATCACAGTCTAAATATAGACGGATACGTTAACTGTATACAAGTATCAGCTCGCTCGGTGTTGTCGCAGTTTTGCACAATATTAAACTCGCAGCGGTCGCTGATTGTAACGTGTTAGCGATGGTCATAATAAAAGAATGCGTTAGAAACTTGAGGAATGCCGCGTTTTCAGCGATGATTCGATGCCTGGTTGTTGACTGTTCTCGCTGCGGCGACTACCTTTCCGAGAATATTCAATCAAATGCTATCGGATATTTTGAGATCCTTACGATTATTATTATTTATCGTTTTCGGAGATGAGTTCAAATTGAAGAAGATCTAAGTTGCGTTCCCCATTTAAAGTTTCCTCAAAAAATAAGATCGAAGAATTTGATTTTCGACAATAGCTGCCTAAACATTTATTTTTCGACAATGCTGTGTGTGACAGTCTTGTATCCAACGAGGATTACATTTCAAATAACGTTTTTCGATCTAAGTAACAATACGGGGGAGCATCGCGAGGTCTTCATTGATCATATCGAACTCGATTGTTGTCCAATGTTTGAGATCTTCGAAGGTTTGCGATCGGACGCGCGAAAACCCGGTTCTTCATCAGGCCCCAAATTGAAAAGTCCATCGCTGTAAGATCCGGAGATCTTGGGGACCAAGCAATGCAGACACCTCTACCGATCCAGCCTCCTCAGCCAAAGTGATGCATAATTCTTGTAAAAGCTGCGAGTACGTTTCCGAATTGACGGACCCGTCCAAACCATAACTCCGGGAGAATTCACTTCCTTTTTGAGGATCTCATGAAGATGACCAATTAATGTAGTTAATGCCATTAACCTTGAATTGTGCCTCGTCACTCCACAAGATTTTTTCTCTCGAAAAAAGAATCGCCTGCTTTCATAATTAGGTACCACTCAAAGAATTCGATGCGCGCAAGATGATCTTGCGGGTTCAGCTCCTGCAGCAAATGAGGACGATAACAGTGCAATCCGATACCTTCCTTTGGCAGAGCAGTGAGGATTTTCGACGAAATTTTGCGCGACGATCATGGTATTCTCTTCAGTGCGCATCGAACGTGTTACATCTCGAACACTTTGTGTCATTTCACTAGACAAAAAACTATCTAATCACGCAACAATACCAGTATTGATCTGTCTCGAGGTTGACAAGCATACTAACCAGGGGTTGGGGACTCTCAAATTGGCGCCATTTACTATTGTTGCACACCCTCTTATCTTGATCGGTAAGTAAAAGCGAACGGTCGATAAGTAGGAGCAACTACTACACCAACAGTCATTTGTTGACAATTTCCGAAGAAAGAAGAGTACTTCCACATGCTCCCACGTTTCTTTGATGTACAATTGTGATCAACATTTTACTAATTTTTTGTTTTGCGTTGTTTTTAAGTTTGATGTATTTTCGGATAGTTTTTATTTCATTTTATAAACTTTAAAAATATAACCTGAAGTTATGTCGATCGAAAATGTACACAAAAGAAACGTGGGAGCATGTAGAAGTACTCATCTCTCTTCGGAAATTGTAAATTGTCAACAAATGACTGTTGCTGCGTTTACTTACCGGTCAAGATAAGAGGGTGTGCAACAATAGTAAATGACGCCAATTTGAGAGTCCCCAACCTCTGATACTAACTTACTAACTGACGCATGCCCTGTTTTCAAGGGTGCCAGGTGACTTATGCCTACCCCATTAATACAATTCCCGGAGATTGTCCTAACGGTTACATAGAATCGTCCACTCGGGAATCTTCTGATATTTTTGCCGGTCTTCCTTTAGAAAAATCTCTAACGTGGCTGTTCTCGGCAAAAGTTTCAATTCAATTTTACTGGCAGTAGATCTATTAATTGGCGGTCGATCAGAGTTTACACGCAATGGAGACAGAAGCAGATGTACTTCAAACAATTTTTTTTAATGTGTGCTGAGTGCTTAGTTGCAGTGACTCCGTAAACTGTATTACTTGTCTGGCTATCACTGCAAGTCTAGCGGTGTAGTAATGGCTTTGTGACAGCATCATATCGCCTTTTCTAATGCCGCGGTGTTAATCACTTTGATCCCAACAGCGAATGGTAAGTCGATCCGAATCTTAACTCTCTGAAAAAGTGTCACCGTCCCTCCAGAGAATCCAAATCCGGCTCCTATCGTACGAAGATTCGGTATTCGGTTGATAATGAAACCACATAAGTCTTCGAAATACGTGTTTCGAATTCAATAATTAAGCATTATAATCTGTATATTGCATAGTACCTACCTAGTTTATAACAAAAACTAAAACATAATCGTACAGAACATCTACACATAATAGAAACGGACCACGTGGTTTCGACTTTTTCGATCTCGTCAGCGTTCCCCCAAATATTGTATTCTACCATATGAGCAAGAATTGTTTACATAAAAGGTTGCTTTGGAATTCCGAACATACCGAGTGTCTTTAATTCATCGTCAATAGTTGAAGTTATATGAGTTATGTAAGCTAATCAGCTTGTCAAATAAATACTAACAATACATTATGAGAAACACCAATCCACACCCGAATGTTCTGGGGATGCAACGGAGACTCACAAAATATGTGAGACGTCTTCAGCACTCCACATTCTCATGGTTTGTAAATTGATATACCCTGTCAAATAAAACTTTAAATCGTTTTAATCAAGGCAATCCATTATCTAAATAATTTTTACTCATATAGTATAGACACATCGAAAAAAATCATAATTAGAGTAGGCTATGTGAATGGATTGTTACTTTCGCCACTTTCACATAATGACATTTATTCCTTGACATTTAATTTGAGGTTATAAACTTTGGAATGCTTTGGTTACAATAAAATGTCAAATAATACATGTCATTATGTGGTAGTGGCTAAAGCAACGATCAAAAGCATTTATATAGCCTACACCAATTATGTTTTTTTTCGATGGCACGTTACCAACACTTCCTAATGAAATGGACTAATTCTAACTTCATTCCATTTAATGGACAAGGTCGGGTGTTAAACAACACTTGTCGGTATAATCGATACCGTGCTAGCTTGAACAATTAATGGATTGTCAGTCCCGCTAAAGATTTGCTTCAAAAAATAAAGCGATGTAGCGATCATGCTACTGGTGAAACGATGCATTCTTGAAAACTTAACTCAAACATTCAGGAGAGTTCCACACGAGTACGTTATTACCAATTCTGATGTATTTAATTTGTGTGACGGTTCTAAAAGAACCATGTAATATGTAATGTACAAAAAAGAAGTTAAACCGCAAAGTCTTATTTCAAAACTATTGCCAACATAATATTATTTCTATTTCTTCCAACCATTAGATGTGACCTATTTTGGATCTTTCGAAAAGGTAGAGAGACAGTTTCTAAAGGAAAAAACAGTTTTTCAGATCATCACAAACAAATCATATAAAAAAATTGTCGAAAACTGTATCCGTTCAATAAAAAAAAGCAGACTGTTATATAGACTTTTGAATTGCTATTCTTGTTCATATTAAGCAAAAACAAAATCGTTTTATAAATTTATATTTCAGATGATAATTACATCGACTCTGTTAATAAATCCAGGTTTACAGTTTTCTGTAATTAACTTTTGCACAATTAGCCAATCTGTCAAGACCTATCAATATTTTATGATCCATCAAAACCGACAACCAGATTTAAATGACGGTTTCGAAATGCGTTAAATCACTGCAAGTAAATAAACGAAATAATTCAAAAAATATGGGTTTAGATGGGATTCAGCCAGAGGCTGTCAAGATTCCAAGAAATAGACGGCACAAAGAATAGGAGACAGAGAGTTGGACCAATACAGGTTTCATGCCTTCAATTAGGCAAGTCACAGACTAATTGTTGAAGAACTATCTAAAAGGAGGATTTCATCTGTAGGAGCAGGAGGATGAGATCGCAACTGAAGTGGGAGTTCCTCGACGGTCAATCCTACAACCAACATTATGGGATATCTTTTACGATAGCGTACTTAATACGGATCTTGCTGTGACTGTGGGTTTTGTGGATGATCTGGCGCTGATTGTTGCTATAAGAGATGAAGACACGTTCATGGAAAAGTGGCTGGATAAAATAAATGGTTGAATAAACCAGGACGAATTAACACTTGTTCCTTAAAAAAAAATAAACAAACAGACTGCGTACTAGTAACAGACACAAATAAAGAAGACTTAACCTTTAATGTGGAAGGAGTGAAGATTGCTTCCTTCTCTTTGATGAGAGACGATGTTTTGGACGTCATATTGAGATAGTAACAAAAAAAAAAGATACCAAGAAAATATAGGGATATGATGACCACAATCTAAAGATGGACGCTGCAAGTGGTCACGGAAACTTCACCCCTGGCCAAATTATTAGAGCCACAGTACAAAATTGGCAGTTTTGGTTTTTGTGCAAGAATCGACTACCTGGGGACCTAACTTGGCATGCTTTCTATGCAGTTTTCTTTAATTGTTTCACTTCTATGCCACACTTCCATTAAGCCCTCGATTAGCCGACGCTTGGTGGTGATAATTTCTTTCTTCATCAAGTTCCAAAAATGTTCAATTGGGTTGACGTTTAGTGAATTGCCAGGCCAGTCAAGCATACCTTCACGTGGTTGTCAGAGAGGAATTTCCACAATTTCTGGATCTGAGGAAACATTTTTGTTTGCAGTACTCTCAAACACTGGTCCTGTCTCATCGTTCCTTCGACGATAAGACAGGTTCCTTGACTGCTGATGATGGACCACATCATGATGCTGAGATACATTCGTCCTTATATTTTTTCCTGAACTTCTCACAAATCCAGCTCAATCTACGACGATCTTCACGGTCGATTCGTCCAAAAACCAGACCTGGAATATTTTGTCATTTTAGAATTCAAGAGAAACTGATAAATTGTAAGGTGCACGAGAGAGCGAGAGAGAACTGTCCAATCTTTATGGTCTTTGCCCATGACACGACATTGTAGTCTTTTTTCTTCATGGCTGGGGTGAGCAGCGGCGATTTTGCAGATCGACAAGCTATCATTGGCGAAATGTTGACATCAGACTCTTGCAAAATTTTTGTTAGGATTCTGCGAGGCTGTTTTCTGCTTACGACGATAATTTTGCGTCTTTATCGCACATCCCCTGGTGTTGCAGTCCACTGTTGCCTTGGAAACTTTAGTAATGGAGGTTATCTTTCTGTTAGAGCGATTAGTGTTAGTTGTTAAAGTTTTTATCTCTATTGTTATTTTCTTTGGTGAGGTGCATTTCGCTTTTCCCATCATAAAAAAGCTTTTGTTTACGTCTTCACAAAGTGACTTGTAAGCAAAGAATTAACAGTACTGACACAAAATGGCGTCTGAGTTGTCAACATAATAAAATAGAAACAAACATATCAATATATTATGAAGCTTTAATTATAAACCATTTTTAAACAAATTGTTTGAATTTTGAATTTGGGTCTAATAATTTGGCCACCCACTGCAGACTTGATGGTCACAAACAGAAGGATGCAGGAAACGTAACTCGGACTGGGACCAGAAGTAGAACCAAAACGCTAATTCCAGATATTAAAGTTGGTCTACCACTTCACTCAACCATTTACTGGACATGGCTGTTACAGGGCATACGAGGATAGCCCCAGAAGTACCCGACCTGACGTATAGATGGCGGTTGTTGTTTCAAAAGAATGAACATGGCAGAAACTACCAACCTTATAAAGTTTAAGTTTGACGTCTCTACGTTATTTAGTATTTGTTTGACGGCCATCATTCTTAGTGAATTTGTAAACATGGAAAATATTGGTCGTCGTTCAGGGAGGGGTCTGCTCCTTTGTTTACAATAGTAAAATATTGGGTAGCAGACTTTAAACGAGGCCGTACGAGCTGTGAAGACGAACATCGCAGTGGGCGACCAAATGAGATGACC
Organism: Holotrichia oblita; assembly: GCA_023690525.1. Classification (NCBI taxonomy): domain Eukaryota; kingdom Metazoa; phylum Arthropoda; class Insecta; order Coleoptera; family Scarabaeidae; genus Holotrichia; species Holotrichia oblita. The sequence goes on along the minus strand of CM043016.1, from coordinate 22,621,299 downwards.
ACACCAAAGATAGCGAAGAAAATCGATAAAATGGTATTGGATGACAGCCCAATGAAAGTACGCGAGCTAGCATACGTGGCAGACATTTCAAAAAGTGCGGCTACATCGCATATTGACTAAAAAGTACATGGGAAAGCTATGTTTCACCGAGTATTTGGCGCAGTTCCACAGCAATGAAGCAGAGTTTTTGCATCGATTCATAACCATGGATGAAACATGAAGCCATCACTTCACACCTGAGACCACGGAAGAGTGAAAACAATGGACTGAAAAGGGAGAATCGGGTACGAAGAAGGCGACGATAGTTCCATCTGCCAGTCAGATCATGGTACCCGTTATCGCGATGCCCAAAATCAATGAATTAAAGTTCGAATTGCTTCCGACGTACCCTATATTCGCCAGATTTAGCCCACTCGGACTTGAAAAAATGATGAGGTGCCGCTCTCAATCAATCGTCCTGTATATGGAAGAATGAAAATGAAAATAATTTAATTCTATTACCAAATATTAATGTTAATATCAACTAACAATGTTAATAATTAGAATTCTTGTTGATATTAAGCAAATATACGATATTTAATTTGACATTCCATGGAATAATGACATTTCCACTAATGACATTTCTAAATTAAAGTCAGGTTTACAACGCGCGAATATTTCTGTCAACTTTTTGAAACACAGTCATCAAAGTAGCCCTCGTTTTGTATTTAAATTTCAAGCAAGGAAGTGCAAAAATGTAATAATAAATCAAAACAACAATCAGCATGCGTGTCCTCTAAGATGCGTTAGCGCGTTGGCCGCTGCAAACTAAAGGCCGTCGCATTCGTGAACGACAATTTCAACCCGTCAGGTACCCTGCCCCTCGCCCCGACGTGATCCCCAAGTTACCGGAATTTCCTACAGCCGTACCTCTCACCCGAAGCGTGGGTTATACAAGTATAGTATCGGAATCTCCTCGGCTCTAATACACCTACCGACGCGCCTGTATTGTGTGCACGTATGTGGAATATCGCGTAGGCTGTGCCCCCGTAAGCGTCAGTCGCTTACGTCTGCGTATAGAGTTTGAAATCTAGTAAACTGCGTCTCTATTATACACGGCCCTGCTTGATTGCTCGCCTGCCTGACTGCTTGGTTGCTGCCACCGGACGACGCCGAGCACTTGTCCTTGTTTTACATAACAGGTTACGACAGCTTGTTCTTGTCTATCGCCATGGAATCTCCTGTTGCGTCCTTGTCGTGTGGGCCGCGCTGCGGCCTCTCCCCTTCATCGGCTTGCACTCGGTATGAATGGAAGGAATTGCGACTGGCGGAATCGTGGCAACGACGCACGAGATTGGAAACACGAAACAAACACACATATACATTCGTAGGTTGTACTTGTACAATGCTGGAAAGAAGTATCCGAATTGTACCGTGTACGAGTCAGCGATTTATATCTTACAGTGAATCGTGGAGAATTCTGATTAAAGTTTGAAATCTTTTGGGTTACTTTTTAGGAGACTAAATTAGAAATCGAAAATACTTTAAAATCATTAACAGCTCGATAGCCGCAGAGGTAAGAGAGACTGGCCATGGGTAGGACAATACTTATGGTCTAGGGTTCTTGTCGAGCTTCGATTGAGCTTAATCTTGAAAAATTTTGATCGTACTGGGCAATCGTGAGTGACTAGAGGATTGGATAATCAGCACATCATTACACAGACTAATAGCATCAGAAACTGCGCTTACTTAATTACACAGCAGGATAGCAATAAAAAAACTGTATCTTCCGAGTGTTGCCGTGGTTGTTGCAACTTGACGTTTCATTGATCATACTGTCAGCTTCATCAGGACTTTTCTAAAGTCTTTAGAAGCTGACAGTATGATCAGCGAAACGTCAATTGTTACAACAACCACGGCAACACCCGAAAGATTCATCTTTATAGAACAGTGGCCGTGAAAGCCTACATTCGATTAAAAAACTACTACTGTTACGACAGGGATATTGTCAAAAACGGTTGCAATTCGTTAGAGAACATGCCAATTAAACAATTGATAGCTGAAGCCTGAAGCAATGTGTTATGGAGTGACGAATCCGAATTTAAAGCGTTCGATCAAAGACGCAGAATTTTTATATAGCGATATACAAAGAAAAAATTTTTTACTAAGCTGTGTAATGCTCACCGTGGAACAAGGAGGAGAATCAGTTCTTGTTTGGGGATGCTTCTCCTTGCATGGAACTGGCGATTTAGTAAAAATCAATGACATTATAAAAAAAAGAATTATAAGGAAATTTTGGAAGAAAATGGAATTCTACAGAACTTAATGTACTAAAACGCATGTCCTAGACATCCTAACGTCTCGATGTCAACCTAAATGAGAAACTTTGGGACGAATTAGACAGAAGAATTAGAAAAAGTTGTTCCCCGTCATAACATCAACTTTGGACAACGACAATAAACACCAAGGGAGATTTTTTGACGAAAAAACCTTTAGGTAAATTTCAGAAAGTAATGCCAGCGACGTCTGGTGAAATGTGTGAGTACCAAAACCTTGAAGACTACGTTAGTAACGCGTAACTAAATGAAAAAAATCCTTTATCGAAAATGATTAGAGGCGTCAACAATGTGTTTAAAACTTGTAACAACCTTATTACTGCCGATGTGAGACGTAAGCTACATGTTTCCAATCCTGTTGTCCCTAAATTATATTGTTTACCTAAAATTCACAAACCTGGCAAGTCGGTAAGGCCAATTGTTTCGGCAATTGACGCACCGACTTATAAGGTTTCCAAATGGCTGACCAATGAATTTAATAATTTGCCAATACAGCAACCTAGTTTTGCAGTAAAAAATTCGTTAGAATTTATTAAAGAAATTCAAAATATTCAGTTGCTGGAGGGTGAAATATTGATTCCATTTGATGTTAGTTCTCTCTTTCCTAGTGTACCGATTCCAGACACCTTGACATACCTCGAGGACTTGTTGCTTCAAAATAGTTTGAGTCAACAATGTGTCCAGGAATATATTCGCTTAACTGACATCTGTATGAAACGGAACATTTTTCAATTCAAGGGGAGTTTTTATGAACAGCTGGAAGGAACGGCAATGGGTAACTCCTTGTCGCCCTTTTTGGCTAACCCTTTCATGAGCCGTTTGGAAAAGGACTTAGAAATTGAGAGCGAATACTTTCCTAGGGTTTGGTTGAGGTATGTGGATGATATTTTCGCTATATTTGAGACTAAAAAATGTAATATTGACGATTTTCTCAATGGATTAAATAATCGGTTCGAAACCATAAAGTTCACTTGTGAAAGAGAAGAAAACGGTCAGCTACCCTTTCTAGATACTTTAATAATTAGAAATAACAATAGATTAGAGTTTGACGTGTATAGAAAGGAAACCAGTACACTTCGCTACATTTTTTCAGATCATTGTGTTCAACACAAAATGGCAAGCCTGAATTTTTTGGTCCGTAGACTTCTCACTTTTCCCTTGAACAAGGCGAGGTATAAATAATAATAATAATAATAATATTTTTATTGCTGTAGATCTGAAACGATATATATTATAGATTGGTTCTTAATACAGTCTGGTAATTTATTATATACTTTTATTGCTCGATATTCCGGTGCTCTTTCGAATAGTGCTGTTTTGTGACGTGGTATACACAGATTATTCGCCCCTCTGGTAACCATCATTTTATAATAAGTATTATTTTTATGCAGTTTAACTAAATTTTGATGTGCCCAAATGCCTAGTTCATATAAATATATGGCCGGTAACGGTAAAATACCTAGCTCTTTAAATAGGGGACGACATGGCGTATTAGCTGGTCTGTGCAATAAGCATCTTATAATTTTCTTTTGTGCCCTAAATACGCGAATAAAATTTTTTGAAGAGCCCCAGGCAAGAATACAATATTTTATTCTGGAGTAGACGTGGCCAAAATAATAAGTCATTAAGGCGCCGACATTAACTTTATTGCGCAAATTTAACACAACATAAAAAGCCGAGTTTAGATTGACGTCCAATGTTACACCTAAGAACTTAAACTTACTAACATTGGGTACCGATTTACCATTTAGGTTAAAATAAATGCTTAAATTTGTTTTGTTGTTGAAGCATACTGCGGCGGATTTATTTATATTTAATTCTAAGTTGTTTTTTGTACACCAATTATGAATAGTTTTATTGACGGTGTTCCCCAGTGGCGATATACTGCTAAAATCGTCACTTCTTATCATACAAGACGTGTCATCTGCATATTGGTAAAGAAAACACATTTCGAGTATATCAGGCATATCAGCCACGTATATCAAGAACAGCGTAGGACCCAGTATAGAACCCTGCGGAATACCTCTGGTAATCAATGCAGATGAGGATACAGTGTCTCTCTCTATACCTTGCTCGACACTTCTAATACTTACATACTGACGTCTATCACTTAAGAAGGATTTTATATATTCGAGCGCTATTCCTCTAACACCGACGGATTCTAATTTATTTAATAAAATTTGATGGCTAATAGTGTCAAACGCCTTACTGATGTCATAAAAAAGACCTACCACTTTGTCACCCTCGTCAATACAACCAATTAACTTGTTTAGGAAGGTATAGACAGCCATCTCAGTGTTCTTACCAGGAAGAAAACCGAATTGATGCAGAGGAATTATGTCATGTTTTAAGAGATGACTAAGTAATCGTTTATTTAATATCTTTTCATAAACTTTTGAAAAAGATGGTAAAAGTGAGATAGGGCGGTAATTTGATATGTCGTTTTCTTTACCCTTTTTATGAATGGGTACAATTTTGGAAATTTTTAAAGCGTTTGGAAAAGTGGCGGATCTAATGGAATTATTAATAATGATACTCAAAGGTTTTGTTATATATTGCATACATTTCTTAAGTAAAGATGACGGAATACTATCAAATCCACTTGAATGTTTATTAGCAAGGCTCATTATAATTTCTTTTATTTCATATTCGTCAGTTGGTTGTATGAACATGGAATGGTGACATTGATTTGTACTCTCGTAGGAAAAGTCAGCATTATTAGTCTCGACATTATTAACGCTACTGAATTGTTTTCGGAATGAATTACTTATAGTCGGCCCATCTGTTATTATTTCGTTATCATGAAGAATACTTATTTTTTTGACTTCTTTTTTATTTTCGTTTATTATTCCCCAAACAGCTTTAGATTTATTATCTGAATTCGCAATTTTTCTTTCATAATATAGTTTTTTAGTAATTTGGACTAAATTTTCGTGAGCTTTCTTTTCCAATTTATATATTTCTAATATCTCGTGACTACCAGACTGTTTTTGAAGCTTATATAAATTACGCAAATTATTACCACTTTCGATGACATCATTATTTACCCAGCTACTTTTATGTTGGGATTTTGCTGCTAGTTGCAAAGGAAAAACCAAATTATAATAGTATGTAAAGATATTAATGAAAGTATTGTACTGATCATCCGCATCGCATTGAGAATAGACCTCATCCCATAATTCGGAAGAAATCAAGTCCACAAAGCGACGTACACGTTGTTCAGTAATGATACGTTTTTGCACTTTTGTTTTATTACTTTCTTTGTTTATATTTCTGTTCATAGTAACAATCTGATAGTGATGGTCACTGAGGAATGTGTCACCCAAAAACTTACCATTTAACATAGTATTCATGTTTGAAAAGAAATTATCGATACATGTTTTTGAATGGCTTGTGGTACGCGTTGCATTGTAAAATACTCTTTCACACCTAAAAGAATTAAAAACATCTAAAAGTTCACTTGATTCCTCGGTCTTAGTATTAAAATCTATATTAAAATCACCGCACACCAACAGAAAAGTACATTGACTATAGAGTAATTGTAATAGGTCTAACAGCCTACACTTAAAATTATGGAAACTCCCTGATGGTGCTCGGTACACGCAAACTAACAACAATATCTTGGTGCCCAAGCATAATTTAGCACAGCAATATTCAAAATCTTTCTAATATGCTACCACTTTTGTATTGAAATTGCAAACGTCCATTTCGATTTTTGCTTGGATTACCACGCCGCCTCCTTTCGTGAGCTCCCTGCAGAAGTATGCTACCGACTTATACCCTGGCACGATAATTTCACCAATTTCATCCCCTACTAACCAGTGTTCTGTAATACATATCACATCAGGGAGATTTAATTCCTGCAATAATACGTTTAACTCGTCCACTTTATTTCTCAAGCTACGAATATTTAGATGGAATATATGGGTAGGTATGAGAAAGAGCTTAAAATTATAAAAGATGCGGCCAACTGTAATGGTTTCCAGCCTCAGCATATCTATTCTGCTCCATAGGTTAAGACTTGTAAGTATACTGCTTGATACACCGTCATTTTTGTTCTTGTTGTTATCTCTTTTTTATTCAAAAAGTTTTTGTAGAGTGCATAATCCTTCAACTTATATTATATCTTCTCCAAGAATATCACAAAAATTACCATATTCTACTAATACTGTTTTTAAAGACGCGACACATCATACAAAACCAGAATGACAATATAATGTCATAATGACACTTAATTTCGCGCTTTTCATATTTCAAATTTCAAAAAGCAATGCCAGCGACACCTGGTGAAATGTGTGAGTACCAAAACTTTGATGACAGTACACGGGACCTTCTGCCGTATCTAATGGTCTAGTCGTAGGAGTTTTCTTACGTGTAAGATTCTACTTTTAAGCTGCGCGAGCGAACTTTTTCGTACAGCTCGTTTAGCTTAGCTCGGCCAAAGAGTAGAGTTACAAAGAGGGTGCACTAGAGCTATTATGAATGAATGCGTAAAATAATTCTTATGGCCTCAATAGAGCGATCTGATTGGGAAACACTGAAAGTTGAACAGCAAATTTTGATTGGCTAGTATTTATTAATGAAAATTTTGCACAGTTGATTCAGCCAACACGCAATTTGCAAAGTTACTAAACCGAGAAAGTTTGGAAATATTAGAATTTAATGCAATTAAAACTTTAAAATATACCTAGTTGTAATCACGAAAGATGATGATAGGAAAACATGGATATATGGGATTGTGGGTTCCGGACTCTGTGAATATTTGTTAATATAACTACAAAGTGATTTGGTACCAAGACGAACCATATATCAATTAATAAAATAGAATATCAACTATATAAAACAAACACAGCAGCAGTTGAAATTATAAATTACAATGGATACTGTTCACGAAGAGCTATAATAAATTCTGAAAAAATTGAACTATGATTAAATTGATTACGCCATATAAATTCATGTAAGTAGGACTCGCAGAGGTCTTCAGAAGTTCTAAACTGCCGACAAAGCTTCCTCTTGGCACGCATCCACATGTTCTCCACGTTCTGTGTATGAACAGTGCGATCATCGGGATCAACAAAATTCTGTTGATGCACGACAACACAATTTTCAGACGCACCACCATCCATATCCTCGATACCATTGTGTGCTCGCCAGGATCGAATACTTAAAGCTTTACGACATATTTTACATTGCCACCGATAACAATCACTAAGGTCACTCTTTTTTAGGAATGACATAGGCACTTTGCATTCTACACAGTTATTTGAATTTTTTATTAAGCTATGTTTAGCTAACCACATGATAATATTAATTTTGTCAGGGAACATAATATTTCTAAACGTGACCGTTTCTTCACGGATGTGATTTATTCCTAATATATCCTCCTCTTCAATAATCCAATGTCTCGCAATTCATCCTCTACCTGCCACTTCAACAAATTAAGAAAGAAATAACTTAACTGAAATTACTTAAATGAAATTAATTAAATATCACAATATAACGACAATACAACACAAGCCAAGCCACAAAAGCGACTAACATTTGGCAACGTTGCAGGTTGTTTACTATATTCGTAGCGGGAAATTTAAATGGGAGCTGGATTCTGCAGGTTTACCCAAAAAGTTTTTGTAGAGTGCATAATCCTTCAACTTATATTATATCTTCTCCAGGAATATCACAAAAATTACCATATTCTACCAATACTGTTTTTAAACTAAGCACCCACCACACATTAAAAAAAAAGACGCTTGCGACACAACCATAGGACACAACATACAAAATCAGAATGACAATATAATGTCATAATGACACTCAATTTCGCGCTTTTCATATTTCACATTTCAAAAAGCAATGCCAGCGACACCTGGTGAAATGTGTGAGTACCAAAACTTTGACGACAGTACACGGGACCTTCTGCCGTATCTATAGTACGTTAGTATTACTATGCTCATTAAGGGTCATATTAAATTTATAGTCCGTGCTTGAGGTTGTGTCATAGATAAATATACATTTCATTCTCTATAGATTGGACACTTCTAATAAAATTTTGTTGGCGTGTTTCTGCGCCATCTAGTGAAATGTGTTAAATTTAAAACAGACCATACTGGGTCACGAAAAGCTTGTTTATTATTGAAAATTGAATATCTAACTTTTAAACTAAAAAACAAAGCGCCGTTATATAGTTTCTGAATATTGTCCTATATTTTTATTAAAAATATTTTTACAAAAATGTTATCTTCGTGGAACACGACGAAATAAAATTTCATTCCCTAACGCTTCTCGTGAAGTATCAATTCGGATGATATATGTCACGTATACCTGTAATATCGAAACCGAAGGTTAGGTAATTTATAAAAATGATCTCAAAAGATATTCAAGTTTTAACAATCTCGGAAAAGGGTCATATTTATAGTCCGTGCTTGAGGTTGTGTCGATGCTTGAGCACGCGATTTTGACAGATTTGTAATGACATTTACGTCAAAATCGCGAGAGTACTATTAGAATGTAGGTCTAAACCATAACAGAATTTAATAACACATCTTGTATTTACCTATTAATTGGATGTTGCACTCTCCTTGGCGAAGTATATTGTATCTGGTGTTATCGCCTTGAAGACATTAAACATTTCTTGTACTGCTTCAATTTGTATGGGATAATGCGATATGAAAATAAAGTGTCACAGGTTTATGTCAAAACTAGTATGTCAGCTCTTGTCAATTTAATAGAAACGATAACTTCATCCTTAAGCGGTATTTAACACTACTATTTAAGGTTTAAACTATACCACGTCCAACATAATCCTTCATAAATACTATACATACATAATCAAAGACCTCTTATACCCGAAGGTGTCGAGGTGTAAAGTTTCTTAATTTAGTTCCACAGATTCAACAAATTCACGCGACTCTTTCCTGTTTCTGGCTAGGGCCGTCGCCTCATTCCATGTTTTTCCTCTTTTTTTCAGAAGTTCATCCGTACTGCTGTTCCACGTTTTTCTGGGTCGTCCTCTCCGATTTTTCTTATCTCCCATGCCCGCTTCACCTGTCTACTTTCATTCATTCTGATCAAGTGTCCCCACCATTTCAGTTTCGTTTCTTCTACTTCAGATCTTAATGATTTTGTTGTCAGCATCTGTCTAATGTCACTGGGTTGTAGTCGTTTTGTTTGTCTTTCATCAAGTATCCAATTTTCTGCTCCATAGGTTAAGACTTGTAAGTATACTGCTTGATACACCGTCATTTTTGTTCTTGTTGTTATCTGTTTTTTATTCAAAAAGTTTTTGTAGAGTGCATAATCCTTCAACTTATATCTTCTCCAAGAATATCACAAAAATTCCCATATTCTACTAATACAGTTTTTAAAGACGCTTGCAATACAACATACAAAATCAGAATGACAATATAATGTCATAATGACACGCAATTTCGCGCTTTTCATATTTCAAATTTCAAAAAGCAATGCCAGCGACACCTGGTGAAATGTGTGAGTACCAAAACTTTGACGACAGTACACGGGACCTTCTGCCGTATCTATAGTACGTTAGTATTATATTATCTATGGGTTGTGTCGATGCTCGAGCACGCGATTTTGACGTAAATGTCATTACAAATCTGTCAAAATCGCGTGCTCAAGCATAGAATAACTAGATAGAATGGCAAGTACGGCAGTGGGGATGAACGACTATTGCAGCGCCTCTTGCAGTCATACCGGTACTACTTAAGGCACAATTTAGCGCGCGGGTTATTTAAAATTTTGTTTCTGTATTTTATCTAATGATTGCGTCAGACAAAAATTGAAATTTAACTGACATTGCGATTTGAGAGAAATAAGTATCACATTAGAATGTTTGGCATACGATGATTTGATGAAATGGCAGTTTAGTATGGATAATGTCAATATATAAGCATAGAAGTTCTGAATGCTACCTATTATTACTTTAGTCAAAACAAAAATAAGTCTTATTTCATGTTATGTCATTATAATAAATACAATATTTAAACTGCTTAAAGCAATTCATATAACTGATTAAACTATAAGAATACCAAGCAAATTCGCAGATGGTATAGACCTTAAAACCAATTGGGAACCATTTAAACATTCCTCTTTAAAAGGTGGAGAAAAAGTATGGAATATTAGTTTTTGATTATCACAATTAAACATGTCTGGTTATTAATTCGTTACAATCATACCTTCAATATCTTTTCTTTCTTCACTGGAAATCGCCGTCTATTATTCATATATAGGTACACTTTATTCATTAAAATATACCTAAAGTAATATTTTCAAATTACCTACATACATACTTACATAGGCGAAGCGATATCTGTATAACCAGGATATCAGAACACTTCTTTTTATAAGATAGTTAAATTTCTCGGTTCGCTTTTACCTAAAAACGCATTTTTTGTGTATAATGTTAAAATAATATGCAATACAAAAATGACAGAAGACAATAGAGAAAATAATAGTGACAGGATAGTGACCATGGTGACAGCGAAAAAATCATCAAAAAACGGTAAATTTACGCACTGAGTGAGAGAGATAACATTCGTTTAGTACCGGTATGACTGGGAGATGGCGTTGTTGTTCTCGTTCAAAGCCTATTTAGCTAGTTGCCACACCATGTGCTCAAGCATCGACGCAACCTCAAGCACGGACTATAAATATGGCCCTAAACGTTACCGGTCTAATTTGTAGGTTATATCGTTGATTGAAGGAATACATAAAGATGCGCTACCTATGACAGTTGACAGAAATGTATTCCATCAAATGGAGATTTGCATTTGGATAGAATCTGAAATTTCTGTCAACTGTCATAGGTAGCGCATCTTTATGTATTCGTTCAATCAACAATCAACGGTTATATTCAACACTTTAATCCCTTTAATCTATCCTGTTGGGGGATGCTAAGGCATGAATTATTATTATTATTATCTTGACGAAGTAGGTAAGGTTAAAATGGGGGACAGTGAAAATATCTATTTCTTCAACGGAATTTTATATAAGGTTGTGCAAGATAAAAACGTGCATAACTTACTTCAAAAAAATGGTAAGTTTCAGTTTTTCTTGCAGTTTTTGGTATTTACACATACAGATAACTGACAGTTCGACTGAAACTGAGATTGAACGGAAAACTGATCTGACTGTCTAATAAAGGTACCTACACTAATTTTAATACCATACTACTTGTATAGGTTAGGTACTTGTACTTACATCAAAATGATCAGTACAACAATATCCTATAGTCTTCTCTGACAAAGGTACATCTCTCCAAGATAAAAATTGTCTTCAAAAGTTCAAAATTTAAATTTAAAAAGTAAAAAGAAATCGTCCAAATACAATAGACTGACATCTATGACTGACATAATACACAATATCATACGTCACAGTTTTTAGTTCACGTAAACGCCGCGTTTTGAGAGAGCGCTGTAATCGTGCTTCTTTCTTCCCCGATTTCTAGGTGAAAAAATATATTTTTTCGTCTGGGAATAAAAGGAATGATTATTTCTCATGATTATCTTTAAATTTAAAGAATAATTACAAAGTACATAGGTTGTCTATTATTGAATACAGGTTATTGCGTGTACAAACAAAAATTGATGTTGAATATGCCCCTTCGTATCCATGTAAATGTCATTTAAATGTCACAAAACAATTTCTTATATTCGTTACTGAGTGACAAGATTTAAGTGCATACACGACAGTCACGTAAGAATGCTTCACCTAGGAATTATATTGATTGTGTTAAGTAATTGCGTCTCGATTAACCAAGCAGCAGTGTATAGATTCACACTTCTCCACACTAATAACATGTACTCGCAATTCGAGCCGTCCATGTATAAAAACCGTTCGATCGGAGGATTCGGCAGGATAGCGACATACCTGAAGAACAACGCTGACGGTGAATATATGTATCTCGATAGCGGCGACGCGTTCACCGGAAGCGATTGGTTCCGACTTAAAAAAGGCGAGATCTGGAGGGAGATGTGGGAAGGTCCCCTTGACGGCTTACTCAGAGCGAGAAATTTCGGCGAACATGAATTATTTTACGGAGAACAATCTCTATTAGATTATGTTGGAGACGATGCCCGTACAATATGTAGTAATTGCGACAGTAAGTTCCCAGCTATAAACAAGACTTTTCAGAATTATCAAACGCATTATATGCATAGAATAGGCGTCATCGGTGTTGTGTGCAAACATAAGGAAATCACGGCATTTCAGAATCTTATAAATTTCGCCGAGGTTGATAGTGCGATTCGGAACGTGCAACGCGAAATCAGGAAGCTACATTATCTCATACCGCTTATGATTTTAGTGAGCCATTGCGGGTACAACACCGATATACAATTAGCGAAGAGAACGAAAGATATCGACGTTATTGTAAGCGGTCATTCCGGTACATTCTTGTATAAGGGTAACGCGCAAGAGGTTGTAGTTGATCAAGAACCGCAAGGGGAATACCCAACTATCGTTAAGAATAAGGACCATAAACCAGTCTTTATTCTGCAAGCCGGTGATCGTGGTAAATACGTAGGAAAATTCGTCGTCCATTACACATGGACGACTGTCAAATCATTCTATGGGAATCCAGTTTTGATGGACTCTAGGATCGCTGAAGATGCAGGAGTTCGACAAATTTTGAACAAGTATCGTCCACAACTCGACGGGTTATACCGTTCAATTCTGGGGAAATCGCATATAGTATTGGACGGTTATAAAGACAATTGCAAAATCCGTGAGTGTAATATAGGTAATTTCATAACAGACGCGATGGCCTACAAATTTGCTAGTCTAACCGGTACCAAAAGGCGATGGAACGCAGCTGGAATATACATTATTAACGGCGGTTCTATAGCTACCGGTATTACAACGCCAGCAATAACGTTTTCCATATATTATCGAGACTTAACTAAAATTCTACCTTTTCAAAATTCAATCCACATTGTACGTGTATCCGGTAATGATCTTATGCAGGCCTTAGAGCATTCAGTTTCGGATAAGTTCTCCCATGGTTCGGAGACGGCGAGACCTCAATTCTTACAGGTATCCGGACTTAGAGTCATCTACAATTTGATGCGACGTCCGGGTCACAGAGTTGTCTCGGTTCATGTAAGATGCGAAGCATGTCGAGAGATTATATACTCACCAATTGATCCCATAAAATTCTATCATGTCGGTATGAATGATTATTTGGCGTTAGGCGGTGACGGATACACCATGTTCAGTATGGAGAAGATACAGGCACATTTGTATAGGGCGCGATTAGATCTCTTGGACACGGTAAAGGAGTTCATGGAACAGATAGAACTCGTGGAACCAGTTCCAGGGGAAAGGATTGTTTTAATTGGTGCACGTGTTGCTGAAGAAAACGGTGGCGCTATAATAAAGTTCTGCCCTGTTTTATATTTGTTAAGATTTTGTGTAATATTGCAATTGAAGTAAGATTAATGTAAATATAGTTATTTATTTCTTTCAAAGGTTACAATTTAGTCAGTTAACTATAGTTAAAATGAACTAAAGTTTAAAATTGAACCACAGTTAACGAACACGCTGCTTGTACCCGCCGATATCAACGACACTCCCACAACGACGAGTCAAACTGGTTTTTGTTTTACGGAGGCCATGCTAAATTTACCTCCCCTCGATATTTTTATCGCGGGAGAAATGCTAACAACTGGAAACCCCACTTAGGCCCGGTTGTACCAACTACAGTTAACTTTGAGTTCAACTGATCTGCCTGTCAAAGTTAACCGTAGTTTAGCGGCTCTTCGGTTGTACCAACGCAGTTCAAGGGATAGTCAGTTGACCGTTCCCGAAGGACAGTTGGTACAAACGAAAATAGAAATTTCGGTCATGAAGCAAGTAAAGAATAGACTATTTCGTGCCAAACGTGACTTTTTGAAACCGCGGATAGTGGCAGGCAGCCCTAAAATATGTGATTTGCATTGCTGAAAAGTACTGTTTAGGTATAGAGTTATATATGTATTATTTTTTAATTTAACAACCACGTTTTAGGACAAGCACATTGCCAAAAAAACCAGTTGTGCAGTAAAGTCACACAATGGGCAAATACCAAAAATGAAATAGCGGACCTTGAAAAAACGTGCTATTTGGAAGAGCATCATTTAAAATTACAGTTACTTAAAGAAGCTCATGCCACAGATATGCAAATAAAAAAAGGATGCTAGAGATGATGGAAGAGAAGCATCAAATTAAAATTGGTAGATATATTAAAACAAAAGAAAAATTAATTGTATTTCAATTTATAGAATTGAGAAGTTCTTCGCTGGATCTCTTGGTGCAGAAGTAGAACACTAAACACTTTAACCCACTAAACACCAAACAAGTTTTAACTAAAACACCGACGTGTTTCAACAGCAATTATCAAGGCGATAATAAAACTAAATTAAAATAAAATCTACAAATACAGGTAACCTAAATGTTATGCACGGTCAATCCGATACGCATCATTAATTTCCGATTAACGAAAACAATGACGAATGCGGGATAGGTCCGTTGTCACAGTTCATTACACATGACTTATTTTTATATATTTCTAAACTTTCGAAAACATTTAGAAACTTACAATTGTATATTTGTCTAATTAATTTAACATTCGTACGATCGATGTTGTGATCTGTTTCAAAATTGTGTTGGGCAACGCTCGATTTCTCAATTCTATTAAATCTAAGATTAGCCATGTGCTCTTTGAATCTAGTTGAGACTGCTCTCCTGGTTTGCCCAATATATTTTTGATTACAATCTTTACAATTGATTTCGTAAATACCTGACTTTTCTAGAGGTGGTATTTTATCTTTAGGGTTACCGATGAGACTTCGTAAAACTAGTCCCAGAACTGTAAACTATTCTGAGATCTAGCTCTTTGAAGATTTTACTCAAACCTTTAGTGATAAAGGGAGCGTAGGGGAGGGTCACAACGGGTGAAGCTTTAACATCCTCTCGAAAAGTCGTAGATTCTTTCACAGTTTTCTTATAATTAAACTTCCTAATTAACTTATAGATATGCTGAGGCTGGAAACCATTACACTTGGCCGCATCTTTTATAATTTTAAGCTCTTTCTCATACCTCGCCTTGTTCAAGGGAAAAGTGAGAAGTCTGCGGACCAAAAAATTCAGGCTTACCATTTTGTGTTGAACACAATGATGGGAATCTGAAGGAATGTAGCGAAGTGTACTGGTTTCCTTTCTATACACGTCAAACTCTAATCTATTGTTATTTCTAATTACTAAAGTATCTAGAAAGGGTAGCTGACCGTTTTCTTCTCTTTCACAAGTGAACTTTATGGTTTCGAACCAATTATTTAATCTATTGAGAAAATCGTAAAAATTACATTTTTTAGTGTCAAAAATAGCGAAAATATCATCCATATACCTCAACCAAACCCTAGGAAAGTATTCGCTCTCAGATTCTAAGTCCTTTTCAAAACGGCTCATGAAAAGGTTAGCCAAAAAGGGCGACGAGGAGTTACCCATTGCCGTTCCTTCCAGCTGTTCATAAAAACCCCCGTTGAATTGAAAAATGTTCTGTTTCATACAGATCTGAGTTAAGCGAATATATTCCTGGACACATTGTTGACTCAAACTATTTTGAAGCAACAAGTCCTCGAGAAATGTCAAGGTGTGGTGGAATCGGTACACTAGGAAAGAGAGAACTAACATCAAATGAAATCAATATTTCACCCTCCAGCAACTGAATATTTTGAATTTCTTTAATAAATTCTAACGATTTTTTTATGGTTAGCAACATCCACTATTAACACAAAAATTACTATGAAATTGAAGTTAAATTGATGCAAAAATAGATCATGCGCTAATTCATCAATTTCTACAACTAGGCCAAGTTCTTGAAATTGATCTATTTATTGATAAATGTAAAGCTCCCAGCTAGAAACTTAAAACTGAAGAGAACTAGAAATTGAACTTGAAATTCACATGTAAAAACATAACTTATTATTGACGTCAATGCGTCAAGTCGTCTGAGTTCTAGAAATAATAATTTTTTTTTTTTTTTTTAATAATATATATATAATAATAATAATAATAATAATAATAATAATAATAATAATTCTTGCCTTAGCATCCCCCAACAGCTTGCGCCAATTACAGGGGGCATCGGCAGGCCATGAGTTATTATTACGCCTGCGGCTGTAGACCGACTTAAGATGTAACCTTTCCGCGTTTGCCGTGGAATTTGGAAAACTACAGAAAACCAAACTCAGAAAGGAAGCACCGGGGTTCGAACCCGGTACTGCCGGACTACGAGGCAAGTGTGCAGGCCACTAGGCCAGGAGCCCGGCGTGATTGAATCAATAAATGGGTGAATTGATCAATAAGTTGACAGTTGTAAAACCAGTTTAAGAAAATTCCTACGACTAGACCATGATTAACGCAGTCTGGTGTCAACTTTTGACTTGATAGAAATGATTAACAAACTAATCAGACATCCAACAGTCCCAGGCAAAATCTCTTGCCGGCCGTCCAAGCAAAAAAATTCCTGAACGTACGACATCTGTGAACTAGATTGGAGAGTAGAGATGTGTAGTTCGTGAACGAACTATTAAAAAGAACTATTCTTTAAGCTGAACTAAAAGAACTAGTTCACAGATTGAAATGAACTAGTTCGGCCGAACTATTAAGGTTTTATGCCGAAACAGCAATACACATAAAGCGGGCAGTTCACATGTACCTAACATGTATCGGTAGATTGATAGACTCTAGTTTAATATTTGTGATTTCTGATGTTTTGAATGATTACGTGTATTTGTGTATTAGATATAGTGGGTTATTATATTTGCCAGTGTTTTTCAATTTATTATTTAGTCTGTTCTTGAACACCCGCAAAGGATTATGATTGTATATAAACATCTGTTTACCCCATTTAGCGTTATATCGGCCTAGGAGAATGCTTAAGAACACGTGCGGATACGGGCGCTGCGAGTCAATTCTGTTTCTGGTGAACGAGGCAAGCGAGTGAATGCGTGAATGGGAAGGAATGATTTTGCTTATTAGTTCGTTCACGAACTGGTTCACTGAACTAGTTCGCAGAAGTGAAATAGTTCGCGGGAATTAGTTCACTGAAAAGAACTACTAAGCACATCTCTATTGGGGAGTAGTGACAGTACGTGGGCAGTACTGAAAAATGTAATATGGAGAGTCAAGTTTAGAACAGTAGTTTAGAAGTAGTGAATAAAGTGAAGTATTAAGAAATAATGTTTATTTAAGAGTAGATTAAACGAAGAATTAAACCAAATACATTATTATATTTATATATTACTTACCTTTGTGTTGTGAAAAGCGTTGTAATAAAATGTTGGATTAAAAGAATTTGTCAAATTATAACTAATATATAGTCGAAGCATGATAAGTTCCAATGCACGTCATCAATAAATCGTGACGTCAGATTTTACACTATTGCCGGATAATACTGACAAACTCCCTTCAAACCTAACCTAACTTCTATATCTATGTACCTATTATTTAACTTATTATGACGTATAATCGTTGTAATCGTGTATGCAGAAATAAAATATAATAGACCTTTTTCTTTGCTTTTTAATGTAGTGCAATTTACACTACAATTTTTACAGTGCTGTAACGAAGGCGACAATACAAAGGAACGAATTGAGTGTAGATGGATATATAACATAACCTCAACAATCAACTTATAACGATCATAACCTGACTTGACAAGAAACGAGTATCTAGCACTTTTACTAATCCTTTCTATAATGATAGCTATTATGTAGGTACAAGCATACTTACCAATTTAGTTAAGATAAACTCTTTTGGCAGTCTCTTTGCATATATTTACAAAAACAACTGTCAATTCCCATTATTATAAATTATGCGTTAAAGCATGAAAATTTCAATATGGATTAATTCGAAAATATTTTTCACTAATTTGTTTACAAATCGTACTTTATTACCTTATTCAATGGCTTTTTTTAAAGAAAATTGTTTGTGAACCGTCACAAGTTCCAGTAATAATGCCGGCTGTAATTAACTAGAAGATAAGAACAATTTTTTACTTTATAATCAATACATAACCTCTTTTTGTCTTTTTTTGCATGCGTTTTATAAAAATTTTACGTTTTTTGATCAAAATATTAGCAAAGGAAAAGGGCTAATATAATCTACTTCTCTGACAGGAGTCAAGGGTAACAAAGGGCTTATATGTTATCGCGTTCTTGTTCAAAATATATAATCAGCGAACTGATTGTCTTTCGCCTGTTGCGACAATGCACGTGGTATTTTGGTAAATATACGTCGACTAGTTCTAAAAAGAACTTTTGGGGATGCAAAGCACCGAAAAAATTCGACGAAAACTTAACACAAACTGACGTAAACGGAGAAACAACGATAGCGGTTGATACTACTCTACGAACTGTCAACGTTCAAAATGACTGGACGAATGACAACTGGTGGACAACACTGGTATCATCGCGTTTTATCAAGTACCTTTCCAAAATAGCCAATAACAGAAACATAAAAAGCACTACAATTTTGAAAATGTAATTAATGAAATAATTAATTCTTTTTTTTACATTTTTAACTTTGATATAACGATTGTTTGTATTAAAACAGTATATTGCAATAATCTTTGAAATGTAATTCAATTATCATATAAAAATGCTTTTAATAATTTATTTTGTGTGGTCACATTGCATATTTATGATGACATTTCATTATTTGTTTGACGTGCATTGGAACTTAGCGTGCCTCGACTATATGTGCCTCATTTTAATTGTCAGGCATCCACTTTGTGCTCTCCCAAAAATTCAGGTTAGTTATTACTGTACAGTGACTGACTATTTAAGTATGACAGACGGTCGTTATCTGTGTATGTAGGCGGCCTTTTTTTGTTATTACACGTCAATAAAACAAGTAAGTATTAGACAAAGTGACATAATCTTGTATTAGTGGAAGAATGACTTACCTCTTCCTACTGGTTATGTTCACTATCCTCGATGTGTTTAGTGATTGCGTCACATGTTACAAAATGAACATTTTCCACACTAACAACATGCACTCTCAATTCGAGCCGTTCATCTCTAGAAATCGTTCAGTCGGAGGTTTCAGCAGGGTAGCAACTTACCTGCACAACAACCATATAGGTGAATATGTATATATCGATGGTGGCGACGCATTTTCCGGGAACGATTGGTTCAGCTTAAGGCTTAAAAAAGGGAAAATCTGGAAAGAAATGTGGGTTGATGCCCTTACTGGTTTAATTAGAACAAAAACTTTTGGCGAACATGAATTGAATTATGGTCTTAGCCCGTTGCTCGATTATATTGCAGATACTCGGCCTCGCTTTACGTTATGCGCTAATTGTGAGACTGAAATAGTGGAATTAAAGAGAAATTTCCAGAAATATCGTACAGTTTGTAATGGTAAAGTGGGGATAATCGGTATTGTGTGCGATCGTACTGTAATCAGCGATATCAAAAATCTTTTCAGTATTACTACCACTTACAGTGCGATTGAGACCGCGGTGGGGGAACTCAAAAAGAATTATAAAAACTTAGCCATGATAATTTTAGTAAGTCATTGCGGTTATAAGGCGGACCTAAAGCTAGCGGAAAACACGAAAGACATCAACATAATTGTAGGTGGTCATTCTGGTACATTTTTATACACGGGTGATCCAGGAAGTGTTGCAGTCGGTGAAAAGCCGCTCGGAGAATACCCAACCAAGGTTACTAATCAAGCGGGTAAACCAGTGTATATCGTGCATACCAGTCGTCGTACTAAACATGTAGGAAGGCTCGAGGTGGATTACTCAAAGTTTTCTGTAAACTCCATTTCTGGTAATCCAGTTTTGATGGACAGCAGTATCGAAGAACACTCGACTGTGCTAAAAATTTTGAAAAAATATCGTCCGGAACTTGCAAAATTACGGCGATCAATAGTGGGAATATCGCATGTAGTACTGGATGGATACGATGACAATTGTAAACTCCGTGAGTGCAATTTTGGAAATCTCATAACAGACGCGATGATCTACAAGCTTGCTAACGTAACCGGTAACGAAAAACGATGGAATGCCGCTGGAATATGCATCCTTAACGGCGGTGCTATAGCTACCGGTATTACGCCTGAAAAACTAACGTATTCCATAACCCACGGGGACCTATCAAAAGCTTTACCTTATCAGAATTCCATCCACATTCTACGGGTAACTGGGGCTGAACTCATAGAGGCACTGGAACATTCAATTTCGGATAATTTCGCTTTCGATTCGGACATGGTCAGACCTCAATTCTTACAGGCATCCGGGATTAGAATCATCTACAATTTAAAGAAACGTTCAGGTCGGAGAATTGCCGTAGTTTATGTACGATGCGGGGAATGCCCGGATATCAAATATATACCGATCAAAGCTAAAGATTCTTACAATATCTGTATGAATGACTATCTGGCGTCTGGTGGTGACGGATATACTATGTTCAATATGGACAAGGTACAGACAGAATTGTATAAGACGCATTTGGATCTCTTCGACGCGGTGAAAGACTTCCTCGTAATGCAACAGCTCATCGAGCCAACTCCACAAGAAAGAATTATTTTAGTAAAACCGAATGGGAACGGTGGAAGTATTGAAATAGTTCAATTATTCCTTATTTTGTATTTGTTAGTAATTTGTGTAATGTTATAATTGTAAGATTAATATGTACAAGTATAAGGTTAAATTAAATTACGTAACAGAAATGTCTGCGAGGCAGTCCATGGTCACTATTAAGAAGTTCATTAACAATTGCTAAGTAATTGACAGATTTTGTGTTTCCTAGAAAATTCTCTCTCTCTGAACTTTACGTTCAATTGCTACCCTACTTCTCCCCTCCCTTGCATTGCTGTCAGGATTAGGAGTTCGAGTGGTTTACTACACTTGCCTGCCGGTTACGTTCTTCCTCTTCTTTCGTTTTGATTATTACCTGGAACATTTTGTGTACGGACTTCCAGCAGCGCTCTGAGGCCATCATGGATTCGGCTAAGTTCTCAGGCGGCAGTTCTTTGCCAATCACGCTGTAAGTGTGCTGCCGTACGTCATACCATCTGTCACATCGGAAGGCTGTGTGTTCAACAGTGTCTTCATGTCCGCAATGCAGCTAGCATCGCTATCCTTTCCAAACCGCAGCGCGTACGCTCTAAATACTCCGTGTCCAACCACGGTCCTATATTACATCTGCCAATATTCTGCGCTTGATACTGCTGAGACCATCTATGTTAGGCATTATCCGGGCTAGTTTTACGACCTTATCTTCTGCCTTCTTTGCCACGTACTTAATGTGCTCACCAAAACACAGACGCTGGTCGAGAACAATCCCCAGGTATTTAATACTTTTCTTTGGTCTGATAGTAGTGCCTCCCACATCAAATACCACGTGGTCCCTGCCTCGCTTGCCCTTAAATATGATCGCCTCAGATTTTGCTGGGGCTAACTCCAGCTTGTTCCCTATCAGCCACTTCTTCAATGTTCTTAAGGACTCGTTGCCTTTAGTCATTAGGTATTGTTCGTTATTGGCCGTTACCATCAGGGCCAAATCCAAATTCCACAATACAGGACCCAACAGAGAACCCCGTGGCACTCCAGCTCCAATTCTAATCCGCTCACCACTCGCAACTTGCAGCTGTCTGTCGCTCAGGTAGTCGCGCACCACATTCAGTACTTAGTTACGCCCCACCACTCTAGCTTTTCGATGATAACGCTCCAGTCAGCAGAGTTAAACGCGTTTCGGACGTCCAATGTCACTAAGGCGCACCACCTTTCCTGGCACTCACGGACCGATAGCTTCACCCGTTGGATCGCTTGCACCGTAGACCTCCCCTTCCTGAAACCGAACTGGTTATCCGAGAACCCACCGCCTCTCTCTATTTCCTCTAACAAGCGCGTTCTGATGACCGCTTCGTACAACTTACTAAGTGTATTTACTAGACACAACGGTCTAAACGAGGAGGGAGACTCCATGTCAATTTGTTTCTTCGGCAGCAACACTACCTTTGTGGAAGGTATTGGAACCTCCGACCATCCTTATCTATTTTCCTTTGGCGAAATTATTCATCGAACCTAATTCGATCTGAAGTGGTGGTAGATGGTGATATTTCAGGTTCCACTAGTGCCTTATGAAGTATATTCTTTTGTACAGGAATACACTGAGCCCTGATTGGCCAATCTTTAACAACGTAGTGGAAAATTCTCGATGGACTGTCCCACTCGCAAAGGAAACAGGAAAAAGGATTCAAAATCAAAAAGGTTAATTCTGTCCCAGCAGACAAACATAAGGAAACAGTCAATCAGCGAAGATCCTCAAACCCATACTTACCTGCCAGGAATGAAGAAAACAAACCTCTGTGCTTTGCTGTCGTCCGCATAAGCAAGAACTGGGCACGAGAACGAGTCAAGAAGGTCATTAATAAACAGAGTAAAAAGTAAAGGTCCCAAATTGGAGCCTTGAGGTACTCCGGATGAAGGACAAAACTCAAATGATTTAAAGCCATTGTAAAAGACGTAATTGCGTCTGTTATTTAAATACGATTGCAAAAGTTTAAGTAAGGATGGGCTAAAAACAAAACAAGACAGCTTTTTAAGAAGCATCCCGTGATCTATTGTATCAAAAGCACGACTGAAGTCCGTGTAGATTACGTCGATTTGACCTCGATTATCCAACTCCTGAGAGATTGCTTGTGTCAGAGAAACCAAATTAGTTACCGTTGACCGTCCACGAATAAAACCATGCTGATACGGCGAAACAAAAGATCTTGTGTTAAAGTATATACATGAATGTATTACATTCTCGTAAACTTTGGCGAAATTTGATAGAATCGCGATTGCTCTGTAGTTTTTCAATCTGGTTCTGTCATCCATTTTAAAAACGGGACTAATTCGCGTCCACGTTGCCAACGTGAAGGAAAGTCCATAGTTTTAATTGACAAATTGATAATAGTGGCTAAAGGTTTAGCCAAGCAAGGCCCGTATTACGCACCATCACATTTGGAATGAAATCGTCACCGGAGCTAAAATCTTCAGAAAAGGAGACATTATTCTGACTAATTCATCCTCGGTAACACTGGACAACACAAAGGGTACCCGATTCACTTGATTGTAATCAATGGAAACAGGAGAGCTAGTTTGATATATGGCGGAAAAGGTATCTGCAAATGCATCCACTATAAGTACTTTGCGGAGAGTCAATTGGACCGTCACTATATAACGTGCCATCGAAAAAAAACATAATTGGTGTAGGCTATGTAAATGTTTTTCATCGTTGCTTTAGCCACTACCACATAATGACATTTATTATTTGACATTTTATTGTAACCAAAGTTTATAAATGGTTTATAACCTCAAATTAAATGTCAATGAATAAATGTCAGTATGTGAAAGTGGCTAAAGTAACAATCCATTCACATAGCCTACTCTAATTATGATTTTTTTTCGATGTGTCTATATTAATGTATTGGGAATACGTGACACGCCACGCATATTTTGGATGTACTTGAAAACCTCTCTTGGATTATTCATAATTGACGATTCAACACTGTTCATGTAGGATTTGTAGCTCATAGCAATTAATGATTTACAGACACTCCTCAACCTTTTGAATTGATCGGAGTAAAATTGGTTCCCGGTAACTTTTCATCGCCGCCTATAATAGGATTTAAGTTTTAGGTGATATACAGGGTGTCCCAAGTTGAGTGGCCTATTAGAATATTTCCTAAAGTACACCGAAGAGAGCCCTGAAAATTTGGTTGCCTTGATTTCTGGCCATGCTCTTTTTAAATAAAATAATTTTAAAGATGGCCGACTTCCGGTTATAACGGAAATTGATAGGAACTTCGTTATTTTAAATGGAACACCCCATGTATTAGTGGATTTTTGGATTTTACGTAAAATTTTAGGCTAACTTTCTTAAATAAACCTTATGTCTAAAATGCACCGTTTTTGAATAATTCCACTTTTTTTTAATAATTCGACAAATCATTGCTGGGTGTCATTCGGCCTCTCTCAGACAACGTTTGACTTAGAGCCTTCAAAATTTTTATGATGAGTACTAAGGTCTAATTGTAAATCGTTGTTGGAAAAAAAAGTCTAATATCTTACACAGGATGTTCAAAATACACTTGCCAATGTAGACAATTTCATACCTTGGGAAGTCGCTTATTTCAAATGGAACACCCTGTATTTTATTGGGCCAATAGTTGGGACTTTTATTCCCTTTTGATCTGTATTTACATTCCCTATACCTAACTCTTAAGGTTTTTGAGTTATTTATGATTTTTATAAAACAGAATGAGATTTGAAAAAAAATCAAAGTTGCCATGAATCATAAAATGATATTTCCACTAAAGCAAATACTCTAAACTAATCTAATAATTACCAAGAGTGTTATTGTTAAGTTAAGAGTTGTTCCTTTAATTTGTTTTTACTGTTTGATTACAATACACTGAGTCATAATAATACAAATAATAATAATAATAATAACCATAATAGATAATTACGATTATTTAAACGGAGACATTTTAAATTTGTTTTTTATTCATGGACAGTGTAACAGAATGGCTGCTTGAACATGCAGAAACTTTAATGAAACTTACCCTCAGCTACCATCGATGACAGAAAAAAATTGAGAAGGTATTTGGCCAATTTTCTAACAACTGGTAGCGTTAAAATAATGAAAACTACATCTGCTCCGGTTACTGGGAATGAAGATAATGAAGTTTCGGTTTTGGCTTATTTTGAAGCGTTCCCACGAGCATCAACCAGAGCCGCTGAACACGATTTAGGCATTCCACGCTCTTGCATACACAGGATTATGAGAAACCATAAGCTACACAATTTCAAATTTGTGACTGTGCATGCACTACAACCTACAGACAGATTACTTCGAGTGCAGTTGTGTGAAATGCTTATGGTGGCCCAGCAAGAAGACGTAAATTTTTTACAAAAGATAATTTGGACAGACGAATCCAAATTTTCTCACGAAGGTGTGTTCAACAGGCATAATTCCCATTTTTTGGTCCCACGAAAATCCCCACGTAATTAGGGAAAGAGGATTCCAAAATAAATTTAGTTTTAACGTTTTTTCTTGTTTGATGGGCAACAAATGTTATTTTATTTACGACGACAATTTAAATTCAGAAATGTACATAGAAATTTTGCGGACGGTTGTAACGGAGTTCTTAGACAGCTTACGGCTAAATGTCTACAGAAATTGCTGGTATCAGCTTGATGGAGCTCCGGCACATAGTTGTAATGGGGTAAGGCAGTGCATCGCTGAACTTTTCGAAGATCGCTGGATAGGACGTGGTGGGCCTTGGGCGTGGCCACCGAGATCGCCTGATCTCACGCGAAAGGACTTTTATATGTGGGAAAAAATAAAAAATGAAGTCTATTTCGACCCTGTTAATAGCAGGGCAGAGCTTGAAAATAGAGTTCGCAATTACTTTGGGACTTTACAGGGAAATAAAATTTTACGCGCTACAACAGATGGTGTAATGAGTCGCTTAAACCGCTGCCTAGATCTAAATGGAGATCATATTGAACGATTTAACTAAGGCTTCTGTTTTCGTCTACTTGTAAATGGTGTAGGTACCATGCTGTTTTTACCCATTTGTTTCTTCAGTATCGTATTTGCTTTCTAATTTGACATTAAAAATAATACTCGTCCTCATACCTGTTTTTATTATTTATGCCTACTTTAGTATCACTCCGAAAGTGTGTAAATCCAACAGTTATACGTGACAACTATTGATAAACAGTGTTAAATTAGCTTTAGTGAAATAGTTCCCTCTAAATGTCATTTTATAATTCATGGCAACCTTAGTTTTTTTTTCAAATCTCAGTCTGTTTTATAAAAATCATAAATAACTCAAAAACCTTAAGAGTTAGGTATAGGGAATGTAAATACAGATCAAAAGGGAATAAAAAGTCCCAACTATTGCCCCAATAAAATACAGGGTGTTCCATTTGAAATAAGCGACTTCCCGAGGTATGAAGTTGTCTACATTGGCAAGTGTATTTTGAACATCCTGTGTAAGATATTAGACTTTTTTTCCAACAACGATTTACAATTAGACCTTAGTACTCATCATAAAAATTTTGAAGGCTCTAAGTCAAACGTTCTCTGAGAGAGGCCGAATGACACCCAGCAATGATTTGTCGAAATATTAAAAAAAAAGTGGAATTATTCAAAAACGGTGCATTTTAGACATAAGGTTTATTTAAGAAAGTTAGCCTAAAATTTTGCGTAAAATCCAAAAATCCACTAATATATGCGGTGTTCCATTTAAAATAACGAAGTTCCTATCGATTTCCATTATAACCGGAAGTTGGCCATCTTTAAAATTATTTTATTTAAAAAGAGCATTGCCGGAAACCAAGGCAACCAAATTTTCAGCGCTCTCTTTGGTGTACTTTAGGAATTATTCTAATAGGCCACTCAACTTGGGACACACAGTATAATGAGGAAATTTTTAATTTCCTTTCCATCGTCATACCTAGTGGAAAGAGGGTTCAGCGCTGTTACCAATCTCCTAACCAAAAAAAAAAGAAACAAACTGGACATCATTAGCCGAGGAGATTTAAGATTAAACCTTACAAAATTGACGCCAAATGTTGATAATTTATTATTAAAGCATCAGGTTCATCCTTCTCACTAAAAAGATTTACTTATTGCTTAGTTTATTTTATGTTACGTATATTTTATATAACAGATACAAAATTTTATTGTGAGTATTTTTAATTTAAATTCAATTAATAAATGTATAAAACTTAACATGTGTTTTTACTTTAAGTTTTTAACATTAACCTTCACTACAGTTAGAAATTTACAAAAAATGAATATCAGGTAAGTAGAGGGTCTACTCAAAACCAAAAAACATGGCAAGGGGTCTACGACATAAAAAAGTTTGGGAACCACTGCTTTACATGATGCATTGCCAGGTTCTGTAAAATCACATGATGTGATATAGACTAGGAAACAAGTATTCCAGAGAATCAAGATCGATCAAGAAAAACAGGGAGTAAGATACATTCGTAAGAGATAAAATGCACCTTAATTTAGTGTCGGAGCCTTATGTACCGGGTGTCCAATTTTCGATGGTTTTGGGGGGTATCTCACTTATTCGTAAAGATAGAGAGTTGCGGTTTTCGCATTACTGTGCTACTTTTTTGTGAAACGAAAGATGCCGTGAACAAAATTTTCATAGCTCACTTCGTTTTCGAGATACAGGGTGATTTTGAATATATTGCATTTTGGAACCCCCCTCGTATCTCAGTTATCGTTTAACTTATCGAAAAGGTAAAAAATGTTTTTTATGCAGTTTTTTACGTAGACTCCAGTGGCGTAGATAGATTTCCGTTGAAGACTGTATTTTTTTAGATATTAATCAAAGTTATGTTTTTTTAAATGAGACATCCTATATATTTTCTGATTGTTTGGTTAAGCTTTTTACAAGCTTTTCAAAAATATATAACACTTTAGATATATTTGCATTTGAATGAAAATTCTAATTAATAACTACATTCTGACACTATTCTGACATAAACCACCTAAAACTCGTAAATTGACATAAGACGCAGTTGTTTTTTTTTATTCGCCATGGCCTACTAACAAAAAAATTATATTTTTAATTTAAAATGCAAATATATCTAAAGTATTATATATTTTTGAAAAGCTTGTAAAAAGCTTAACCAAACCGACAAAAAATATATAGGGTGTCCCATTTAAAAAAACATAACTTTGACTAATATCTAAGAAATTACAGTCTTCAGTGGAAATCTATCTACGCCATTGGAGTCTACGTAAAAAACTGCATAAAAAACATTTTTTACCTTTTCGATAAGTTAAACGATAACTGAGATACGAGGGAGGTTCCAAAATGCAATATTTTCAAAATCACCCTGTATCTCGAAAACGAAGTGAGCTATGAAAATTTTGTTCGCGGCATCTTTCGTTTCACAAAAAAGTAGCACAGTAATGCGAAAACCGCAACTCTCTATCTTTACGAATAAGTGAGATACCCCCAAAACCATCGAAAATTGGACACCCAGTACAGTGGCGGAATTAAAAAAAGCGTACAACTCGTGGGATCGCTTTGTGTCAGTTTTGCCTAATCTGATTTGTTCTTTATCATATTGCTTTGATTATACAACTCACAATGTATTAATTCCCTATACCTCTACTGGACTAATAAATGATAATCAAGCACCGTGCTTTTTCATTAATAAGCGATAATCACCTTTGTTGATTTACCATGGCAACCGGTTTTAATCGTTGATTGTTCATTGCAAATTGCTTGTCAGTTACATTTCCTATCTGTCATAATTTGATTGAAAATGTCGGGAGATGGCGAAACTATGTTAGAAAATATTGATCAGACAGTTAAAAATAATAAACCTCAATGCAATGCAATCTGAAAACTACATATGATCACAATTTATGGAATGTTGTAAAGTTCGATCACATATATGTATTATTAATTCCTGTTTTTTTTTATTATGCATTGTTATTAGGCAGCTCAGAATGCTTGTCAGTGATGACATTTCCTATATGTATTAGTACCCGTTAGAAATTAACCTCAAAATGTCGTACCTAATTTAGTGAAGGTGCTTTATTCGTTGTATAATCTAAAGAATACAACTCTTGGTTTTGTGATTATCTGCAATCGCCGGTTTGGCACTCGATATGTTGCCAAATAATTCCACTCGTCCTTCGGACTCGTGGAATTAATGTTTGGCAACATATCTCGTGTCAGGCCGGCGATTATCGATAATCACAAAAACCACTCGTTGTATTATATATGATAATGAATTAGTAAAATCATATGGCAAGATCACATTATTGGTATTCATAGAAAAAAAGAATAATTACAAATAATTTAATTAAATTTGAAAAACGTCACTCGTTTGTGTGCTTAATATTTCTGCCTTGATATTTTATATCCTAAGGAAAAATTAATTAATCATGAACTTTATTAAGGTAAAGTAAAAACTTATAATAAAATTAACACGTAGTATAGAAGAAACAACACTTAGTTCTTTACAGCTGCTCCATTATTTGCCACTACACCCTGCAACCGTTTAGGCATTGAGATGATACAAGATCGGATGTAGTCTGGCGAAAGCTCATTTCCAGATTTCCTCGATTTTATCAGATAATTCTTGGACATTTGCAGGTATAAAATTGACGTCATACATTTTTTTCACAATAAAACCCCATATGTTTTCAATAGGGTTTAAGTCCCGGCTTTTAGACGACCATGGTAAACGAGTTACGTTATTTTCTTGAAACCAGCTCTGAACAGTTCTAGATCTATGAACGGGACAATTGTCATCTTGAAATATAAAGTTTCTTTCAGGAAACATAATTTCTGATGACGGCAGAAAAATATTTTCGAGAATTGCAATATAATTTGCACTAGTAAACCGACCCTCAATCATCCAGCAAATGCCTGGCCCTTGCATGTTAATCCAGGCCCAAACATTGACCGAAAATCTGCCACTTTTTCGAGATTTGCTTGTACAGGGTCCGGCAGAATAATCTCCCACATTTTGCACTGCCACTGTGCCCGCCCCGCTGAAGCGATGGGGAGCTTAGTGTTTCCAGTTGGTAGCACATGCCTTGCCATTTTAGTTTTCGTCATGATTTGGACGGGCGAACATCGGGCTGTCATTATCGAATCATTTTTGAAAAATGAATCTGTGATTAAAACGCAACGAACTTTGCAAAATAATACTGCTTTGGCTTTCGAATTTTAGAGCCACAGGTTCAGCCTTAAAAAGAAAAGCAACCGGTAGACCCAGAAGTGTTCGGACACTTGCAAATGTTGCAGCTGTTGGAGAAGCTGTGAAACGATCTCCTACTCGTTCAGCTGCTAAACATCCCACTGCTTTGCGTTTATCAGATCGTTCGCTGCGAAGAGTTTTACACGCAGACCTACACTTCCACCCATACAAAATGATGATCGCTCAAGAGCTGAGTGAACGAGACTGGGAAAATCGTAGAGTATGTTGCAACGATATTCTTCAAAACATCCCACAAAATGGGCTTTTAATAACCAGGGACGAAGTCCATTTCCATTTATCCGGCTATGTGAACAAGCAAAATTTTCGTTACTCGGCACGAGAAAATCCCCATGAGTTCTATGAAAGGCCACATCACAGCCTACACGTTACTGTTTGGTGTGCTGTTGGGTCATTTGGCGTTTGGACTCCCTATTTTTTTGAAGAGGGAGGCGTTACGGTTATCGTAACCGCCGATCGGTATATCGATATGCTACGAGAACTTAACCATGCGGATGTGTGGTTCCAACAGGATGGCGCTACGGCTCATATGGCCAGAAGATCCATGAACGTTTTGAGGGAGATGTTCCCAGGACACGTAATCTCATTACGTGGAGACGTTGGGTGGCCTGCGCGTTCACCCGATCTTGCTCCATGCGACTTTTTCCTTTGGGGTTACCTGAAAGCGAAGGTCTTTGAACACGATCCCCGAACCATTGACGAATTAAAAGCAGCAATACGTCAAGAAATTGCAGGAATATCGCCTCAAATGACTGCTCGAGTAATGGAAACGTTCAAAAATCACCTTCGAATGTGTATCGAAAACAATGGTCGCCACTTGACGTCTGTAATTTTCAAAACTTAATGAAATCCAATGGCAAACTATACATTTCCATTTAATAAAAAAAAATTTAAATAACATTTACAATGGCGTTTTTATTAACGATTAAAATGTGGGAGGTTATTTTGCCGAACCCTGTATAAGCCTCATTGTATCTTGAATTTGGCGGTGTGTACACTCGAACGCAACAATTGTACGAAGACTGGAAGACTTTCTCATCAGTAAAAATAACGGTTTCCCAGAAATTTAAATCACGCGGTAGAAATTCTAATGCAAAACCTATTCTCTGATTTTTATTATCTGCAGTTAGGAAAGGCTTCTTTGCAGCTACTCTATTTCTCAGCTCGGAATCCCGTCTCACTATATTTCGGGCAGTACGGACGTGTCCAGGAAAATTCGTTCTATTAATTGCAGTCACTACCGACTCAAATGGATTATTCCTCAAAAACTGGATGAGATTTTCATCGTCTTCAGGAGTTGTTACCCTTTTCCGACCGGATCCATTTTTTCTTTGAACAACTCTTTCTTGCTGCCATTTTCTTTTCACCCTCAGTATGGTACTTTTATTCACTTCAAATCTTTGAGCCAATGCTCTGATTGACCATCCTTCCTCTAGTAATGTAACTATTTGTGTTTTCTGAAGCAAACTCAAATTTGGCATTATTGTCTTCTACTACTTTGACAAATTATTTGCAATTAAAATATTTGACGTAAGCTGTCAAATAAAGAACGGTTTAATGTGTGGCATTTTGAGTGTACGCTTTTTTAATTCTGCCACTGTACTTGTTACATAAATAGCTATTTTGACACTTACTGTCAAAAGTCATTATAAAGTACATTTCTTGCATTCGTCGACAAGTGCTAAGCCAGTTGTAAGAATGACTCACCTCTTTGTATTGACGATGTTCACTGCTCTCGATATGTTTAGTGATCGCGTCAAGTGTCACAAAATCACCATTTTCCACACTAACAACATGCACTCTCAATTCGAGCCGTTCATCCATGGAAATCATTCGATCGGAGGTTTTGGCAGGATAGCGACTTACGTGCGTGACAACGCTAGAGGTGATTATATATTTATCGATAGCGGCGACGCATTTACCGGAAGCGATTGGTTCAAGATTAAAAAAGGACAGATCTGGAAGGAAATGTGGATAAGTGGGCTTAGCGGTGTAATTAGGACGAGAACCTTGGGCGAACACGAATTAATTTATGGTCTTAACCCGTTGATGGATTATATTGCAAATACTCTACCTCGCTATACGTTATGCGCTAACTGCGACACTAACTCTGCGGAATTAAAGAAGAATTTCCAGAAATATCGTATAATTTGCGGTAACAAAGTGGCGATAATCGGTGTTGTGTGCAAACTTAATGAAATCGCCAATTTCCAAAATGTTATCCGTATTACTGACGTTAACGCTGCGATTAAATCCGCGGTAACGAGCATCAAACAGGTAAACAGGAATAAATTCTTACAGCTGATAATTTTAGTAAGTCATTGCGGCTACAAGAGCGACCTGGTGTTAGCGCAACAAACGGAAGATATCAACATTATTGTAGGCGGTCATTCTGGTACATTTTTATACAAGGGTGATCCGGGAGGTGTTGCATTTAATGAGAAGCCGGCGGGAGATTACCCAACGGAGGTTAAGAATAAAGTGGGTAAACCAGTCTATATCGTGCAAGCCGGTCAGCGTACTAAACAAGTAGGAAGGCTCCAGGTCGATTACTCATGGTTTCAAGTAAACTCAATTTCTGGCAATCCAGTTTTGATGGACAGCAGTATCAGAGAACACGCGAACGTCCGAGAAATTCTGGACAAATATCGTTCGGAAATTTCAAATTTCCAACAATCAATGGTGGGAATATCACATATAGTATTCAAAGGATATAATAATAATTGTAAATTGCGTGAGTGCAATATTGGGAATCTTGTAACAGACGCCATGGCCTACAAGCTTGCTAATTTAACCGGTAGCGAAAGACGATGGAGTGCTGCTGGAATATGCATTCTAAACAGCGGTGCCATAGCTACCGGTATTACACCTCCAACAATCACGCATTCAATAACGTACGGGGACCTATCTCATGCTTTACCTTTTTACAATATCATTTACATTCTGCGAGTAACCGGAGCAGAACTCGTAGAGGCGTTAGAACATTCAGTTTCGGATAATTTCTCTGCAAATTCGAATATATTGAGACCTCAATTCTTACAGGTATCAGGACTTAGAATCGTCTGCAATTTAAATAGACCTTCAGGTCGGAGAATCATCTCAGTGTACGCACGATGCGAACAATGCTCACATATCAGATATTTCCCGATCAATCTAACAGAGTTCTACAATATCGGTATGAATGATTATCTGGCGGGTGGTGGTGATGGATATACCATGTTCAATATGAAAAAATTACAGACAAAATGGTATAAGATGCGTTTGGATCTCTTGGACGCGGTAAAGGACTTCATGGCAATGCGACGGCTCGTCGAACCAATTCCACAAGAAAGAACTATTTTAGTTAGAGCACATTATCGCGAAGAGAAAAAAAATAAAATAGTTAAATTAAATCCTGTTTTATATTTATTAGTAGTTTGTGTAATATTATCGTTGAAAGTTTAATTTGTATAAAATTTAAGGTTAAATTAAATTGTGATTCAAGTACAATTGCATGTTAAACTTTCCTCCTCCACCTCCTTCACTTGAAATTTTCTCGGCAGGTACCAACGCCCAGCACAATAACGTGATTGAGAGATTGGGAAGATCAGAAGTTGGCAAAAAGTGTGCAATATATTTAACACCAATCGCACTATCAGACCATCTACAATTACTTAAGTAAGATTGAGTCTAAATTTAGAGAAACTGATGAAGTATAAAATCTGGGCGTTCAAAGATTAATAATAATCATAAAATCGTTTTGTCTCAATAGCACACTCAATACCTGTAAACATTAAACGTGTGGGCTGGCTTAGTTGATAATGAGGAACAAGAACATTTTTCGAATTATACAGTGTGTCCCCGGATAGGTGAAACGACTCTTATGATTGAGACATAATTTTTGATTTAAATGATCATTTATTGGGGTTTAACCCTGCTTGGGTAAAGACTAATTTCTAACATATTTTCATGGTTTGAGAAACAAGTCGACCTTGACAGTGAAGGTAAAACTATGTGTAAAGGGAATTAATGGGATTGCAGCTATTGGCGTTAGAATTAAGAAGACGTGAACCTTTTTTCGTATCTAAGCTTTCGCTAATTCTTTATTAGCTTCTTCAGAGAACAAAATTACAAATAAAAACAACAAAAATTGTGAATTAAAATTCGGCTATTCTTAAGACGAAGTAAATTATTTAACTTACGTGGTAATACTTAAAGTACGGCAACATCACAAGACTCATATGCAGTTAATATCCGGTAACATCAATATCAAACATCAAACAACATATTTAAAAAATATTTAAAATATTGAAGAAGATTTATTAACAAATGGTATTATTCAAGAGTCAAATTCTCCGTACTCGAGTCCCGTGCTATTGGTAAAAAAGAAGACAAACGACTATCGAATGTGTCGATTATAGACGTTTAAATGCGATCACGATAAAAGACAAATACCCTTTGCCAATAATTGACGACCAAATTGATCGGCTCGGAGGATATAAATATTTTACTGGGCTTGACTTGGCATCTGGATATTATCAAGTACCAATCGCAACAGAATCCATACAGAAAACAACTTTTGTAATACCTGATGGGCATTTTGAGTTCTTGCGTATGCCATTTGGTTTGTCCTGTGGACCACCTGTGTTTTCCAAGCTAATGAATATTAGGAAAACTTCTATCGCATTTCCCTATATGGATGATATCATTATACCATCTGGAAGTATAGCGGAAGGCCTAAGTCGTCTAACACTGGTATTGGATGTTTTGAGAAAAATAATTTGACACTAAAATTGGAAAAATGTACATTTCTCAAGAAAAGCATAGACTACTTAGGAAGGGAAATTAGTTCTGAAGGTGTGAAACCTGGCAAGCGAAAGGTGGAAGCAGTTCCCAGACAGCAATAGATATCCCAGGAACATTCAATGAATATACATTTTTGAATATTGATTATTCCCAGAAAATGTCGTATATATATACATCCTTTTAGGAATATTCTGTGAACTGTCGTTATGGGAACATCGTAGATAAGCATAGAATATACTCGTAAGAATATTTATGAAATATTCAGTATGTCTTTAGATTATACATAGAATATTCATTTGAAAAGAGCTTGGAATATATTCTTTGGAATATTCCTGGAATATTGCATATATTCTTAGATTATACGTGAAATATATAAAAAAATAAAGTTAAGAATATCCACTGAGGAATAAAACTAGAATATTCTTAATATTCTATAAATATTCACTGATTATTCTGAAAATATCCATACACGTAGAATATCCCACAGCTGGGCTCAAAATATTGTACTTACTAGACTGATGCCCGGTTTCTGAAACGTTAAACAGCAGTTATCTGTTTGGTACCTGGCGATTTAACAAAGATAGTCCTTGTTAAATTGGCAGATACCAAACGGATAACTGCTGTTTAACGTTTCAGAAACCGGGCATGAGCATATTACATTGGTCGTGTTCAGTTAGAACATTAGTAAATCACTGGTAGGTACCGATTAGTGAAGTAGCGTACTGAATACCCATACTTGCCCATACCATACCGTAGGCATTGTTCCACGGGATAGGGTAGGCATTCGCTGTACTTCACTCATTGGTACGTACCGGTGACTTACTGATGTGCTAACTGAATACGACCATCGGTAGGTATACGTGAAGAAAGTGAGACGATAAACACCATGTAGGTTGACTGCGTTTATCAATTACCTTGGTATTCTCGGTCGAGTTTACATTGAATGACGATGCAAAGCTCCTTCGAAAAAACGATTAGCTCTTATCATCTCACTCTATTGACGTAATACATGTATTCTAACATATAATAGTTCGAACCAACTAGTGTCCACTGCAGATAAAAAAACATGCAAAGTTTTACGTGTATATGTTATATTGATGGGTATTCTACAAAGGAGATTTATTTACTTTCAATATTTTTCAGAATTTTCAGTTTGATGATATTTAGGAGGATTATATACTATAGATCAGAACATTGATTTAATTATACCTAAAGTACAATATTATCTACTAAATTTCATCAATCAGAAAAGCCCTGAGATCTGGTAGTATCTAATATCTTGGAGAACAAATTTGTGTCCGAATATGCTTCGTCTTATAAAGTCAATTTTTGAGACAAAATCTATTTCTTTTTCGTTAATTTTTTTCGAATAATCCAGAGTATGTTCATGTTTTATTAATTATTTATGGGACAATATGAAATTGTAAACAGTGCCAGGTTTTTTATGCAATGCGAAAAAACTATATAAAAATTTATTTTTAAATACTTTACAATAAAAATATAGATACACAATTTTTATTTATTAAAACAATAATCGTTATTCTTCCCAGCTCCGTCTGGATGACCTTCCCTGTAAGAATGTTGTCTCTGTTATTTTTGTAATCTGCAAAAATTTTATATTTGGAATACAGAAGCATAATTATAGGTATATATACAAAACTAGACATTTTCGGCTACTGAGCGATATTGAGTTGAAACGAACTTCGCAAATGTACAGTCGAATTTTTGGATCTTGTCCGTTACGTCATGAGTAATGTCAGTATGAATCGACTCATATATCATGTTGACATTTCTCTCTAATGTACGTTAAATGTCGGTGATGAATATTTTACGTACATATCTGTGTTTAATTACGCTGTTATTGACGTAACGGAGAAGATCCAAAAATTCGACTGTATGTATGTAACACATACATAGTATGTATTGCCATTATGATTTGGGTCGCGCTCTTCAACAAAGCCTATATGAGTGCGTTTAATGAAATTTAAATCTGGAAAGCACACCCTGTCTTGAATGTACTCTCCTTCTTGGTTACATTTTGTGCAAGAATGATACTCTGAATGTCCGTTAGTATATAAAACTGATGCTTTTGCAACAGCATCAAACAAAAAGATTCATACTTTATGGATATAGCTTTCCAAACACAATTATTCTATTATTTGTCAAGTCGATAACTTCTTTAACAAATTGAAAATGAAATATTATAGCTTTTGTTATCGCCGTCGCCATCATTACCACTCACAACAAAAACACTTTCGTGAACGTTATTTAAATTAACTGAATTATTTTCTAGCATGTTATTAGCGTCATTTTGCATATGGCTGTTGAAAGCATCTTTTATTTCTTTGTTAAGGTGTCTATACCAAGTGCTATCTTTTCGCCGCTTCATTTTATTATATGTATACATATTACTGCTTAACTTAACATATCTATAGATATTACTAACCTTGATAATAACAGAGATTAACTTATAACTGGATAACTTATCACTTCACTAGTACTCCTTGTCACATCCTTGTGTTCTACTTTTGTTTGTAGTTCGTATATCTCTCAGCAGCTGGCAGGTCGTAGTATGTTGCGCGGTAGATTCGAATTTAAAAACACATAAGAATAAAAAAAAGATATCTGTATGTAATAATTTATTACAAACAATAACGATTGGTATATTGGTAATAGTAGACAATATTAAGATAAATATTTATTTATTCAAATATGTAGATAAACAAAGAATCTAGTGCGAAACACATCATGAACACATGCTTCACAGTTTGGTAAATTTGTTTTTATAGTTATTAGCAATCGTGACAAGTTTATGGCCAATATAATATAAGTAGCTGAAACCTGTCTGATGATGATAAGAAAATAGAATAGTTAAAATAGGTTTTTATATGTAAAATTTAATAAAATATAAATATTACTTGCAAAACAATCCGTTAAATTGAGGCTATGTAAACTGTCCTAGCGACTGTTCAGTACAAAATGTATAATACACTAAATCCACATGGAAACCGCTACGTGCACAAATTATATGATACCCAATTTATTAGAGAAAATCTTAGAAATCTTTTAAGATACAAGAATATTATAAGAATATTCCCAAGATATGATCCAACATAATATTCTATGTGTATATTCATAGAATATTTTTATAAAATATCCTATGTATGTTATTAAAAGCATATTACAGTAATATTCCCGATGCTTAATAATATCCCTAGAATATACTACATATATTCCGAATATATATTTTCTT
Organism: Holotrichia oblita; assembly: GCA_023690525.1. Taxonomy (NCBI): domain Eukaryota; kingdom Metazoa; phylum Arthropoda; class Insecta; order Coleoptera; family Scarabaeidae; genus Holotrichia; species Holotrichia oblita. The sequence goes on along the minus strand of CM043016.1, from coordinate 22,583,117 downwards.
TTTGGATATTGACAGAATATTCTCTGAATATACAGTGCTGTCTGGGTTCAGCATATGAAGGCACCACAAAATCTGAAACAAGTACGCCAATTTCTAGGTCTTTCCGGATTTTTTCGAAGATATATTAAGGATTATGCCAGAATCGTGGAACCTATTACCCGACTACTCCGAAATAATACTTCTTGGACTTGGTCCAAAGAGCAAGAAGACTCTTTCAACTTTATTAAGGAAGTAATTACAAAAAGACCGGTTTTGGCTATATTTGACCCAGAGTTACCGACGGAGTTACACACAGATGCTAGTTCATTGGGATTTGGTGCGATATTATTTCAAAAGTACAAGAATACTAAGCGAGTAGTTGCATATTTTAGTAAGCAGACTACGTTTGAGCAACGGCACTATCACTCTTTCGAATTAGAGACGATGCCGGTGGTACTAGCACTAAGACATTTTCGGGTTTATTTGTTGGGCATAGACTTTACGGTTGTTACCGATTGTAATGCTCTGCGTACAACATTCACCAAAAAGGATTTAATACCGATGATAGGTCGTTGGTGGCTTGAAGTGCAAGAGTATTCTTTCGAAATCAAATATAAAGCTGGAGCTACAATGAAGCATGTTGATTGTTTAAGCCGATATTTCCATCTAGAAGAAATTGCTGAAATAAACCTAACCGAAGCTGACTGGATACTAGCTGCTCAAATACAAGACGATCAGATAGCACGAATTCGACAAATTCTAATGACAAATGATAACAGCGAGGAATCCGAACAATATTTTAAGGAATATGCATTGAAAAATAATAGAATATACCGAAGATTGGAACATGGCAAGTTAGCTTGGGTAGTGCCTAAGGATGTTAGCTGGCAAATCTGTAGGCTATGCCATGATCAGGCTGGACATGCTGGCATAGAAAATACCATTAAATGGGTACAAAAAATTATTGGTTTGCGAAGATGAGGCAATTCGTGACGAAGTACGTGCGTGCTTGTTTAAATTGCTCATATTATAAGCACTGCCCTGGAAAAAAAACAAGGTAAACTACACCCGATAGAGAAAATTGCGGTGCCTTTTCACACAGTCCATATCGATCACGTTGGACCATTTGAAACAAGTTCACGTGGAAATAAGTATATTTTGGTAATAGTGGATGCATATACCAAGTTTGTTATAATTGAACCAGTAAAGAGTCAACAAACGCAACCGGTAGTACGCTCTCTTGAACGCTTGATGTCTTTATTTGGCGTACCTACCCGTATCATTAGTGATAAGGGAAGTGCTTTTGTGTCTCGTAGTTTTAAACTCTTCTGTGAGTCGTACGGTATAAAACACGTGTTGAATGCAGTTGCGACGCCACGCGCAATGGTTTTAGCTACTCTTGCAAGTGACACTGATAGTATTTTGTGGGATACGCATGTGAAGAACGTCCAAAGTGCAATAAATACGAACTTCAATAAGAGTATCAGCGCAACACCTACGGAAGTATTGATGGGTTATATTCCAAGATCAACAGCGGAAGCAACGTTATTGAGTGAAGTTCAAGAGAAACTCGAACAACTGGAGCTAAAGCGACTTAGAGAAAAAGTGAAAAACTGCACTTCAAGACAACAGGCGCTACAAAAAGAATATTATGACAGAGCGAGAAGAGAAGCGGATCATTACAACATTGGAGATCTGGTATTGGTCCAAGTCACTAGTGAGGCAAACACTGGTACTAGTAAGAAACTGTTACCGAAGTTTAAGGGTCCGTTCAAAATTGGTGCCGTTTTACCAAACGATCGGTTCAGAGTAGACGATTTGCGAGAAGGTAATCGAAAATCACCTACGGTGGTTGCCGTGGAAAGACTACGTCGCTGGGCGACAGCGCAACAATAAGGTAAGAGAAGGTAGCTGCTGATGTTATTAATGTGGTTGCTGCCATATTATGTATTATGGTGGTTGCAGCCACAAATATGTTATTAGTACGGTTGAAGCCAGACTGCTTATTTCGGTGGTCGTAGCCACGTAAGTGTTTTGGCATGGTTGTAGCCATATTGTTTTTACGGTGGTCGTAGCCACGTATGTCGATTAATATGGTTGTAGCCATATTGGTTATTGTGGTGGTTGGGGGTGGGATGAGACGATGGGTATTATTAGTCAGGTGTTACGAAAGAAAAGATATAAACTGGGCGTTGTCGAGTGTTAAGTTTAATATAGTTATAAAATAAAGTGTTTTAAAGGAGATAAACGTGAAGTTTTTCTTACACTTTATTATTTATTGAGATATAAATGTTTAAACTTTGACAATCTAGGATGACAATCATGACATTATTTGGACCGATTCTGAAGTAATTTTGGATACGTGTTTGTCTCTGCTATAAGTCTCTAATAGGCCTGTTCGTTTGAATTGCTAACTTTGGTAAATTTTGCCAAAAATAGCAAGTGTAGTGAAACAGCAAATAAATGTTTGAGCAGATAAATCTGATTTCATCAGCTATTATTGCTTAACACTTCCGGGCGTAAGCAAATATATGTAGCTTGCTAACTTCTGAACATTGAGATCATTTTTATAAATTAACCTTCGGTTTCGATATGCAGATTTTTCGGTAAAAAAGCTCATCTTCGGCCAAGAGACCTCCGACGTATTGGGCGAACCGAAAACGCATCGGATGTTCATGAGGCTTCAGTTCCTAAACTAATTAAACTTTATTAGCCTTCATGCCGAGGTCTTTATGAAAAATTTTCCTTGGAGAAGTGCGGGAGGTGTTCAGTTCCTGAGAACTATGACGACACACTCCGGGCAGCAATGTTTTCGGTTGAGCGCACTGGACAAGAACGTGAACGGGTTGTTTTGTCCAATAACGATCCAGTTGCACAAACTCGTTTCACGAATTGATTCATAAACTGAGAGTTGACAGCCTATCATTTATTTCAAATTTCTTATAGTTCGGATTGTAGATTCACCACCTTGGAAGTAAGTTTTCACTATTTACTGTCAAATCGTGATTGTCATTCTATCTGTCAAAATCAAAATAACCGGTAGTTCTGGAGGTGGTCTTGAATTGATGGAACTGTATTCCAAATACACTCACCGGCAAAATAATCAATCCGCTCAAAAAATTGATGAAGTTTGTTCGTTAATAAGTTTGTTATTTTAAATTCGATTTGATTTATTTTTTTTTTTGCATATTGTAAATTTAATGAAAAGGAATTGAAAAGAAAATGAAAATCATAAAAGAGTTAATACGAAGTGTTTCCTCCACGTGCACGGATAACAGCTGCAATTCGTCTTGGCATGTTCTCAATTAAGTTTTGAATGTAAGCCTGGTTGATTTGATTCCATTCTTCGGTTAGAACGTCACTAAGCTGTTGTAAATTTGCAGACGTTGGTACACGAGATTTTATTTTCCTCCCAAGTGCATCTCAAACATGCTCAATTGGGTTTAGGTCTGGGCTTAGAGCGGGCCAATTTACTACTGAGATTTCAACCTCGGCTAAATACTCGCGTACAATTCTGGCAACATGCGGTCGAGCATTATCATGCATCAGCATGAAATCATCGTGGCTCTAAAACTTCTCTTATGTATCTATCGGCTGTCATGGCTTCCCCGTTAATTATAACCAAGTCCGTCCGAGCTTCAAAATTTATGCCACCCCACACCATTATCGAACCGCCTCCATAACTTACTCTAGGAAAAAAGTGGTTTTGAAAGACACGTTCACCAGTTTTCCAGTAAATTCTTTCACGTCCATCTGGTGTTCTAAGACAAAATCTGGACTCATCCGTGAATAGGATGTTGCTCCATTGTTCGTTACCCGAATTTACATGTTCCCTAGCAAATCTAAGGCGTTCAACTCGATGGTGTCTCAATAACTCTAGACCAGTTGCAGGTCTCCTAGAACGCAGTCCAATATCAAACAGCCGCCTTCTTATTGTTCTATCACTTATAGGGTCGGCGTTTACCCTATAGCGTCGACCCTTAAAACTCTGCGGCTGCACTACCCAATCCCTGATTTCATAGTTCCAGGGTAACGGGCGTGGCGGGAGTAGACTTCGTATATAGGGGAGGATGCTTGGGCGTAGGCATGGGCATACGCTCCGGTGTCCGGCCGCTAACCGTCGGAATATACGGTGGGTAAGTGAGGCACCCTACGGCGCTTACCTAGAGAACTCTGCAGCTGCTCTACCCCATCCTTGGTGCCACACTCAGGGAAACGGGCGTGGCGGGAGAATTTGGCGAAGATAGTAGGGGAGGACTAAAACAACTCGGTGATTCTGGGACCCTACGGTTTCACTGTAGCTGCCGCGGATACTTGATCGCCGGAGGGGCGAAAGAGTTGGCGTGGTTGGCATTTTGGGGTAGGGCTACGGCCCGGCCGTCCTCGTAGTTCAGGCTTAATTCACGGGCGGGCTGGTTGTACCTCACGGCCAGATTCCGTTTCCCACGCTTGGCCGATAGTAGCCATCCGCAAGGAGGCCTAGGCCCCGTGGGGTCAGATGTGAGGTAGGAGTTCGCTAAAGCGTCTCCAGCGGTGACCCGTCTAACGCTGACAAGGAAACTTGTCTAACATGGGTAGCACGGGGGAGAGGAGCCCTCCGGCTCGCCGGTCCTCTCCGAGAGGTGTCGGTCTCGTGCGGGCGGTGAGGTAGTGGGTGACAGTTTCGAGGCACATAACTTGTTATGTGCGTGTGGCACCTGAAAATTGCAGGATATGGGCTGACGCCTAGGTGCCTGCGGCTGACCACTCAAGCCATTTTCAACAAATCGTGTTCTATCACTTACTTGAACTTGCCTTATACGTCCTCTAATCTCAAACCAAATCTCAAAACATTTAACGTTATAAAGCGATTATCTCGCTCACTAGTAGATTTCTTTCGAGCACAATGATTTCTTCTTGTGTATACACCAAATTCATTAAACCGTTTAACAGGTCTTTAAACTTTGCATCTTGCAACTCCCAACACTCTGGCCACGTAATACTGTGACCTACCACCCTGAATCAAAGCAACAACTCTCGCTACGTCGGTTACAGAAAGATCCATATTTTAAATTACTATTCGAGAAGAAACACGTTCAAAAACGTAATTAACAAGTTTTAAGTGTCCTATACATGTTGGCCGAGCGTAGGCCAACGCGAGCGCCGGCAAATAGGTACAATAAGGCGAGTGCGAATGTCCACACGTTCGATAAGTTCGTCGAACGCCAGAGCAAGCGGCCAATGTAAACGAGTGTTCGTAGAGTTGCCCACACGTTGGCTACTGTCAGTGTTCATTGTGCACTGAGAGACTATGGACGTCGACATTGAAGTAGCAGAATACCTACTCCAAAAAATTAAAAATATCTTCATTTGTTGTGAGCGACATTATGAAATTATACACATCTGACAGCAGCAATGATATCAACCGTGTAATGGCGGGCAGACAAGCGTGTGGCCGCTATTGGCCGAGCGCATGATTTGTGCATAAAAACCGACACCGGTCCGAAGTGAGGCAAGTGATCACGAGCGACGGCGAGCAAAGACAAGTGGTGCCAAATGAGCTCTACATTTGTTGGCGCTTGGCTTCATTCGGCCAACTAGGCGAGCGACACCGAGCGTTAACAAGGCAAGGCAAATAGGCTGTCTACACGTTGGCGTTGGCTATCGCTCAGCAACGCTCGGCCAACATGTATAAGAGCCTTTAGATTTCACAACTGACAGTATTTCAATAGCCCTCTATGCAAAAACGATAAATTCGTAAACTTATTGTTAGTACCATAGGAAAAATGTAAAAATGTAAGATTTTTCTTAAACTCTTGTATCTTTTACAAAAATTAAGCTATTGTAATCAATAAAAAAAAGAAATTGTAAAGAAATGATGTGTCTTGTTAACAAAATAAGAAAATACAAGGTGGAGCAACTTTGATAATCCATATGTGGTTTTAAAGTTAATTTAAAAAAAAAACAGACTTTGTTTCACCCTGTATAAAATGATGTACGCTAAATTTTCTTAAAATTCCAAAGATGTGATAGATTACATTTAAATTTACCTACAATATGCAAAAAAAATAATAAATCAAATCGAATTTAAAATAACAAACTTATTAACGAACAAACTTCATCAATTTTTTGAGCGGATTCATTATTTTGCCGGTGAGTGTATTTGGAATACAGTTCCATCAATTCAAAACCACCACCAGACCTACCGGTTATTTTGATTTTGACAGATAAAATGACATTCACGATTTGACAGTAAATAGTGAAAACTTACTTCCAAGGTGGTGAATCTACAATTCGAACTATAAGAAATTTGGAATAAATGATAGGCTGTCAACTTTCAGTTTATGAATCAATTCGTGAAACGAGTTTGTGAAACTGGATCGTTATTGGACAAAACAATCCATTCACGTTCTTGTCCAATGCGCTCAACCGAAAACATTGCTGCCCGGAGTGTGTCGTCATAGTTCTCAGGAACTGAACACCTCCCGCACTTCTTCAAGAAAATTTTTCATAAAGACCTCGATAGGAAGGCTAATAAAGTTTAATTAGTTCAAGAGCTAAAGCCTCATGAACATCCGATGCGTTTTCGGTTCGCCCAATACGTTGAAGGTCGCTTGGCCGAAGATGAGCATTTTTACCGAAAAATTATCTTTTCAGATGAAGCCCGTTTCAACATGGGAGGCTATGTCAATAAGCAAAATTAGCGCAAATTTACCTACAATATGCAAAAAGAATGAATCAAATCGAATTTAAAATAACAAACTTATTAACCAACAAACTTCATCAATTTTTTGAGTGGATCGATTATTTTACCGGTGAGTGTATTAGGCAACGTTAGTTGTGTTGCTATGGGAGTGCCCTCATCATGAAAGACCCAAACTTTGTTTTGAGTCTTGGTCGGCACATCTGAATAGAATAACCACTGGCACAGAATCGAAGGAATTGCCGGTGCATTTAAGACTAAGGTGTCCTCTATCCACTGGTAGTTCCCTCGCCTGTCTTCGTTGAGCATTGCATCATCCTCCGTAACGTTCGTGGCCTTCCTGCTCTTTCAGCGTCCTTCAGAGTGAAGTTTCCCGTTTGGAATTCTCTGTATCACCTGAATATAGTTATGCGATGCCCGTACACTTGCAAAACTTTCCTAGTACGCTTTGTATATTACTTAGGTACCGATGGGTACCGACGTCAGTTAAGTTTGTAGATAGCTTTGTTTGTTGAGTACGCGTCAAAAACAAGTAAATATCGTTTAAACGTTTTACAAAGTGACGTTTCTCATACAAGACTTCACGAGAATGATTTATCTCGTTGCATTGACTATTGTGTTTAGTGATTACGTTGCGAGTCATAAACTGACCATTCTACACACAAGTAACATGTACTCTCAATTCGAGCCAACCATGCACGGAAACCGCTCCATCGGAGGATTCGGCAGAGTAGCAACATTCCTGAACAAACAAGGGAGGGGAGAGTATATATATATCGATACCGGTGACGCATTCACCGGAAGCGACTGGTTCACGCTTAAAAAAGGGGAAATCTGGAACGAGATGTGGATGGGGCCTCTTCTAGGGCTATATAGGGTGAGAACTTTTGGTGAACAGGAGTTAATTTATGGAGAACGGCCATTACTAGATTATTTAAAAAATAATGACCCTAAGAGCACGTTATGTGCTAACTGTTTGGGTAGATCATCAGCAGTGAAAAAATGTTTCACACACATCAGCTTTATTATAAAAAGAGAATAGGACTAACCGGTGTTATGTGTAACATTAAGGAGATGACCGCTTTCCAGAAACTTATCATTATTGACGACCCGAACGAGGGGATTAGAAAGGCGGTAGGGAAGCTCAAATGGGATTCTAATGATCAGGTGAACTTGATAATTGTAGCAAGCCATTGCGGTTACGTAACGGATATAGAACTAGCTAGGAAATCGCGTGACATCCACGTTATTGTAGGCGGTCATTCTGGCACGTTCTTATACAAGGGCGATCCCGGAAACGCTGTAGTGGAGCAACAACCGCAAGGAGAATACCCGACTGCCATTCAGAATCTAGTCGGTGAGCTAGTCTATATTGTGCACGCAAGTCATGCTACTAAATACGTAGGAAAATTCGAGATCGATTACGGTAAGCAGATTATATACTCCTGTTGGGGAAATCCGGTTCTGATGGACCAAAACATTGTCGAAAACGAAAGGGTGCGAGAAATTCTAGCGAAACACCGTCCAAGCCTTGCACATTTTCATAATACAATAGTCGGAATATCGCATATAGTAATGGAGGGATATCAAGACAACTGCAAGATCCGCGAGTGCAATATAGGGAATCTCGTGGCGGACGCGATGGCGTTCAAGATCGCAAATCTGACCGGTACCAGCAAACGATGGAGTGTATCCGGTGCATCCATTATCAACGGCGGCGCCATAGCTACCGGTATTAGAACTCCATCGATAACGCACTCCATCAAATACCGGGATCTAAGTAAAGCCTTACCTTACCAAAACTGCATCCACATTCTCAAGATGACAGGTGATGATCTCATGAAGGCGTTAGAACATTCGGTTTCTGATCATTTCTTTCACGGCTCGAAACTAGCGAGATCTCAATTCTTACAGGTATCCGGAATTAGAGTGGTTTACGATTTGAACAGACGCTCCGGCAGGAGGATTATCTCGGTTGCTATACGATGCGGATTCTGCACGGATGTAAGGTATCAAAAAGCTCGACAGTTCGAGAATATACTATGTCGGTATGACTGACTATCTGGCGTTGAAGGGTGACGGATATACCATGTTCGATATCGACACCGTGCAGGATCATTTTTATAAGTATACGCGTTTGGATCTTTTGGAAACAGTAAGGGAGTTCATGGTACGGCAAGAGCTCGTGGAACCAATTCCGCAAGAACGGATCGTTTTAATACGTACAAAGGTACGTAGTCGCGGTGAAGTAATTAGGTTCTTCTCTGTTTTATATTTATTAGTAGTTTGTGTAATAGTGTTATGATTGAAATTTCTATTTGTGCAAGATGTAAGATGGACATAAATTACGATGTAGGTAAATAATGTTATTTTATAGGTAACGCTTTATATACTCGCGTTCGATATATAATAGAAATACATGTATACATATCTTGTTTATGTGAGCTACCTAAATCTCTTGAAATAACGTTAACAACGTTTTGCGATTTGATTACAATGATGATATCGAATCTAAAATATTTTGCACATTCTGTCATGTCATTATTGACATATCCCGTAGAACACAAACCAAATATAAACGAAAACTACGACTAATGGGGAACAGGAACATTTTTCAAATTATATATACAATGCGACTATAAATGATTGTAAATTTTCGACTTAAGTTAGCAACACTTCTGTAATTTTATGTTAGCACACCTGATTTTTTAATTTAAATTTGTCATATATGTCAAAGTAAAAGTCATACGAATAAAACCACTCAATTTGATTTTAACAATGGTATTTACTATTGAGCAAAACACATTTATCGTAATGGCTTATTTTCGAAGCGGCTTACAAAATGATGATGGTAATTGGATATATTCGCTGCAATCAACTCTTGAGCAATCTGTTGTAATGTATCCAGAGGACCAAGTTGATTACCGTAGCTTTACTATACACACTACAAGAGTACGTAAGATCCTAAAAAAGCATTTACATCCGTATAAATTTACAATTGTTCAGCAACTTCACCCATCTGATTTCACAATATATCGGAATCAAATACAGAATTTACAACAGTTACGGAACGCTATTGAGGGGGCAATAGCAAATGTAGGACCTGAAATGTTAACTAATGTATTTAACAATTTATCACGACGAGTACAGTGTTGTTTAGCAGTGGAAGGTCGTCACTTTGAGCATATTCTTTGAATAATTTTTAACCAATTTTTGTTTAGTCTTTTAAAATATGCATTCAAAAAACTCGTTTTCTATAAATCTTCCTTCTGGTATCAGTAAACAAACATGCATAACGCATCCATATGATAAAAATGACATAACCTACAAAGTTGTACCTATATACGAATAACCAGGCAAGCCAATTTTTCAGTGTTGCCAAAGTAAATATTTGTTACAAACATTTATAGTCACTTGGTATAATCGCATAGGTGAATTTAAAAAAATGGACCCGTATTGTTTTATTTTCCTACATTTTTATTATTTATTGAGAGTGCCGTAAGGTACCTTTTGTGTTGGCTTGATTGCAATTTCGATGTATATTTCTTTTTCTGTTATTGGCTACTATGAAAATATATCTGACGTGACAATCGACGGTTACAATCATGACACTACTGTGAGAAAAACAAATCGGGACAGTGTCAAAATCGCTCTTTTACTTTTTGGCATTGTAATTTTGACATTTGATCAAAATTGAAAATGCTGCATCGATTCAATTTAATATTGGTAAAGGTTCAACGGCAAGAATGTATAAAAAAAATAATTTAAATCGGAAAATAGGTTCCGGCCGTAAAAAAAATTGAAATCGTCGGAAAGACGAAACATTAGTTATTCAGATTAGGCGCAACCAGTTCAAAACATTTAAAGAAGCAACACAATCTCTTGGTAGCTCGTATTGCGGTATTACTGTGGTACCGACGTCATAAAACAGACGTCATTTAGCTGTGACATTAAAAGACATTATGACGTCATATAGGACGTACAGTTGACGTCACTACTGACATATAGATAGCGACAAATTGACGTCATCTTGCTACCTGGGTAGTTCTTCTTCATCGACCTGAACCAGCAATCGCTGTTGTAATTTGCAATAATTCTGAGTTTGGTTTGGTCACCTCTAACAGGCATTTTGATAGTATTTGATGAAAGTTTTAAAGCAAATGTCAACTTTGAAGGATTGTCAAATTTTGAAAGAAAAGAAGTTCTAAAACGTCACATTTATACAATTACATTTTTGAGGAAAACAATTACAGGAAACTGTTTTTTTTTTTTGTAGCAGTAGTAAAATATCTTAGCACTTTGACTCATAATAAGACGCCGAAAAATATTTTATTTGTACTAATGTTTTATTTACCTTATATACCGTGTGTCCCCGGATCGACGCATGAATAAGTATAAGAGTCTGTAAATTTTTTAGTTGAAATTTCATCTTCTGGGGTTCAATCCTGCTTGGGTAGAAAGTAATTTGTGCCATACTTTTAATTTTCAAAATTCACGCATGCCTTGGAAATTTACAAAAAGGTAGTTTTTATCACTAATGAAGTACCTTTTTTGTACGAGATACAACAAAATGTTATTAAGAAAAGTTATTCAAAATAATAAGCTACGCAAGTATGCAAAATTTTAACAAGATCGAACATACTTTGAAAATCCACAAAAAAGTTTTTCTTTCCACTAATAAAGTGTTTCTGCAGGAGATACGATGAAATGTTGTTGAGAAAAGTTGTTCAGATTAATAAGTTGTGCCAAGGAGTATGCCAAGGAAATGTTTGTGTTGTTTTATTTTTTAAATGTGCTATGAAAATAAATACCTATTCATGTGTCGATCCGGGGACACAATGTATATATACAGGGTTTTCAAACTTAAGTCGGCACTATTGCTAATTTTGTTATTATTGGAGCTACAAAGTTGGTTAAATAGGTAAACTAGTGTAGTTTTTCAAGCAAATTACAATGGCATTAAAAAATAATAATTGACGTACTGGGTCACGTGATATTGTGAAAAACGTAATTTTTTTAAATGGGACACCCAGTATACAGTTCTCACGGTCGACAGAAAATTTAATTCTGAACAAAATCTTTCCTATGAACTTTTATCCTAAAGTCAATAATAACAGAGTTATTGATGATTGTTTTTACAGAAACTAAAAACAGTATTGTTTATTTTATTAGTTTCGAAAATAAAAAAAAAAACAAGAAATTTTAACTTCAGAGCAGATGCTCAAAAACATCACCTTCTTGCTTCAAGCACTTTTGAACCCGCCTGTTAACGCTTCTAGTAGCCTTAGCAATGATTCTACCATCAATATTATTAATAGCATGGCTGATGCTTTTCTGGAGATCTTCAAGACTATCATACCGTCTTTCATACACTGCACTTTTCACAAATCCCCAAAAGAAGAAATCCAAAGGTGTTATGTCCGGTGATCGGGGAGGCATACGAATAGGCCCGTTAGTTGATAGATATCGGCCATCAAAAATGTCATGTAATAAGTTATGATTTTGGCGAACATTATGGGCAGGAGCGCCATCTTGTTGAAAGAATATCTGTTGTCTATCCATTAAATTCAGGTCATCCAAGAATTCTCCAAGGGTAGCGGTTAACATTTCGACATACCTCTCGCCAGTTAATGCACCTTGATAAAATACGAGGTCTACAATTCTTGAATCAATCAAGCCACACCAAACATTAACACTAAAGCGTCTCTGCGTATTACAAGGACGGAAAAGCATCGGGTTTTCTCGACTCCAATAGTGGCTGTTCTTCCTGTTATACATACCCCTGTTGGAGAAATTTGATTCGTCACTCCAAAGAACCAAACGCCAAAAATTATGGTTAAGTCTAACTTGATTAATGTACCACTGACAAAACTGAGTCCGTCTTTCTTGATCTCCCGGTACCAGCGTCTGAATAGGTCTGTATCTGAACGGCACAAACTTATGTTTTTTAGAATATTGTGAATAGTTCTCAAAGATAGTCCACTTTCTTCCTTTAAATCATTAATTGCATTATTAGGATTAGCTTCAAAGAAAGCTAAGACGTTAATTTCAGTTGCTTCACTTATTATAAATTGTTTTTTGGTTCTAGTTTTCTTGAACACATTTTCATTTGATCGAAACTTACGGTACAAAAGTAAAAAAGTACCTTCGATCTGGCAAGTTGCGCGTAGGAAATAAAACACCGTAACGTTCACGAGCTTGCAGGGAATTTTTATTACAAACGATATAACATTCCATCATATCACATTTTTCTAAATGCGTGAAAGGCATTTTTCATCAATAAACACAAAATGTTAATTGCTTACTGACAGAGGTTTAATACAATATTTCAATGTTGATGACATTTGCAAAACAATCGAATTTTGTTTATGAAATAACAGCCACCTTGGCAAATTTGAAAAATCATCAATAACTCTGTTATTATTGACTTTAGGATAAAAGTTCATAGGAAAGTTTTTGTTCAGAATTAAATTTTCTGTCGACCGTGGGAACTGTATACTGGGTGTCCCATTTAAAAAAATTACGTTTTTCACAATATCACGTGACCCAGTACGTCAATTATTTTTTTTAAATGCCATTGTAATTTGCTTGAAAAACTACACTAGTTTGCCTATTTAACCAACTTTGTAGCTTCAATAATAACAAAGTTAGCAATAGTGCCGACTTAAGTTTGAAAACCCTGTATACTTCTAAGACAGTAAAATTTATCTCAAAAGTTTGTTGCTTAACAAATATTGACATTTTAAATTAAATGACATAAAATTTTCTGATTATACTGACATTAATTAGTCAAAAGTTGAGCGGTGCCTATCAAATTTTCAAGTTGCCAATATTCCAAACAGAAAATCTGCTTATAGTCGAGGCATGCTAAGTTCCAATGCACGTCAAACAAATAATGAAATGTCATCATAAATACTGTCCGGGTCAAAAAAACCGGGACACTTTTTTAACCTATTGTGACAGTACTTTGTTGACAGATGCATGTCCTTATACTCAAGTAATTCAAGGCTACTATTATTGGACAAACGGACTTAATTACAAAACTAAATTAACGTCAAAATCGTTATAAGACATGTCCCGTTTTTTTTGACCCGGACAGTATGTAATGTGACCACACAAAATAAATGATTAAAAGTATTTTTATTTGATAATTGAATTAATTATTTCAATAATTACATTTTCAAAATTGTAGTGCTTTTTCTGTTATTGGCTATTTTGGAAAGGTACTTGATAAAACGCAATGATACCAGTTGTCCACCAGTTGTCATTCGTCCAGTCATTTTGAATGTTGACAGCTCGTAGAGTATCAACCGCTATCGTTGTTTCTCCATCAGTTTGTGTTCAGTTTTCGTCGAATTTTTTTTGTGCTTTGCATCCCCAAAAGTTTTTAGAACTAGTCGACGTATATTTACTAAAATGCCACGTGCATTGTGTCAACAGACGAAAGACAAGCAGTTCGCTGATTATTGATGATTTTGAACAAGAACGCGCTAACATAGGTCCTTTGTTACCCTTGACTCCTGTCAGAGAAGTAGATTATATTATATTTTATTTCTGCATACACGATTACAACGATTATACGTCATAATAAGTAAATAATACATAAATATAGAAGTTAGGTTAGGTTTGAAGGAGAGTCGAAGGTCTTCCATCTCCTTTATAAGGTTGGACTTTAGCCCTTAAATCTTTTAGTCCTCCTAATAGTACGGGACCATCCCCGTTGGTTGTTACTAGTGATTATACATATTATGTCGTCAATAGAAAAAACAGAAATTTGAGACTAAAAAAAGGAAACGTAGGGAGTTAAAAGTGGTTAAAACAAACAAGAAGTATAAATAAAACATGCTCAATATTGTATAGATAAAAATGTATATGGGACTTCACACAAACAGAGAGCGGACTAGAATAAATCGGTCTAAAGCGGAGTACCAAGCCAATGTATCGGCTTAGGTCATTTCGGTGGTGGTTCAGATCCGATCAACCCTCACCTGAGGAGGGGGTCCATCGAGGTCGAGGTGAGCCAGTTCTCTTACCAGGGGATTGTTGGAGCGAGAAACTCTACCAAATGTCTTCTCGGCCAACGCTGCTGCGTGCTGAAGAAGAGTGGGAATATTCAAGTCCTGATGGATCTGAACATTGCGGACGTACCAAGGCGCGTTCACTATGTATCTCAGGGTCTTATTTTGAAGGATATCAAACCTTTTCCTATGGGAGAGTGCAGCACTAGACCAGACCAGGGATCCATAGGTGAGTATTGGCCTCAAAACAATCGTATAAACTAAAAGTTTAATTTTTAAGCTGAGCTGGCTTTTGCTACATAGGAACTGGGACACAGCTGATCTCGCAGTTAAAAATTTGGCCGCTGTCTCAGCAAAGTGATGTCTGAGTGTAAGCCTGGAGCCCAGCGTCATGCCGAGATATTTGACGGTGGAACTCCAGGGCAAACGGACGTCCTCTAGACGGTCGTCTACTGCGCTTTGTAGGTTCGAGCAGACAAGGGCGTCGGATCTAGACGAAGTGTAGATTGCAGTGTCGTCTGCATACATGGCGAGTTTGGTGCCCGCAGTCCTTGGTACGTCGGACATAAAAACCAGAAACAACTCAGGGCCGAGAAGAGACCCCTGTGGGACCCCAGCTAGGATGGGCCTAGTGGAGGAGACGGAAGAATCGCTTGCTACATCGAAAGAACGACCCGAAAGATACGAATTCATGAGGTATATTATATTGTGATTGATCCCAGCCAAATGCATTTTGAAAAGAAGACCCGAGTGCCAGACGGAGTCGAAGGCGCTAGCAACGTCCATGAATACCGCTCCAGTAGACTCACGTCTTTCCAGGGAATTTCTAATCTCCTCTGTAACCCTGAGGAGTTGATACTCAGTTGACAGTTCTTCCCTAAAATCAAACTGCTCATCCTGCAGGATGTTCGTATCGATTATTTCGGTTCTAAGTCGATTCAAAAGAATGGCCTCCGCGATTTTCGAGATATTGGAGATCAAACTTATTGGCCTGTAATTTTGAGGGAAGAGACTGTCCTTGCCCTTCTTTTGTATTACCCGGACGCGGGCATGCTTCCAGATGGACGGGAAATATCTCAAACGTAGCATGGCGTTGATAATGTTCAAGAGAACCAGAACCACCCTATTCGGCAACTTTTTCAACGCGGTGTTCGAAATTGCATCATAACCAGGGACTTTACCACTTTTGCGACTTTTTATGTGGAATTTTATCTCGTCGACATTGGCAGGTGGAATGGGATCACCAGTAGCAAAAGACAAAGACTGGATAAAAAGATCGACCTCCTCGTGAAAGACATCAAATTAATTATTACCCCCGACACCCGCAAATACGGTTTCTAAATGCTCGGAAAAAAATCTCCGCTTTACCCTCGCTGTCATACACCAGCCCATCCGGCCCATGAATAGGTCCGTAAGTGGAAGGAGTTTTGCTTCTCTTAAGGAATCTCGCCAGTTTCCAAATGGAGCCGTCGGAGACAGAGACAGATGAAACCTTGGCCCACCACCTCTCACTGTGAAAGTCTCCGAGTTCGTCTTGCAGGGTGTTAGATAACAAGTTGGCTCGGGCGATATCTAAGGGGCGGCGAGTGCGTTGCGCCCTTTTACGAGCCTTGCGCTTCTCCCTCAGCCCTGAATCAACAAGATCCGAGGGAATCCACCCATCAGAGATCGGGACAGAAGTTGTTGTTGCTCTCGATATTGCCTCAGTAATGCTATGAGAAAGCCCAGAGGCTAAACCCTCCAAATTTTGGGAATCAGTGAAGGGGAGTTTGTCAGTACACCGGCAATAGTGTAAAATCTGACGTCACGATTTATTGATGACTTGCATTGGAACTTATCGTGCCTCGACTAAAGGTATAATTCATCTAAAGTTTATTATTTAAACTTTCGTCAATAATATGCGCGACGTCATGTTCCAGCACCATGCCAAAAGTGTTTTGATATAAATATTGGTTATGCGTACTTGTTTTGACAGTTAGGTTATGTACTATCAAGTACTATCGATTTTATCTACACCGTGTCCGTAAATGTTTGAACCTGACGTCTGTAAAAATGTATGCAATATCTGTGCTTAAAGTTTACCACCCTGAGAATGTCAGTTGGGGTATTCCTCTATGGCCATAGTCACGTTGGGTTTTTGTCATTACAATGGTTTTATAGTTGTAATTTTTTATAATTATTCATTTTAATTAGCAATAAACGTTTCCAAACGGAAGCATATTGTGTTTGATTTTAGGAAACAATTTTAATAATTATGCTGAAAGTAACTACCACGTGAGACGCTAATGTTAATTCTTGCGATCGAAATCAGATGTAGTGTGACAAGATCATCTTTCTTACATACTACGGTCACAGAATAAAGGAAGTTAAGGATGATACCGGATGTACCCTCTAGAAAATATGGCCGTCTTTGTTATTGTTGTGTGTTAGAGTTGTATAGGTAGTCCGGATTATTTTTGTTTATTATTGCGTTTGTGCGTAAATTTTCTTTTGGTTTTTATTTAGTTAGTTTGTATATACAGGGCGGGCCACTTAAAATGATGCATTGAAATTATGGCCAAACTAAATAAAAAATTTAAAATCGGACCAGGTAAAGTTATAGAGTTCTAAGGGAAGCACATTTTAATAGAAACGTGGATTATATACCATCCATCACGACGTCATACCGAAATCAATTTGCATTTATTTAAATGGAATGTGGTATTTTTATTGTAAATTTCTGAAACAGCTAATTTTTTAACGTATATCTGTATAAAATATGATCGATTTAAATAAGAAATGAAATCAACAACCTTTTGAAATTGCTGCCAATATTTCAAATTTTGAAGCGCGCAAATATTGTTATTTACCTGATGCATATTTGCGTAAAACGCAAAATTTGAATTGGGCTGTCATTAAATGTCACTTGGCAACTGACAAACATTCAAAATTAATTATTCGTTTTGTATCTTTTTTGTCTAGTGTCTTATTATGTTTGACGGTGTATTCTTTTTTTACTCCTATTAGTAACCTTATTTCAGCTAAAATGTTTGTTAGATTGGCTTAATAATTATATTACAATTGATTGAATTGATAGTTTTACAAACTTACTGCAATACTGACAGCATGGAAATTTTAATGTTTAACTTATGTAGAAACAACAATTTGGAGCTGAGTGTTTGACTTATTGACCAACTTGCATTAAATCTGCATCGGCAAGTGCAATTTGCCGCTGGCGGTATGAGCTCGTATACTGAGCGATACAACTCCCCTGACTTTTATTTTTTTTTATTTTTTTTAATGTGTGGTGGGTGCTTAGTTGCAGTGACTCCGTAAGCTGTATTACTTGTCTGGCTATCACTGCAACTCTTGCGGTGTAGTTTAGTGTGTGTAAGTTGTGTTTAAATGGCTTTGTGACAGCATCATATCGCCTTTTATGATGCCGCGCTGTTAATCACTTTGCTCCCAACAGCGAATGGCAAGTCGATCCGGGATTAAACTCTCTGAAAAAATGTCACCGTCCCTCCAGAGAATTGAACCCCGGCACCTATCGTCCTCTCACAACAATAGTCAGCCGCCTAACCACTGCGACCATCGACCCGTTTTATATTACCCGTTTTTTTATAAACACAATATTTTCGTCATTTTGTTGTGCAAATAGTATATACTTGTATGAGAATTATATTCAAATAGTTATTATTAAATTTCGTAGTTTACACTTCATATTTTAAATTTAGCAACTTACACTTTAAGATAAGCAAATGGCAGAATTATGTAGTGATTTAAGTCAAATCTGACAAATGTCATACACATTAACATGCGTTACGTAAAATTTCGGTCAACTAAGCTTGAAACTTCGAAACCGCGAAATTTAAATAATCAAATTTCATTCTTTGTTATTACAAATACAGTTGGATAAAATATTTAATAAGTGATTGTGATGTGTTAGAAATACCATTTTCTTACAATACAGTGACAGAAAACATACATGTGCTAAATGTGTGTAAAATGCAAATTGATTTCGGCGTGACGTCATCGTGAAGGTTATAAAGTGTACATTGTTATTAAAATGTACTCCTCAACGAACACTATAAGTTTACCTGGTCGGATTTTTAAATCTTTATTTAGCTTGACCGTAATTCTAGTGCATCATTTTAAGTGGCCCAGCCTGTATATTCATATTAGTGAAAAATATTAAATTTGACATAATAAAAACCTTTTTTAAATTTATTTTGAACGTTACCATAACCTTACGCAATAGCGGAATCTTTACGTAAAGTATTTGTTTTTTTGAACATGAATTTTGTTAAAATAAATACAATGAAGTTCGTGCCAAACATATTCAAGTCATTCAAGGTATCTAAATCATGACCTGAACGAACAAAGGATTTTACCAATCTACCCTTTTTGGTTTATTCTGTGCTACGGTTGAGAAAACTAGTATTGCCCTCTTGGCTGTAAATTCGTGGTACAGCGTCTCCACATGTTTTTTATTTTGGAAATAAAACTATGGCTTAGATTTAGTTTGTCCGTAACGCGCCTCATACTCGAGCCTTCTTTTAGTTAGCTGATAGCCAGAATTTTTTGAGGTTCTGTTAGATTTCTGGGCATTTTTAAGTTTACACAATCGATATTGACGTAAAATCGAAACAATTATCGTCAAAATTAATCTGTTAATAATATTGTCGAAGTGACAATAAACAATTTGCAATAGAAAAATCTTGATGTGTTCGAATTCATGACCGCCACGATTGGAACATCTACAAACTATACAGGGTGTAACAGGACGAGCTTACGTTAGCCATATCTCAGCAACTAAGCAAGTTCCATATTTGTAAATTTGCAGAGTTATTTTGGGTATGGGGGCAAACTTTTAGAAAATAGTTAGTACATATTTTCTATTTCCGGTTTCGCCGGAAGCACAATCAACTTCATTTTTTTAAATGGATTACCCAATTTTTTTTCAAACAATTGAATTCAGCAACAAATTTGGCGTATAGATCATTTATTTCGACTGGTGTAAACGTTACCGTTTCATAGCTAACTTGATTTTTATGACAATTTTATCAAATTGCATCGTAGTACTTAGTGACGTATTTCTTCGGTATGCAGAAGAGTTTATGAATGATTATTGGAACTTAGAGAGCTACTAAGATGGGCTATTGAAAATTATTTTCACTTGTGTGCAAATACTATACAGGGTGTTAGTATTTACCGACCTAATATGTTAAATTTCAAACACTAATAACTTCGTAATTTTAAATGGAACACCCTGTATATTTTTACCGCAGACAGTGGAAAATTAAATTCTTCATCGAATTATATTACATTTCCCTATACCTAAAATGAATATTTTAGGAGCTATTCGCAAATTATGTGAATGTATTTAGAAACTTCGCGTGAGCGCTAAAGGTGGCTATGAAAATTCGTCACAGTTTTATCGTAATGTCTAATTTTTTATTGACAGTTCGATAGCATGTTAATAAAGAAAAAAAAATATATTTTTCGAGTAAAGAAGAAACAGAATAGCAAAATTTATTTCGTGACCAAGATAACATTAAAGAAAACTATGTTAAGAATGAATAAATAAGGTATTAAAAAGTAATATATTAATTCAAATTTTGTTCAAAATTAGCCCCATTCAGTTCCAAACATTTATTAATTCGTTTTAGCATTTGACTACTAGTGACCTTTTGTATTTGCGCTTGTGTTAATGAATTTATGCTCCTCGTATTCATTCTTTTGTTTCCTCTGCAGTTGTCACCGGAGTACTGTAAACTTTGTCCTTAACATAGCCTCAAAGGAAAAAATCCATAGGGGTCAAGTCAGGTGAACGTGGAGGCCACAAGTATGGACCTGCGTTTGCAATAAACTTTCCGTCAAATAACTTCTCCAAGAATAAGTGTACATCTCTTATTCTGTGAGCCGGTGCACCATCCATTTGATACCCAGTAGTATTTGATTCGATAATAGGCAGTGTATCAAGTTCTTCTTCCACAATATTGCGCTATATATCTGAATACCTTTCGCCATTTAAATTTTCGTTATAAAAATGTAGACAAAGTATGCGATTATTTTTTATAGCGCAAAAAACATTAAATTGCCAACATTCCTGATATCCCCTTTCTCTCGTTACATGGGGATTTTCGAATGCCAAAAAATGACTATTATGTTTATTAAAGAGGCCATTTTTGGTAAATTTAGCTTCGCCAGTCCAAATGATTTTCTTCGTAAAATTTTCGTCGTCCTGACAAGCTATGGTGAAGAATTCACAAAAGTTGACCCTGTTTAAGAAATCCTGCGGATGTAAGTGGTGTACCTGCTGGTATGAAAATGGTCTCCATTTATGTCTTTTTAGTACTCTTTGAACGGACATTGTTGAAATTTCCAAAGTTGTCGCTGCTTCTCGAAGAGATGCATTGGGGTTGATATAGAAATATCCCATAACACCAATTTCAACTACTTCATAAATTTTTGTTTTAATTAAATTTTGGCCCAAACTGTCCATGTTCTAAACAATTTTTAACTAACCGTCGCACTACATCTTTAGATGGAATTGGCCTATCCGGATACCTTTGTCGAAATAAAGCACATGTTCGACTTAAAATTTTTCCGGACTCTCCATAAATCATCAATAAATTCAGGTAATCTTGATTTGTCAATCCTAAACGTGACATTTTCATATACTAGATTAGGAACTGTGTGATGTACTAGGAAGTTTATTAACACGCTATCAAACTGTCATTAGAGAATTAGACATTATGCTAAAACTGTGACGAATTTTCATAGCCACCTAGTTTCTGAATACATTCACATATTTTGCGAATAGCTCCTAAAATATTCATTTTAGGTATAGGGAAATGTGATATCATGTGATAAAGAATTTAATTTTCTACCGTCTGCGATAAAACTATACAGGGTGTTCCATTTAAAATTACGAAGTTATTAGTGTTTGAAATTTAACATATTAGGTCGGTAAATTCTAACACCCTGTATAGTATTTGCACACAAGTAAAAATAATTTTCAATAGCTCATCTTAGTAACTGTCTACCTTCCAATAATCCCGCCTTGCTACAACAAGGTGAAGAGGCAATAGCATTAGCGCTTTGCCGAATCTATAGAGCCAGTCTGGCGCTGGGTTACATACCATCTGCTTGGAATAGGGCTAAGGTTGTGTTTATACCGAAACCTGGACGTAGCTCATACGCTGAGGCAAAGGCATACAGACCAATAACCCTATCATCGTTTATTCTGAAAACTATGGAAAAGCTGCTTGAGAAGTACCTTAGGGAAACCTCTCTACTAGAGAGGCCGTTACACCCCAACCAGCATGCATATCAAGCTGGTAAATCATGTGAAAGTGCCTTGCACCAGCTTGTGTCGCGGGTAGAGGCAACTTTAAACAATAAAGAAATTGCATTAGCGGCATTTCTTGACATAGAAGGTGCATTTGATAACACCTCATTTGAATCTCTAATAAGAGCTGTCAAAAGTCGTGGAGTAGAAACTACTATCTGTGAGTGGATGGAAGCCATGCTTCACGGTAGGCAGGTAGAAGCGGCATTGGCGGGAGATAAGATGCAGGTGTCAGTTTCCAGGGGATGCCCACAGGGAGGCGTCCTGTCCCCTCTACTGTGGGACATGGTAATTGACGAACTGCTCGCTCTGCTAAACAATGCAGGCTTCTATACACAGGGATATGCTGATGATATAGTGATTCTCACCATTGGTGGGAGTACCAGCATAATCTCAGAACTTATGCAAAGAGCATTAAAGATGGTAGAAGGGTGGTGCAAGAGGGAGAACCTTGGAGTAAACCCGGAGAAAATTGCACTTGTACCCTTCACCAAAAGAAGGAGACTGGAAGGCCTAAGAGCACCGACTCTATACAATAAGGTTATACAGATTAGTCAGGAGGCCAAGTTCCTGGGGTGATCTTGGACTCTAAACTAAACTGGAATTCACATTTGGAGAAAATGACTGACAAATGTAAAAGGGTGTTAATAACAACCCGTAGAACAGTTGGAAAAACATGGGGACTCAAACCGCATATGACGTATTGGTTGTATAGCATGGTAGTAAGACCCATGATAACTTATGGCTGCTTGGTCTGGTGGCCAAAAGTTAAGCAGAGGCATGTGATAACTAAACTCTCGAGAATTCAGAGATTGGCGTGCCTATGTATAACTGGGGCTATCAAGAGTATTCCGACGGCTGCTATGGAAACCATGCTAAACTTGCCTCCCCTCGATATCTTTATCATGGGAGAGGCTAGAATGGGAGCATACAGACTAAGGAATACTAGCAACTGGAGACCCCACTATGGGTTGGGGCACACCAGAATAGAAGCAATAGTACAAAACCCAATCTTTGATATGGGGAACGACATATCAATCACCAGGATTTCCTATGACAAACCCTTCAAGATTTTCTTGAATTGGGATGAATGGAAAAATGGTGAGGGAAGAAAACCGCACGCCCAAAACTGGTATACAGATGGGTCAAGGGCGGGCACTAATTCTGGCGTTGGTGTATACGAGGAAAATAAGTGTTACAAGGTATGTGAACCACTCGGGCGATACACAACGGTATTTCAAACAGAAATATATGCTATACAAACCTGTGCGTTGGAGAGTTTACGCCGCTAACCGCGAGGGCAGGCGATCTGTATTCTCTCTGACAGTCAGGCAGCCTTAAAGGCTCTAGCATCTTATTACATAGCCTCCAAACTAGTATGGGAGTGTCTGCAAAACCTAACTGTCCTGGCCAGAGACAACAAGGTCACCTTGGTGTGGGTGCCGGGACACAGGGGTATAGCAGGCAATGAAACCGCAGACCAGCTAGCGAGGGAAGGTTCCCAAATTAAATTCACCGGGCCGGAGCCAGGTCTGGGTATCACAAAGAGTGCAGTACGTGGTGTAATTAATGAGTGGATTATAAAACAACACCAACTAAATTGGAACCATGTAGCTGGACAAAGACACAGCAAACGGATGACGGAACGACCGTCACAACGACTAACTGCTGACTTACTTGCATTAAACAGGACTCAGCTTAGGGCAGTGACATGTCTATTAACAGGACACGGCTGTCTAAGAGGTCATCTGCACAAGATGGGGATCTATAAAGATGAACCCCTATGCAGACTCTGCAATGAGGAGGAGGAAACAGCCTTTCATATCATCTTCGAATGCGCGGCACTAAGTCAACGTAGGGTTACTTTGCAAAGCGCATTTGATCTACCAGTGGAGAAAGATTTACCAAATAGGCTTCTAAACCTGATCGAGGGAACTAACCTGTTTGAGTAAAACGGAATCAAGGCAGGAATAACACAATAGGCTAAGTGAGCCGCAGTGTTAGGGATAATTAGAGACTGCCCTGCCTTGATAGTAATCAACAACAATCAACAACCTTCCAATAATCATTCATCAACTCTTCTGCATACCGAAGAAATACGTCACTAAGTACTACCATGCAATTTGATAAAATTTTCATAAAAATCAAGTTAGCTGTAAGACGGTAATGTTTACTCCAGTCGAAATAAATGATCTATACGCCAAATTTGTTGCTGAATTCAATTGTTTGAAAAAAAAATGGGTAATCCATTTAAAAAAATGAAGTTGATTGTGCTTTCGGCGAAACCGGAAATAGAAAATATGTACTAACTATTTTCTAAAAGTTTGCCCCCATACCCAAAATAACTCTGCAAATTTACAAATATGGAACTTGCTTAGTTGCTGAGATACGGCTAACGTAAGCTCGTCCTGTTACACCCTGTATAGGTTTGTTTATTTCATTTAACTTTTCTTGAGTCTTAATTTAATACAATTTTTCGCTTTCAAAAGAAAACATATTATTTAACATCATACAATTTTATAACATATACCTACCTATATACCTATATTTTGTCCCATACCATACGCGTGGTTTTAATACTCTTAATAAGTACGAATTTGTGGAAATGATAATCGCCGAGTTCTCGGAGGTCTATATGGAGAACAGTCGCATAGACGTTGAACCGGTTTTAAAATGAAAACTAAGGAATTCCCATAGCCAGTATTTATTTTAGAATTCCGAGAAGTGTGACTGTACAGTGTCAGGTATATATTAGACACGGTGTTTTCTATACGGTTTAGTTTAAACAAATACTTCACCTTTTTTTGCGAGTAGTTTACCGCAATTAATTTCTCTTTCTCTTGCGCTACGTCCTTGATTGGCGATTATTCATTTCAGGTTGTATCTCATTAACATTTTATTTCGTTCAAATTGCGAAATTAATATTACAAAATTAAAATAATTCGTATTCATGTATAAATATTTGTTTATATCTTTTTAATCTACATAAGTATGATAAACGACCTACGGTCTGAATTAAGCATCTTAGGTGCTACACCCTGTATTTATTGCATCAAAAAACAACAGCTTTATAAATATTTGCTATACAGGGGGCTTGAAATAATATTATAATATATAATGCTGATATTTTTTGTCACTATTGTACTGGACGCAATACAAAAACCTGCAGGCAACAGCTACGTTCGACGCGATAGGTCGATTACATCATATTGTAAATATTTAAGCAAAGAATCTACTTGAATTGACACCTTCCTTGCTATTTATTCGAAGAAACGAAAGTGTTTCGAAATGAATGCTTCAAAATACATGCCCACGTACACCTATCCCGCGTACATGTATTATTTATGTAAAAAAGAAAAAAAAAACCACTTTGCGCGAAGGAGGCGAAGAAAAAAAAACAAATTCCAGAGGATGCCGAAAGGACGTGCGCGGAAACCGGGGCGAAACAAAAACATCAATGAAAAAAAGACGTTTTAGAATGCGACAGCTTGTTTTCTAATTTCTTATTTACACTATCATGACGATGCGTTGCATTTCCTTTAACACGCTTCTTCGTTTATTATTATTTAAATAAATGGCGATTATTCGGAGTATGGTGAGAATTCGACTCTTTAAACAAAATTATTTGCATTTGTTTAAACTACATAGGTTTGTATTTATATATGCAAGACGTACTGTTAGATTTATCTGTATATAAATATCGAAAGTGAGAAGACGTAGTGTAATAAGAATTAAGACTGACTTTTGAAAGTCTTCATCGTAGATATATGATTGGAAATAGAGTTTGATACAACAATGATTGTCCTAGAAAAAAGAATCAACAAAACGCTTTCATGGAAGGAACTCGAGCAGTAAATTCAACCACGCCATATCCATTATATGGTATGGGGTGCGTTTACACATGGTGGACCACATGCCTCTATGGTTTATCCCTAAATATATGTTTCCTTATATGTAATTTTTTCACTCTACTTCGTCATGGTATTATTGCTCATAAATGCACTAATAAATACAACAAACTAAGGATACCAAATTAATGCTTCAGCGGACGTAAAAATTGCAATCGTCACACGACGCAAAAAATACTTACATCATGATTTGCAAAAATGATTCATTCGTTTCCCATTTATGCGACGGCAGATTCCTAGAAATGACATCACCGTAAGCAAAACCATATTCTAATGACTATTTATTAATTACATTACATGCACAACACAACAAGCAAAAATCGAGGCGTCAACACCACATTAACGATATATACAACGTGCACTTTGGAAAGAGGCGTTTCATTTGTATTGGGAGTTATACTCTTGAGTAATATTTTGAAAACAATTTGAAGATGCAAAATATGGAGGTGCCATTTTAAAAGAGTCCGGATTTAAATCCAATAGAAAATATTTGGGAACTTGTTAACTAAACGACTGCATATACCTAATTTTCAACCATAAAATAAGGACCAGTTTTCCCATAACTAACTATTTTGTGGTAGAATGAAAGAAAGAAAATTTAAAATTAAGAAAAAATTTAATATAATGAATATTAAACACATTAACAGTTTGTTACATTTGAAAATATACACAGCGTTAGTAAAAAGTCCCGGAACGGAAGTCAGAACGAATTGAGATATTAATGATGCCGCGTGGGTACGGTGATCGTCAACGTTCTTTTGAAGAGATTCGTATTTTGTTTAATACTGTTTATCCGGATCGTCACATTAGTAAAAGTACGGTATGCCGAACAATTCAAAAGTTTGAAGTCTTTCGTCAGGTGAAGGATTTACCTAGAAGGGGACGTCCATTAACAGCAACAGATGAAGAAACTAGTTTGAATGTGTTACTTACAGTGGAAGAAAATCATCACGTGTCCACAACAGAATTAGGTCAAATTCATGAGATCTCTCAAAAATCTGCTCATAAGATTCTTAAATCAGCAAGAATGAAAGCCCCGCCCATGAGTTAACTGAAGATGATCCAGATCGTAGACTACATTTTTGCGAAACAATGACGGAATTGATCGAGCAGCAGCCCAATGTTTTAGATCACATCATTTTTTTAGATGACACAACGTTTTGTCTCAACGGCACTGTGAACAGACATAATTGTCGCTATTGGTCAATTGAAAATCCGCATTGGATCGAAGAAGTCCATACACAGCGTCCTCAAAAGGTGAATGTCTGGGCTGGTCTTGTTGGAAACAACATCATAGGATCATTTTTTATAAGAGGAAATTTAACTGACATCGTCTACTTAAATTTATTGCGAAATGAGGTTGTTCCAGCACTTGCGGCCCTCTTTCCAAATGCAAACATAGGTGATCACCCTAACGCACATTTTTGGTTTCAACAAGATGGAGCTCGCCCCCCATAATGTCCGCGATTATTTGAATGAAATTTTTCCGGAACGTTGGATCGGACGTAGAGGAGCAATCGAATGGCCAGCACGTTCGCCAGATCTCTCGCCATTAGATTTTTTCTTTTGGGGTCACTTGAAATGTCAAGTGTACAAAAATCGTCCCCATAATCTTGAACAATTGGAAGAGAAAATAGTTCAAGAAGCCAATCGCATCACTCCAGAACAAATACAAAATTCAA
Organism: Holotrichia oblita; assembly: GCA_023690525.1. Taxonomy (NCBI): domain Eukaryota; kingdom Metazoa; phylum Arthropoda; class Insecta; order Coleoptera; family Scarabaeidae; genus Holotrichia; species Holotrichia oblita. The sequence goes on along the minus strand of CM043016.1, from coordinate 22,555,512 downwards.
TAAGAAATTTTACTGACCGTTTACATTTTTGTCAAATTGTAAATGGAGAGCATTTTGAACAATTATTGTAATCGCAACCTGAATAGACAGGTATCTTGATTTTTCTGTATTAGGACACTTTTTTTAAATTTTTTAACTGTTTTCTTGCGAATAAAAATAAACATCTTAATACTTCCTGAACGTAGTTTTTTATTTAGCATTCAAAAGTATTAAAAAAATCTGGGCGTTCCGTTTAAAAAAAAAAGTTGGACGTATTGCCGATTAAACCGGAAGTGAAAAAATATAAACTGTATTGCATAATAGTATATTATTCAACGAGCGGTAATGTAGGTAATAACTCACGCAGATGAGGCTGTAATTCATCAAGTGAGTTATTACCATTACCGCGAGTTGAATACTATACTTTATCTGCGACTATAACAATTAAAACAAAGGTACAAGTTCCAAGAAAACTTTTTCTGTGTCGCATATTGAAACTGTCAAAATGACATTTCACCTAATTTCAAAAATTGTGTCGCATATTGAAACTGTCAAGTTAAAATTGACAAGTGATCTAATTTAGAGATGACAAATAACGTTACTTCCCTCAAAGATGGTAAAGTGGTTGCTGGACCCCAAAGGGACACCAGCTGCTGACCGACCGGTAGGTATGCGGCAATCAAGGAAAAGTGCACACACTCCTCAGGACAAAGAGGCACGAAACCAGTTGCCCGCACGAGACCGACACCTCGCGAAGAGGCCCGGCGAACCGGTGGGCTCCTCTCCCCCGTGCTACCCATGTTAGACAAGTTTTCTTGTCAACGTTGGACGGGTCACCGTTGGAGACGCTTTAGCGAACTCCTACCTCACATCTAATCCCACGGGGCCTAGGCCTCCTTGCGGATGGCTACTATCGGCCAAGCGTGGGAAACGGAATCTGGCCGTGAGGTACAACCAGCCCGCCCGTGAGTTAAGCCTGAACTACGGGGACGGCCGGGCAAAAGCCCTACCCCAAAATGCCAACCGCGCCAACCCTTTCGCCCCTCCGGCGATCAAGTATCCGCGGCAGCTACAGTGAAACCGTAGGGTCCCAGAATCACCGAGTTGTTTTAGGATGAAACCGAAGGTTTCCCCAACCAGACAACCAGCGGGCGGACTACTTCTCGGCGAACCGACTTTTATCCTCCCCTACTATCTTCGCCAAATTCTCTCGCCACGCCCGTTTCCCTGAGTGTCCTCAAAGATGGTAGTGGACTGTTTCATTTCGACGAATCAGATTGTAGAATTTAGCGTGAGTTATAATAACCATATAATAACTCACTACTATAAATCACGCTGTTATTTATGGGTGCCATTACTTGTTCAAAAGCAACTGAATAATGAATACATTATTTAATAGGAGTAGATAAAATGCATTTATATTAACTATACCCCCATACCAAATTTCAGAAATCATAATTTTCAAATAACAAAGTTATTCGACCGTTCCGGGACTTTTTACTAACGCTTATATTAAACGTGTATTATACTGTCAATTTAACCTGTCGATAGTGATTCATGCTAAAAGTCCATAGAGTTTGAAAGATTTGTTAAAGAATGGGCATTTAAAAATGCTTACTGGATGGCTCCAGCTAATGAGCTGAGTTAGCAAGACAACATTACCAATACCCGAGAGTATACATTACACCCTATGGTAAGGAAGATGTGTCTCCGGTATTGCCAAGATTACGATAACAGCCGAAGAAATACGCAAGATCGTGTAGAAGCAATAAAGATCCCAAAGAACTCGCAATAGCGGAGATTGAATAGAATTCAGGTATCCCCTAGATACTGGATTCGCTGTGAAGTAGTCGAGAAGGACTACTATTCTCAGATCAGTAACTGTGAAAACACAAAGTGGTACAGTCTGTAGAAGAAACTCCTCGATGCTACATAAAAGCAAAGCATATTACACTGCAGTGCCAGCAAACAATGGACAGAAAACATCTCGAGAAAACAACGAAAAAGATGCATCCCAAAATAATGAAACCAAAGACCGAAGAAGAACCGAGACATTCTAAAAATGCCGTTGTTCCGGATAACAATACAACCAGAATAGTGAAACAGAGATTTAAGATTGAACTTGTAATTGTAAATACATGCACTTATATAGATATCTTATTGTTTCATTTTTGCATTTCGTTGTTGTGCCATCGAATGTGACGTGCCATCGAAAAAAAACATAATTGGTGTAGGCTATGAAAATGCTTTTGATCGTTGCTTTAGCCACTACCACATAATGACATTTATTATTTGACATTTTATTGTAATAAAATTTATAACCTCAAATTAAATGTCAAGGAATAAATGTCATTATGTGAAAGTGGCTAAAGTAACCATCCATTCACATAGCCTACTCTAATTATGATTTTTTTCGATGTGTATATATCTACGAGTATACCTCATTCCAAATAAGAAAGGAGCGTTATGAATAGATAGGGTCTAAAATAAACGTCTGTGATTGGTTAAAATCTAGTGCACATTTACACAAGAACAATTTGTCAAAATTGCATAAATGTCAGAAACATCAAAAAGGTTATATTATGTGAGCGTCGTTTGTGTTCTATTGCGATGATTGCACTTTATTGTTTTCTTTATCAATTTCATCTTGATTTTTCATACAAAATGGCTTTTTTAGAGCTTCTGAATAGATAGATGGATAGATACTTTATTTCTCGTAATAATATACACTACAGATCCTACAGATATACAATAAATGTCATATTGTAGTCCCAGAAGCTGCAGCTAGTGTGAGAAGAAATGTATTCTTGTTGGAATTTATTTCTAACTAGGTATTCATTATTCTATCCATCATGTTTGTACTTCCCATTTCCTTCAATTTTCAGATCAATTTTGTATTATTTTTTCGGAAAATAAAGATTTAGCTGTTAAAATACACAGGCAATGACAGTTGTCACATCACATGTCATAATATTCACTTATTGAAGGTACTATTTGAATAGTTTTGTTTAAATTTTCTTATTTATATACATCTTATGGTTTTGATAAACATCAATACGTGAATATGCAATTATGGCTGATGCTGCTCTCACAGGTTTAAATACACCATCGGAGATATAGAGTTAACTGGAAACGCCGCCAAAGAAACGGATATGTCAAATGAAATATGACAAATTGGACGAAGCTCATAAAAGTGGAATTAGAAGCATTAAATGTGTTTTATTAGTGTTCGTAAAGATGTTATTCTACATAGTGGACAGTCAATTATCAGACAATCAAAAACAAATTTTTAATTTACCGCGATTTTTGCAAATCACAAACTTGTTCTTGTTCATCTGCTCCATTCTTATTTGGACAATAGATATTTTCCGTTGTTGTAAAATAATGGGGATGTAAAGTGTCAATGTCAGTTGATAATAAACGTTTGATGTGTCAGTGTTTACTACAATGAGTGCATTCTCAAGTGAAGTGTAGTGGTAGCATAAAAATCCCTGATTCGCTTGATTTTTACATTATACAGTTAGCTACATTGAATAAATATGTACTACTTTCATACTGTCATTTGGTTGTTTTCGTTTGCTGTCATTTTCTTCTTTTCATTTCCTGTCATTTTGTCGTTTCCGGTTACATATTTTTATTGAAGCAGTAGCCGACGACGACGAAGGTCTTCCATCTCCTTTCTAGGGTTGGACTTTATCCCTGAAACCCTTTAGTCCTCCTAATACTACGGGACCATCCCCCGTTGATTGTTACTATTTAGTGATTATACATATTATGCCGTCAATAGAAAAAACAGAAATTTGGGACTAAAAATGGAAACGTAGGGAGTTGAAAGTGGTTGAAACAAACAAAAAGTATAAATAAAACATGCGCAATATTGTATAGATAAAAATGTATATGGGACTTCACACAAACAGAGAGCGGACTAGAATAAATAGGTCTAAAGGGGAGTACCAGGCCAATGTGTTGGCTTAGGTCATTTCAGTGGTGGTTGAGATCCGAGCAACCCTCACTTGAGGTGGAGGTCTGCCGGTGAAGCAGTAGACCTAACCTTTACAGAATCTGTCAAAACAATTAATGTACAGTCGTGGCCAGATAAATGTAGTACAACCTTAAATTTCATATATGTCAAAAATTCGAAATTTTATTATTGTAAGACGAGTTTTAGCTTAAGTTGCTTGTCATAAAAATCAAATGTCAGATCATACCGGAACACAAACTTACACGATACAATTTTAAAAAAAAACGCTTGTACTACATTTATCTGGCCTCGACTGTACAAGTTAGTTCGCGTTTTCATTGCTGCCAATTATTATACTCACTGTTACCAATTGAAAATTTTAGATGACTCACCCTTCACTTGACTTTGTTCATCCTGTACAATGCGAGTGTTCTCAAGTGAAGTGTAGTGGTAGTATAAAAATCCCTGGTTCGCTTGATTTTTACATTCTACAGTTACCTATAATGAGGCTGCGCTCGCTATTCAATGCAAGTGTTGGGAGTACTGCGAAGATCGTTCCGATATAACTGACGCACTGCTGAAGTACATAGAATGAAAAACTTATGACACACACTTTTTTTTGCATTTCTACTGATACATCTAATAAAGGAAACCATAAAATGTACCGCATTTGTGTTCATTATTTTACTGTGAAAGAAGGTTTTCAATCAAAACTTCTAGATTTTTTTGAATGTGTATCAGAAACTGCTGACGCAATAAAGGACAATGTCATTAATACCTTAAATAAATTTAAACTGAGAATAGAAAATATGTCGGCATTTAGAGCAGATAATAGTAATGCAAATTTTAGCAGGCATCGATTACTTTATGTTCTGCTGAAGCAACAAATTTCTCGACTTTTAAAAGCAGGTTGCCTTGCACACTTACTTAATAATTCATTTAAACATGCCTTAGATAAATTACAATTTGATGTTGAAGCTGTTATACTAAAAATTTATAGTCACTTGTCATCTTCTGCTTGTATAAGAGACGAATTGAAAGGCTTTGTGGAATTCTCACAACTATAGTGGGAGGAATTAATCAAGCATGTACTAACAAGGTGGCTTTCCCCTCCCCTCCCATTGTGTGGGTGTCACGATTTTTTTAGGTCAGAAGGTGGCAACCCTGCTGTTGACGTTCTCCTCGAGTGTTAGCGTCGTCGTGTATCCTTACCTTTATTTCAAGTGATATGTTGATCAAAGGTGACGCTGGTTCAAGTCCTGCGTTGTACCAACGAAAGTAAAACACTAGTCAGTTGACTATTGACTAAAAATAGTTGGTACTATGGATAACATGCTAACCAAAAGTAAAAAATATATATCTATCTTTATTAGCTTTGTTTTGGTTCAATTCAGAATGGTTCTAGAGTTGTTGCGCACGCGCATTTACAGTTTAGCGTTTTGATTAATTAAGAACGCGAACCGAATTTTTATTCCGATGTTTTGGTTACTGACGGAATCGATTCAGAATGATTCTGGAACCGTTCAAACAGTTCTTGCACTTCCATGAGTACCGATTCTGAATTATTAGTTCGAAATTACGTCATCGGTGCATGTGTTCAGAAATTCGAGTTATTTCGATATGTTCGTCATCAATGACATTGATATTTACGTTGTCTTTTAAAGTTTGAGATTTTCTTCCGTTTGTATTTGATTTAGTTTTTGTTAATTACTGTCCTGGGAATTAAATTTATGTAAAGTGAGTGGTATCCTAAGACAGAGACAGGATTTGAAAGACTTAGCCCAGAACATTCGCTATAGATATTTTGTTGGTTTGTATTTTAGTCTGTATCTAAAAGATGGCAGTAACAGGCTCCTAAAATGTGTTTTGGTTATTAAAAGTTCGGAACCATTCTGGAATTATAATGTTGTGCGCTTACGTTCTGCGCAGTTCTGTTACTAATCCTGAATTCCGAACCAAAACAAAGATATTGCATATATTTTTGAATACATGACAAAAGGATCTCTTTGGCCGGCCCTGAAAATTTATTCTGCCAATGAATTCAAGTAGTGCTGCCAATTTTGCAATTCATGCGACAATGAGACCAGTACCGACTTGGATTGTTTGACAAAGGTTTGACACTTGACATCCAGGAGTGCTACTTCCGACCTTGTCCACTATAGGGAATGAGAGTTGCAATTAGTACATTGTCGCAGATATTATACGTCGTACTCTTTCGAGAGCCTCTCGGTCGGAGAACCCGTTGATCCAGCACTTGTGGAGCTAGATCCCGACAGACCTCCTCCTCGTCTGGAGACATCATCCGGGCGCGATTTGGTCGTCCACTTGCAGATCCATAAAATTCCTTAACCGTTACGAATCCTTCGGTTAGAGAGACCGCGTTCGCAAGAGGAATAAAAGGCTAACGGAAACTTCGTACAGCCGTAGACAAAACAGAAGCCCAGAGGTATGCATCCGACGGAGCATTAACGAGACCTAGGAGGTCGAAACCACCTAGTATGTTTCTAATGTTTGATCTATTTTCCTTGCAGTGACGATTTCAACAATATACCATGAGAGCCCGTTACAGGGATTTTTTATGCTAATTTCATTTGATAAAATTGCAATACTCACCCATTATCACCTGCTTCAGAAGCACTTCAAACCTGTTAGGCACCTGGTTCCGACGAGGATAGCCAAAATGATTCGAATATTAAACAAGAAAGCAAAGGAGATACTCACTATCTATTTACTCATCATCTTTTTGGTACCAATCTAATCGAATAAAACCAATACAGGAAATGTAATTAAAAACAGGGGATCGAAGAGGTACTATGTAGTCGTACTTGTTGTATAATGGAAGACCGTTCACATTACCCGAGCGAGTTTGAGCGAGGAATCGGGCGCCGTCAAAAATGAATTAATCATTTAAGATATATAACAACTTTATTTTAAGCTTTTTCTTCTTTTTCTAACCACATTGAATTACATATGTACGTCGTTGTTGAATCTCAGAATATAATAAAAGATTTTCATTTATTATCGAACGTATTATCTTTTCTAATAAACAAAACAAAAATATATTAAATAATACAATAAGTATGCAAGGTAGTGTATACGAAGATGAAAACAATTTTTTACAAAAAAGAAATATAAAATATATTAATACTTACACTCTTCGTTCTGTTTCTCTTTGTTTTACGTTATATAAATTAAAGTTACAACTTATTCTATAGGTTAAAAACAAGTGTCAACAAAACAATAAAAAGACGGGGGAAAAAAAATCAAAATCCTAATTATTAATATCAGCAGGTACTTCTTCAGCTTCAGTTGCAGTCTCCGTCGCTTGCACAGGTTCGGTTTCTTCCAATTCGTCGTTACATGACTTACCCGTTCTCGTTGACGTCGACGCGGTAGCCGACGCGGACGACCATTGACTGACGTCCTCTTTATCACACGATGGGCACTCGAAATGAACACAGTGGAATACCTAAATGTGTAGGTTAAGTATTATTTATGAGGAATTTAGTGAAGGGAGAGGGGGAATAATGAGAATTCTTACTTCGTTCGCGGTATTACGCGTGCCCACTATCCTAATAAAAACAACTGGTCTCGGTGCGAATCTGACCACCTGCCACGACTGGCAATTCTCTCTGGTTCGATCGACGAGGACTTCCCAATCCCAGATGTTGACTGAGGATTCGATGTAATAGCTGTAACTGCGGTCATCGCAATCCCACAGCAGTAATCTTAAACTAGATATGATATACGGTTGACCTGAAACAATTGAATTAAAAAAAAAAGAAACATTTCTTACCCCGACAAAATTTTCAAAGTTCAATAATCACCTAATTGTATTAATATGGCTCCAGATCCTAATTGATGGCAGGTATACCCGTGATCCCAGTCGTAATGTTTCGTATCACCATTTAATAAAGCATGTCGGGAACGACTATGAATAAAAATAATAATTAAAAAAAAATTAAACTTGATACTTTTATAAAATAACAAAAATACCTAACTCCTTCGATTACCACAGCACTTTTACTCAGCGTAGCTACGTTATATTTCGGTACGATGATATCGCCGAGTAATTTCGGCGTTTTCGGCGTGAACATCGCTTCTAGCGCTACGAGATGGAATACCTGAAATTAGACAAGACGGGAAGGTGAGGAAATGTAAACGATACGGATATGTTAATTTAAAATTATATTACTTTATTAACCGTATTATGGGTGCCTATGATCTTAATGAATTGTACCACTCTACTGTCGAAATACAGGTCCTGCCAGGAACGACAGGCGTAATGGCTGTAATCTACGACGCGGACCCAATCTTTCTGTTCCATTGAGACTTCCACGATGTATGAATACGATCTGTAATAAAAGTGGAATTAAATCAAATTTCGCGTGATGTCATTCGTTTAAATAATAAACAATAACGGTCCCAATATTGAATCCTGAAGAACCCTTCATATATTTTTTATTATTAGACGTAGTACGATTATACACAGCCGACTCAAGTTTGTTGGTCAAACAAAATTACAATGTAGTAGTTGAAGAAACATTAAGGAATGAAATAAGATTGAAATTGGCAGAGGAAAACTTAACAGGCATATCCATAGACGAGGAATGAGAAAAAAATACAAGGAGTAATGACAGAAGTAACAAACCATATCTTGGGAAAACAGGAATGGAAAAGGAAAGAAGACTGATTTGACGAAGACTGTAGAAATGCACTGCTATGGAGAAATAAAAGCAAACTGGAAATGGATAAAACTAGAACACAAGAAACTAAAGCCTTATGCAGACGATATAACCTAGTAACAAGGTCAAATAAACAATTAGAGAACGTTTTCGGACGATTTGTTGAGAAAGCCAAAAGGTATAATAATAATAATAATTGGAGAAGAAGTACTCAGCCGTACTCGTGAAGGATAAAATCGGGGCCGCATACCTGAGAAAAAATCTCCCCGATTTTATCCAATAATAATAATAATAATAACAACAACAGGAACCAATTACAGGACAAATAAAGAATACATTGTGAATACATAAAATATGTGACACACAGTACAAACTTATACAGTAATTATAAATAATTATATAAGTAATTATAAAGTAAATATGATATCCAAATCAAAACGATAGTTAATGTCTTACTATGTTGTCAGCATTTCTACACATGTGGTATATCGGTGAACGAAAGAGGAGATTAGTTCGCGGTGTCGGTAAATTGAAAGTATCTTCAGATCTAGAAGCCATTCTTGGCACGTTAAACTTAACATACGATAGTAACTCAATACAATCTATTTTATTATCAAGTAGTCTAGACAGGAATCTTGCACTCTGCCAATTTCTGCGATCTGTCAATGACTGCATCTGATGAATCTGGAGAAGAGAATTGTATGATGTACCCCAAGGAGGATATACCCCGTTTATTCTAAATGACAGAAACTTTAGAAAGCGACGTTGAACACGCTCGAGTGGTATTTGTTGAGAGGCATAAAAAGGATACCAAATAATGGAAGCAAATTCCAATTTAGGTAGCACAAAAGAAAAATATAAAGTTTTTAAAAGTGATACATTAGTAAAGTATCTAGACGATCGAAGAACAAATCCCAACATTTGAGAAGCAGACTTACAAGCCTTCTCAATATGCAGGTTAAATGATAGTGTGGAATCGAAAAGAACACCTAGGTCTGTAATACTATTTGTTTTAATGAGACCATTACCATCAATGTTGTAAGACGAACAGTGCGGGTGCGTTTTACGTGTAAAGGAGAGAAAATTGCATTTGTCAATATTAAGAAATAGGTTATTCGCTTTAGACCAATTTACAAGAATATTTATGTCTTTTTGTAGATTTTCACGTCATCCTGGTTAGAAATACTGGAGTATAACTTTGCATCGTCGGCATAAGCAAGAACAGGACACGAGAAAGACTGCAGTAGATCATTGATAAATATAATAAATAATAGTGGTCCAAGATTAGAGCCTTGAGGAACCCCGCTAAGGGAAACATATTGGGCTTTGCTCCTTAGCCATTATAAAAGACATAATTACGTCTATTAGTTAAGTAGGATTCAATTAACTTGCACAATACGGGACAACAACCAAGAGTTGCAAGTTTCTGTAGCAGCAATTCATGACTTACTGCGTCAAACGCATGTGAAAAATCGGTAAAAATCACATCCACCTGTCCCTGGTCGTCCAACTTTTCGCCAATATACTGTGTGAAGCAAGCCAGATTCGTTACTGTGGAACGACCACTCATAAAGCTATGTTGAGATGGTGATATAAATGATTTAATGTTCGTATACATCGTGTCGTACAAGACCTGTTCAAATACCTTAGCGAAATTTTTAAGGATAGATATCGGTCTATAATTTATAATTTGCGATTTATCTCCTTTTTTAAAAATAGGTACTACACGAGCGCATTTCCATTTATCAGGAAAAGTGGACGACCTAATAGCTAGGTTGATAAGCTTGCACAGTGGTGCCGCAAGAGCACCTCGTAAATCTCTTAATATAGAACTAGGCACGTTATCGTCACCAGCTGTAAGTTTTTTAGGAAATTTGGCCATGATATCCAATAGAGCATCTTCGGTTGTCGGTTTTAAACTAAATGATGGCAATTGCAGCAAAAAATAGGCTCTTTTTGAGTTGCATTGGATGCATAGGCACTAAAAAAAGATTTGGCGAAAGAATTGACGATTTCTTGCGAATCATCTAGAGGATTCTCATTAAAAAGCATTTTTCCAGGTATACGCGATGTTCCACGACGATTTCGAATAAATGACCATAAGTGCTTCGGCTCTGTCTGAATAATGCCCTCAATTTTTGATAAGTATGATCTGTAGCTATTGGCTATAAGTTCCTTTGTTAAAGTTCGAAGTCTGCTGAATTCGCGATAATAGACAGCGTTCCCCGTACGTTTCCACTTCATTCTATAACTCTCTTTTATCTTTAAATTCTGTTGAATTTCAGGCGAGAACCATGAAGGATAGCGTGATATGGCAGATTGATAGCTTGGAACAGATGACTTGAAAATATTGTATAACATATCATAAAAGCATTTTAGTGCAACATCAACATCCTCGTAACCATCCAAAAAACTCCAATCAACATTAGAAAGATCTTGGTATAATTTATCAGTATCACCTTTACGAAAGTTGTAACGTGTTTCTCCATTTACAGGGAATACAACTTGTATAGGTGTAGCTATAACATCAAATGTGATACAGAGAGCGGGATGATATCGATCTTCCGGTACAAAAGGCTGATCATAAATCAAAGTAAAACAAAATATATAGAAATGCGCTCTAATGTGACAGAAAGGAACCCTTACATTGTATTTAGAACAGGAGAAAAGGAATATAGCTTCGAAAGAGTTGACTGGTTTGAATGTCTAGGGGTGACAGTAACCAGCAAGTGCCTAGAAGAGTATGAAATAGATAAAAGAATTCTGAAAGGAAATAGAGCTAACAAAGATACTAAAATCAAAATTTTTAAATTGAGCAACTAAGATCCGAGTTTATGAATCGATCGTGCGGTCAGTGGTGATGTACGCAAGTGAAACATGGGTAATGTGGAAACAAGTGGGACAAAATCTGGAAATATGGGAGCGAAAAGTCTTAAGGAAAATCTTTGGAGGGGTAAAAAATGAGGAGGGCTTACGGAGAAGACGCCCAAACAAAGAAGTAATGGATATATGTATACAAAAAGCCTACGATAACAAGGAAAATACGAGCGCAAAGAATCAGATGGTTAGGGCACATCATTCGAATGCCAGAACAAAGGATACCGAAAATGGTTCTGTATGAGGGAGATGCCAAGAGGAAAAGAGGACGACCAAAGAAGAAATGGTCTCAACAAGCAAAAAACGACATTAAAGAAATAGGAATAGGGAATTGGAGAGAAATAGCAAGCGATCGAAGAAGATGGAAGGAAACAGTGAAGAAGATAGAAGCCAAGGGCCTTTAAGACCTGCAGCGCCGATATATGTACAGGGTGTAAGGAGTTTGACTGCCATAATTTTCCCAGCATATAGAGCAAGTTAATTTACTCTTGAAAAGTAGGCGGTGGTGCATTGGACGTTGCTTCATATTATATAAAAATTTTTACCATAAAGTTAATACAAAAGAAAACAAAGAAACTAATGATTCAAATATCACTCAAGTTGATGTCCGCCACTTTCAATACATAAATGAGTCGAATGATTTCTTTTGCGGTCACCGAAACCAACAATAATTCAATACGTTCAATTTCAGTTAAATTCATTTTAAATGAGTGCTACAAATTCAAAATTGTCACTTATAACGTCAAGCAAAAATCTCTTTCTGTCAAGTGGGATTAATATGACGTCTATTGATGTCGTTTTTGACAGCAAATATTCCCGCAGAACACCTGCATCATTCATTAGACGCTTTTGTAAGACGACTTTATTTGTGTCAAGAAATGAACGGGCAGCATTTTGTACATTTATTATGAGTTTGTTTATTTATCTACAGGGTTTCCATGGTCGAGTGGAACATAGGAAAACACATGTAAAATCGGTTTTCGGTTAAGTGCCGAATATTATAACTGGGTTAACAATGAACATTTCCACAATCATAGTAATCATAGTACAAAGAAAGTCATTTTATTAAAGCCAAAAAAATTATTATTTTTAAACCTATTGTACGTGAATTCCTAATAAGGCTTTTACCACGTTAGTTAGTGCAAGTGGTGCAGACGTTCACGCGACGCCTTAATAACTTAAGGCACAGATTGTTTGGGGTTCGAATCCGAGAAATGGTTTTATTTTATTTTTTTTAAATCTTGATTAAGTTTTGTTGTTTATTTTGACAAATGATTCGTCGTTAGTAACAATTAAAAATCGAATAATAGCACGTGATCATTTTTGTTATTGTAAAAATTATTCATTATTTACCTAAATCCTCAAAAAATCGATTTTATAGTCTTCAAAATCTCTGATTTTTGTAGTGTTGCTGAATTTGTAGCATTATTGTTGGAGCTAAAAAATAAAACTAATCTGCCGGGATTCGAACCCTAAACAATCCGTGCATTTGCGTTATTAAGCCGTTGCGCGAACCATTGCGCCATGGACGCTTCCACTAACTCACGTATTAAAAGCCTTATTAGGAATTCACATACAATAGATTTAAAAATATTAATTTTTTGGCTTTATTAAAATGACTTTCTTTGTACTATGATTGTGGAGATGTTCATTGTTAACCCAGTTATAATATGCGGCACTTAATTTTGAATGAAGTAGTATTAGGGAGATAATATTCACCGAAAACCGATTTTATATGTATTCTCCCTATGTCCCACTTGGCCGTGGAAACCCTGTATATTCCTATTTCATTATTAATTTTGCAAGATTTTTTAAATTATTTCTCAATAAACAACTTTATAATGTATGTCTTTGTATTTTGGGAGTAAGTAGCTCTCAAATGGTCTAAAGTTAAACCTTTGTTCCTATTTAAAAAAAGCAAGATGGCGTCGTTCTGCCCACATCAATTCCACAAAACAAGTGACATTTATGTCAAAATCTTGGCTATGATATACAGTTTAACCAAATATCAAATCTAAATTTTTAAGCGTTTGCCTGTTATTCCACTTTGTGCAATACTTTAGCCGCCCCTTGTATATAAATGTAGTAAACTCTGTCAAGGACTTTGGACAGAGTACATTAATCATTGTCTTGGAAAGGATTTGCTGCAACGACTCCGCGTGATTACAGCACGCAAAGACCACAAGACCACAAGACATCGGTGGGTTGCCAAGTCATCGATGACGCGCGAATTTTGGTTCATCGAGGATGTGGTGAACACTAATACGAGTAGGCAACCCAACCACGCCATATCCACCGCAAGCAGGGCATTATGACGGGAGGTGCGATTACACAAATGATGGACGTACACATCTGCTGCATCTATAGCAGACGCTGACGGGTCGCCGTTGTGCTTGCCTACGTTCGGCGGCGCTCGTATCTCCTATACATGCACGACAACGCCCGACTACACTGTGTTGTACAGATCTTTGTGGAAAGGGCTCGCAATGACCGACTCGTTCTTCGGATTTGAATCCAATCGAACATGTTTGGGATATAAACGGTCGGACACCTCGACGATATCCGGCTCCTCCGGCTAACGTCGAGGAGCTCTAGAAACGAGTTGAAGCAACGTAGTTGGCCATCTCTTCCGTTACCATACAACAACTTACTGACGCCATATTATCTCGTCGTGTAGCGATGGTATGCGCTGCTCGCGGAAGATACTCCTGCTTGTGATGGATCTTTTCCCAGCAGGGCTGCGCCGCTCTCCAGGTGAGGGTAAGTCATGCTATTTTACTACTGTTGCCATACAACACTTTATTGCGTTAGAATCATACGTTCAGATTATATAGAGTGTACTCGTCATTTTTTTCCAGCAGTGTATTTTATGTTACATTTTTGGATCTTGTTCATGAGTTAACATTCTAGTTCTATTTTTCCTAAAAATTACTTACCTTAAATCTCGATCCCACAACAGCATACGTATATGATTGATAATAGATGGCGTACCAAATTTTACTAAAATCCCTTGATCACCAGGTCCATTTATAGCATGTCTTGTGTATCCCCTCTCCATATCATAATTATTATAATCACCATCTAGTAACGCCTCCATTAATTCACCGGAAATCACTTTGAACCCATCTTTGTACTTGCCACATTTTCATCGATCACTAAAAACATTAATTATCGATAATATTGAATAAATTCTAACCATTCAATCTCCCAACATAATTGCCCTCGGTGTGGTAAACTACTATGACGGGAATTGTTTCGTTCAGCTATGGCATCTAGAAGAGTATCAGACTTGATGAGCCCTGCAGGTCTTACGACTGAGAGTAAATCCGTCACTGTTATTAGAGGTAATCGAATGCAGTTAATCACGAGGTCGTCATCGTCTTTATTTATTTTACACCACGCTATGACACCTTTGAATATTTCCACTTCTGGAGCGAAGAATGAATCTCGTTGCAATAATTCTACTAACGAAGACTACAAAAAATAAAATTAATTCGTAAAATTTAATCGTTGAAATAATCGTACCTGTGATAATTGCAGAAATGATTCGTGTTGTAAAATTTCCGAAGCATGCTTATCGAGAAACAAATGACACACTTTAACGAGTTGATCTAATCCATACAAATGTGCCGCGTCTAATATAGCGCAAACGTTTTTCAACGCCAACAGTTGCCTGAGAATGTCGGAGATTGCCGTTTCTAAGTCTTGAAAACCGTATAAATGTGCTAAACCTAAAGTATCTAAGATAACCTCCTCCTTTAATGTCATCATAAACATATGACCTAGAAAAGAAAAAATTAGTTCTAACCTTAAAATAATCACTGTCTCATACCCGAATAAATATATTTGAGTAAAATTTTAAAAGCTCGCAGCGGAGCATCAGGTAACTCGATTTCCGATTGACTTGATTCTTTCATACCTCCATATAATAACGCTCGAAAATAATCACTCCTCGCTGCTAATATAATCTGAAAAAAATCAACAAATTATAATA
This sequence comes from Holotrichia oblita, assembly GCA_023690525.1. Taxonomy (NCBI): domain Eukaryota; kingdom Metazoa; phylum Arthropoda; class Insecta; order Coleoptera; family Scarabaeidae; genus Holotrichia; species Holotrichia oblita. Next base: position 22,540,016 of record CM043016.1, on the reverse strand, counting down.
TCCTATATATGGTAAAAGGAAATTATTTACCTTGTGAGCGAAAAGGCGTTGTCCTTCAACAACTAATGTAACGTCTGAGTAATCTTGACTTAAGTATAAAGCGGATAGATTTTCTGATAACTGGGTGAAATGCTCAATATCACCAAGTCTTCGTGCAGTATTAGTGGATGTAGGCGATTGATACTGATGACTGCTACTATTGCTGCTCATCTATAATACAAGAAATTATGTTTTATAGTTCCAAAATGATAGAAGACATATTTTATGTAATAATAATTTTACTAGAAATGTTTAAATTTTTTTATACTTACTGTTATTGCTTTAGAAGTAATATTAAATATAATAAATTAGTTCATATACATATATAGTAATATAAAACGTAAAAATTTATTGATTTAAAAACAGACGCCATCATTAGAGATAAAAACAATTTGACATTTCGCGTTAAACTTGTCAATTTGATACAGGACTACCAATCATATGCATGAAACTTCCCGCTTTCCCCAATTTTATTCAAATGAAGCAAAATTGTTTAAAAATTTATAAATGAAGTATATTTTTTGTAACAATTAAAAAGTAGGTAGCAAAAATAAAAAATTAATAAAAATAAATACTATTTTACACCATGCTATACTAATGTCTGGGTCAACTCAAAGAGTACATGTTTATATTAAAATCGGATATTTTTCTGATTTAAATAGCACCAAATCGCACCCTTTACATAGCATTGATAGGGCAATATACTTCTGTAACTGTTTTTGACGGGAATACCAGCGGTGACCTTGAAATTGAAAGTTTGTACCCTTCCGGGTTATTTTTTTCTGAATATTGCATGTTTGCAGGTTTTGGGAATGAAAACTGAAGAGAATTTATTCAAATCTTAAATAGCATACAGATTTTTCAGCACAACAATAATCCTATTCAAGCGTAATTACGTTTTAACTACCACCGTTCTATTATACAACTAAACAGAAAATTAAATGGGCATTGTATAGATGATATTTATGAATATCGGGGCTCTTTAATATCCTCAGGGAAGAATGAAATAAGATCAGGGAATCACCATAGCATCGATAAAGCAGCGCCGCCAACACACGCTATTTTAGTAACATTTCATTCAGCTCTGATTCAACTAATAAGTAGTTAAATAGCAATGAATTAATTAAACAATAACGCATGCACACAAACTCTATTATCATTGTTATTTACATTACAGAATTTACACATGAAACATGTAAATTCTTCTAGGAACATTTTTGTCAGATTGGCACCCGTTATCTTTGACAGCATCTTTGCCAACTTCCACGTTATCAAAACACGTAACGCCTAAAATTTGTTGGTTATTATTTTGATACAACAAATTTTTAGTTAAAAAATGGTTTCGGTTTTAAATACTATCGATACGGGTCATGAAGATATGATTCACGACGCCGAAATCGATTACTACGGTTTACGACTAGCTACCTGTTCATCAGATAACTCCGTCAAAATCTACGACATCAAGAACGGTGCCCATACCCTTTTAGAAGACTTAAAAGGGCATTTCGGACCAGTCTGGCAAATAGCATGGAGCCACCCGAAATTCGGCAATCTATTAGCGTCTTGTTCTTACGATAGGAAAGTGATCATCTGGAAGGAGATGCAAGGAAAGTGGAACAAATATTATGAATACGCTAACCATGATTCTAGTGTGAATTCTGTTCAGTTTGCACCACCAGAATTTGGTTTAATTTTAGCTTGGGAGTAGTGACGGATCGATTTCAATTTTAACGTATCAAAATGAAACTAACACGTGGGACGCTAAGAAAATTCCTAACGCCCATGCGATTGGATGTAACGCTGTTAGTTGGTGCCCCGCAATTACACCAGAACCTGCCTTTAATAATACTCAAGCGCAGCCTTTAGTGAAACGGTTAGTTTCTGGCGGTTGCGATAATTTAGTGAAGATATGGCGTGAAGATGGTGATCGCTGGGTAGAAGAGAATAAATTGGAAGTGCATTCCGATTGGGTTGGGATGTTGCGTGGGCTCCGTCTGTAGGTTTAAATCGTCATGTAATCGCTAGCTGCTCGCAGGATAGGCGGGTCATCATCTGGACCAGCGACGATTGCCAAAGTTGGAATTCGACGGTATTACAAACGTTCGACGATGTAGTTTGGAATGTTAGTTGGTCTTTAAATGGAAATATATTAGCCGTTTCCGGTGGTGATAATAAGATTACGTTGTGGAAACAAAGTCTTGAAGGTTCTTGGCAATGTATTAGTGATGTTTCTAAAGGACAAGGACAATTAACTGCAAACGAACAAAGAGCCTTATAACTTTCATATTTTAAGTATGTAATAATGGAAGAAAGAATGTTTAATAATATAAATAAAATTAGCTTTAGGTGTGATAATTGTACGATACCGTTTGTGAGATATCTTTATAAGCAAAATTACGAGATAATGTAATGATTAAAACTGCTAATGTATAAAATATTGTTTTAAGTACATTTTTTAAAAATAAAATTGTTTGTACGTTTTTCTTCATATTTATTGACTTTCCCGCACTAGTGTGGGAAGTAAAAAAATTATATTAAAAGAATAAATCATTATTATTACAGCAATAATAAAGTGTAATTATGTGTATGTAATTCTTAATTGATATTTAGAGTCGGCAAAGAGGGGCAAGTTTCAGTGCATTGACATTTGTGAACCATTACAAAAGGGCATTATCTACTGCAACATCTTTTCACGTTTCTTTTCGTTCAACTGCTTTTCCGTTTCTACCTGTTTCACTATACAAATATAATAAATAATATATATATATAATAAAAGCCATGTCCTTTGGTCATGTCGATAACTATGCGCAAATGTACGTTGGCCCCTTAAGACAAACGGAACATTTGTGCATCTATTAGCGTTGTGTTACATTTCTGACTCAACAACTCGACATAATACATGCATGCATGCGATTTCTGTTCGCTCTATAAAGAGCTCGTCCAGGCCCGACATAAGGGACATTGAATTCTTTTTTTTTTTTTCTGCTGTTTGCGTACGAATAAAGGCTTTATATTTTGGATTTTGCGAGAAAAGATGTCGTTTCTAATTTTAGTTGCAAAGGATCTATCCGACAGGCAAGATGACTATCAAGTTGATTAGATTCGGGTTGAGCCGCTTCATTCATTTTATACAATAGGTCCTCGTGCCAGAGAGAATCGAAGGCACTAGCCACCTCCAGATACACCTTTTCCAGGCAATCTCTGATCTTCTCCCGTTATGCTTAAAAGCAAATATTCTGTTGAGAAATCCTCACGGAAACAGAACTGTTGCTCTTGAATAACCTTGCTCTCAAACAATTCATTCCTGAATCGACTTAGTATGGAGGTCCTCGGCGATCTTGGATAAAATAGACAATAGGCTTATAGGCCTATAATTCTGGGGGAAAAAGGTATCCTTATTATGGGATGACTTTGATATGGGCATCCTTCCAGATGGAAGGGAAACACCTCAAAGAAATAATGGCATCGATGGTGTTAACCTGCCGAGAACCTTTTGAGGGCGATGTTAGTAATCAAGTCTGATCCAGTGGCCTGCGACTTTGCCAGATTAAGAAGAAACCCTTGACCACCATCTTTCGTTGTCTCTCTCTTTCTTTCATCTCTGAGCTCATCGCTCATCGAATGTCCAGAGGATTGCTCGTTCTTTGGGCCTTTTTTTCTGGGCTATTGTTTCTCCCTCAGTAAGTCTCGTAACTCTGTGGGAAGCCATCTGTCGCAAGTTGGAGCTGAAAGTGTGATGGCCCTCCAGATGGAATCGGGTATGCTTTTAGTTAACTTGAGAGATAGAGTTTAAAGCGCTTTCGGGCTAGCAATGCCCGATGGAACAAACTGATCGATCCCATGTGTTGCAAACTTTATGGCCCACGCTGTATAATTAAGATGGCGACCGCTATTTACGAAAGAAGTGACACTTTTGGAAATATTCAGAGATGGTTTTTGTCGGATCCTCTGTTTAGTTAGTAATTTTTTCCTCGAATTATCGTCAGAGGGTGGTTGGCGATGGGATTTTAGTGTAATGGATTCTAACTAAGAAAAATTGGTAGCACTGTTTGTAAAAAAAAAAACACGACACATTTCGATGAATACAAATTTATTAATCTTATCAGTACATTTCAATACATTAATTAGATAAAATATGCTTCTCGTTGCGTGTATAAACTGGCAGCAAAAACAATATCCCTTTTTATAATTCTAGAAGCTTCCTCCATTTTACTTTGCAATTCGGGATCACCAACTGTCATGGCACCGCTACGTACGTCGCTGATCGTTTCGTATAGTTGTTGAATACACCTAACGATGATACCTTCTTGGACATCCGTCAGCTCCATAATCTCAGCAAACGGCTGAGTTTTTAAAACAAAATGTTTGATATTTTCAATCGGTACAATCAAAATGCTTACCTTTTCAGACGCCCAGTTGTACACGACCTCCACAAGGCCGAAATTTAGCTCCTCTTCTCTTCCTAAATCGTTGGAAATTTGATATTTTAATTCCAAACTCAATATTTTACTGTGGACTTCGCGGATTTTGTTTATACCCTAAGAAAATGTTTCGTTTCGCTTTAAATCAATTTCATTTCCTATATAATAGTTACCTCTTTTAGTTTCGCTGTTAATGTAAAATCGGCTAACTCTTTCTTGGTTTGAGCCTGGAAGACTAGACAAGATAACAAAGCAGCGACCTCAGCCGGTTGTAAATCTCGTAAAGTGTTTTTAAATACGAGTTCTGTTATTATCAATTCGTTCATTCCCATCCCGCAAGATACTCTTCCTTTCATAGTTACTACCGACATAACAAAAATTAATAAAACAAAATTCCACCCATTTCTAAATATGTACCTACTTTGATTCTGATTATCAACATATTTCAATTCCTTCAATAAATTAATCCTACTCTCATAATCCGGATATAAAGACAAACTAGCGTTAGAAAGAGAAAACATTAAATGTCTCTTCTCTTCTTCTAACGATCTCCTTCTAAAACAGACGCGAACTGGTCTTCGAAATTAGGCATCTGCACGCAAGCGATGTGATCCAATAACAATTCCTTCTGGCAGTTCAATTCTTTTATCTTGGTGTATAAGAGAGCATCATCGACTTTCAAATCTTGTATAAAATCCAAGTAACGCATACCTATCTCGGCCCTATTCTCACCACCTAACGAAATCGTCATATGCAACAATTCCTGAATGGCATTCTTGCAAGATTCACCGATGGGACTGTCTTTAAATCGCGGCATCTGCCGTTTATCCCAATCAGCCAGGATCCTTTGCGGATCGATTTTGATCACTTTCGACGTGATCTCGAATATATCTAAAGGATTAATCATGATAATTTTATGATTGGCCGTCCCGACCGGGACGAAAACGTTATTCCTAGCTAGTCCCAGCATTTTATACCACATCTCGCCTTGATTAGCTCCGCTATCATCTCTATCGTCGATTAGGATTAAAACTTTGTAGGCGATTTTGGCACTGGAAGTGTTAGACGCGAGTAGCATGGCTAATTTATTGATGTGGTTCGAGTGAGTGATTAGTAGAATTCGTCCCGGGATCAATTCCGATGCGACGCGATGGGATTGCAATATAGATAGCTGTAATAGAGGAAAATATATCTTAGACAGTTCATCGAAGGAGTCGAATGACTGGCTAAACAAGAGAGAATTAAGTTTTAATGCGCAGCAAGAACAGGAGAAAATGTAAATGAAGGTTCAGTGTGGTGGTCTTAGTTTTTTTTATAGATGGGACCGAATTTGATGCAATTTGGGATGATTTCTAAGAATATTAACCCGGGACATCTTTGTCCCAGTTGGATAAAGACAAAATATGTACGCTACATAGCAAGATATATTACCTATTGACATATTCAGGGGTTTTTAGAGGTGGGACAAAAATGTCCCGGCATCAAAATGTTGAATTTCGGGTTAGATTTACTACTTTACTTAATTTTATGAAAATTTGGGATAATTTCTAAGAATATTTACTCGGGACATTTTTGTCCCAGTTGGATAAATACGTAATACGTGTCCTACACATCAAGTTATGTTATTTATTGACATATTTTGGGGTTTTTATAGCCGAGACAAAAATGTCCCGCCCTAAACATTTGAATTACGGGTTAGCTTTACTACTTTATTTAATGTTATAAAAATTTGAGATGATTTCTAAGAATATTAACCCGGGACATCTTTGTCCCAGTTGGATAAATACGAAATACGTACCCCACATAGCAAGATATTTATTGACATTTTGCCGTTCTTAGATGTGGGACAAAAATGTCCCGGTTTAAAAATGCCGAGTTTGACAAGCATATCAAACGTAACCTGTCATGTGATGACTCGTTTAGCGATAGAATCGTTCATCGAAGAAGTCGAATGAATGGCTAAAGAGAGAGTGGGTGGGAGGTTCAGTGTGGTGGTTTTAGTTTTTTTATAGATGACATCGAATTCAATGAAAATTTGGGATGATTTCTAAGAATATTAACCCGGGACATCTTTGTCCCAGTTGGATAAATACGAAATATGTACCCTACATAGCAAGATATATTATATATTGACATATTCAAGGATCTTTAGAGGTGGGACAAAAATGTCTCGGCTTAAAAATGTTGAATTTCGGGTTATATTTACTACTTTATTTAATTTGATGAAAATTGGAGATGATTTCTAAGAATATTAACCGGGGACATCTTTGTCCCAGTTCTCTATTTATTTCAGCGAGATTTTCATACAATTTTAAGAATATTGAACCGGGACATTTTTGTCCCAGTTATATAAATATGAAATAACGTATACACCACAAAATCTAATTTATTTGCATATTAAAATGGTTTGCTATATGGGACATGAGTTGTCCCGGCTTAAAACTCGTTTTCTATCATATTTTCTCCTTACCAAACTTTGTTTCCTACTTTCTAAATATTCGTTGGCTCTATCGAAAAATTTAATTAACGGTTGAAGATACTCGCTCAGCTCACGACTGCATTCTTTTTCTAAATTCTTCTCTACTTTCACCAGATCTTCGCGTATGGTATCCATCCTACGGGCGTGGTCAGCTTCCCTGAAACTCCTAGACATCATCCCCTCAACTGAAAGTCGTTCTACACGCAGCAAACTGAGTACCTGCGGAAAGTTTGCGTTACATTGGCGATTGTTTAATATTGTGAAGGCTTACCATGCCGTAAGTCAATCTAAATTGGCTTTTTAATTGATTAGGTTTGCCCATCATCATATCTTTCAGCTCTAGAGAAGAAGGTACTTTCCCCTTGCATAATATTATAACCGTACCTTCTTTATCCGACCCTCTACGTCCCGCTCTCCCAGCCATCTGGATATATTCGGCGGGAAGTAGGTTTCTAAGCTCCCGACCATCATGTTTTCTAACCGAATCGAATATTACAGTTCTAGCAGGCATATTTACACCCATAGCAAACGTTTCTGTAGCAAAAAGTAACTATAAAAAAATGATCGATTTAAAAAATGGGGAATTTTTCGCGGCCAAAAACATCAATCAGACCTTGACTAGACCATTCTGAAACAGCATCTCCACCATCTCTTTAATTATGGGCAAAACCCCGCTGTGATGGACGCCGATTCCCCTCTTCAATATCTCCTGCATCATTAAGATCTGAGGTATCCTCCGATCCGGTTCTTTAAGGCTCTTAACGCAGTCCTCGAAGAAACTGTGGATTTTGGATTTCTCCTTCGAGGTCGTCAGATCCAAACTGCCCAAATTTTTAGCGTTCATATCACATTTCGCCCTGGAAAAAGTGAAGGCTACCACTGGTAGGAGATCGTTCCGTTTGAGGTGGTCGACTAGAGCTGACCATAAGGTTTTCTCCTGTTGCGGCGTGAATTTTTTTTGGATGGCTGAAGGTGCTAGAGGTGGGATCGATTCACTAGCCTTTTTATAACTGGAAGTGTTAGTGTAAGTTAATCGGTAATATTAGCAGGGACAAGTCCCAGTTATTTCCCATCCATTAATATATAAAAGGTTTTGTCCCGATAAATTTGAAATTTGGAGAAGACGTAGTAATTTTTAGAAACATTAAACTGGGACATTTTTGTCCCACCTATATAAATATAAAATTTTAACATGTAAACGAAAATACATCGTTTATTGACCTTTTAAGTTGTTTTTAGGTGTGGGACAAAAATGTCCTAGCATAATAATCGTTGAATTATTGATATTTTGCTAATTTAATCAAGTCTGAGCAATATTTGAGGTTATTTTAACGATATTACGCTGGGACATTTTTGTCCCACCTATATAAATATAAAATTTTTACATATAAACGAAAATACATCGTTTATTGGCCTTTTAAGATGTTTTTAGGTGTGGGACAAAAATGTCCCAGCTTAATAATCGTTGAATTATTGATATTTCGCTAATTTAATAAAGTCTGAATAATATTTGAGGTTATTTTAACGATTTTACGATGGGACATTTTTGTCCCACCTATACAAATATAAAATTTTAACATATAAATGAAGATATATCGTTTATTGATCTTTTAAGTTGTTTTTAGGTGTGGGACAAAAATGTCCCAGCTTAATAATCGTAGAATTATTGATATTTCGCTAATTTAATCAAGTCTGAGCAATATTTGAGGTTATTTTTATCGATAATACGCCGGGACATTTGATATAAAACATGAATTTTACGGTAATTTTGCGCGGGACATTAGTATATACCTACCCATCTTGCACCCATGTATTGGTCTCATTTAACACTAAGAAACGGTTATTTTTAGTACTGCCGCCGGTACCGGTATACAAATAATGCTGTAGAGGAACCGGCCTTTCAAGTGTCCGGACAACGTACACCCTTTTCTGGTACATCCTCCCCAACCAATCAGCAAACTCAATGGTATTAGGAACGGTTGCACTTAAAAGTACTACAGTCACGTGAGCCGGAAGTAAAATCAACACTTGCTCCCAAACGTGACCCCTCTCTTTATCGTTAATGTAGTGGACTTCGTCGAAAATAACGAATTCTAAATCTCTAGTGACGTCACTACCGTTAAAAAGCATCGATCTTAAAATTTCGGTCGTCATAATCAAGCAACCGGCGGTTTGATTGATCTGGAAATCCCCGGTTATCAATCCGACATCTTTGAACGTGTGCCTGAAGTCGCGATACTTCTGGTTCGATAACGCTTTGATAGGTGACGTATAAATCGTTCTGGTCATATGTTTCAAGGATAACGCGATTGCGTATTCGGCCACGACAGTCTTTCCAGCCGAAGTGTGAGCAGCCACGAACACGTGATTGTGTTTCTCCAATTGGAGGATAGCTTGTTTTTGAAAGGTGTCCAATTCGAATTTGTATTTGTGCGCCATCTCTGGGATCCTCTCGCAGAAATCCGTCACTGGTTTACTGCAATCTAGCATCACAGCCCATTGGGTGTCTTTTTTGACGATATGGGATGGTTGTGTAATCTTTAGTACCGGTGCTTCTTTAGGAAGGACCTCTTCTTCTTCGGCTGTTGTGGTGAAAGTATCGTAGTTTTCCTCAGATGTAAATTTGGTCGTGTTAGTAGGAGTTTGCCAAATATCTAAATAGTTTAAGTGGTTAAATTGTTCAGCTCAGTATTAAATTTATAAGTTACTTACCTATCATGTTCTTTTCCTGATTGATGAGATCAATAATATTAACAATTGCATCGCTATTTTTCAAATTAAAACCGGATTCGACAACTTCAGGTTCGTCAGTTACAGTAACCCCATCGGATTTAAAGTATAATCCTCTATCTAAACCAGGTGCTACCGTTAGGAGTTCTAAAGATTACAAAAAAAATTATTTTAATCCCGGAAAAATGTAATTTAAACCTACCTGATGTTAAATCTTCTTCTTTCAAGGATAAATCCGCTAGAGGATCGGAAAACTCCCGGCCAAAATGGAAAATTCGAATTACTACCTCGAACCGTCTCCGTAGGAGGTCCTGGCGCTCTAGACAACGACATCGAATTCGAGCATTTGCACCAGCACCTTTGATCGGTACTTCTATAAAATCTAAAATTTTACCAGTCAAGGGGTCTCTAGATATCTAAAATTGCACTTATTTAGCTTATATTTGATAATCGTTTTAAACGATTTTATAGTACTCGTAAAGTAGAACACAACGGAGAGTCAGTCCATTCAAATAATGAAGTGATATCTCGTTTTCTCGGCCAGAATTCTTGATTCCGTTCATACTCGTGTATCGGGAGTCTTTCTGTGCAAACGATGTATTCTCGAAGTTGTTCTTCTATATCTGGTAGGATTGGTGGAGGTTCCACATGAAATGTTTTCTTTGGTTTAGGCATTTCTTCTTGTTTTTTTTTTTAGTTTAGTTATAATCTCGAATACACATACAAATTCATGTTCACATCTGTGTGAATTACCTGAATGTTTAGTATAAAAAAGTTGGGTTATGATTAATTAGGTTATGTTGAGATTTGTCAAAATTTTATTATAGATATCTATTTTATAACCAGCAATTAATTAGGTTATTGAACTAGAGATGTCGCTAGTTAAAGCAAATATTTTAAAATTTCAAATTTAAATATACTATACATAGAATTATATGTATTAAAGAAATTAAAATTAAAATTATTATTATTGTTAAGTATTAATAATTTTGTATTGTTAATATTTAAGTGAAGAATATTCTTCGGATGTTTCGGATCTTCCCCTGTTATCGATTTTTATTTTATTTAATAACACTCGTCGTATATTTCACTTCAAGGATGCAAAATTTTATTCAATTTCTTATCACACATCAAATAATTACAAGGTAGGTGTTATATGCATAATATAGACAGATTGAATTAAAGGCTGACAATCAGCAGGGTTTCTACAATATTAGTACAAAAATAGAGCAGACGTCTGTATATATTCCATTTTCATCGCGGTTATCGCTCGTTTCTTCTAAAAGTTTTGTTTCGTCGGTCTTGAATTTCAACAACTGAAGTTATACGAGGTAAGTGCCGTTAGTTAATTTTTAATAATTTTATTTTAGTAAAAAGAAAATGTAATAATGTAGATTAATAATAAAAATATATGACGTAAAAAAAAATAATGGAAGTGTTTCCGCCCGGGATCGAACCGGGGACCTTGTGCGTGTGAAGCACACGTGATAACCACTACACTACGGAAACGATGTAAGATTACTTTTGAAATTAAAAATATATTTTCAAAATTACTAATTTAGTCATCATTTTATAATAATAGAAAAAAATTAATCATTCTCGTTAAAATTTTGATTTCGGCGGATCAAAATTACATTTTACCCTTATAGAATGTATAAATCTATATACAGCATGTTACAGAAGTATTAGTACGATAAGCTATTATACAATGATCGTCAAAAAATCTATTCTAATCTAATCACTTAGATAAGATAAGAAAAATCTATTTGTTCTCTATAATATCGGCAGATAATAAAAATGATTTATGTATAATAAGTAATAACGTTGAATATATTAGCTCACTAAGCCCTGGAGGCCCGGATGCCTGCATTCTCCGGGTTCATACCTGTATATGATTTCGACATATATATTAATTACATTATAAAGTGGTAAAAAGTTAAATGAAACAGGAAGTAAGATTAATTAATCAAGTTAGTAAACACAATATTATTCCGTAGTCTGTAGAGACAAATAAGAGCGATATATCATATTATGGAAGACAATTTATTGCCGTAAATGGGACGGGAAAAGCGATGGTGGAAGGCTAACGTAACATGAAGCCAATTAGCACCTACCTATATAAATTTTATGAAAATGTTACCTAACAACAATAACTAATAAGAAAGCGTTGGAAATGTAAAAAGAAAAGAACAATGTGGTCGTAAGACGTAGAGATAATGTGGTATTGAATACTAACTTGAAGTTAACAATAAATTAAACATTTTGATTGTCAAATTCACAACTGACATGATACATTACTTCTTTCCAAACAGGTCTTAAAACTGTCTAATGAACAGCCATATACCTATGCCACGAATGCTGTGGTCCTGTTCTTGCTGGTCCAGAAAAATCTGCATTTTTTTACTGTGTCAAAGAATGTCAAAAGAGAAATTACATTATTAATGACAATTGCACTGACTTAATAAAAAAACTAAATTAATGTCAAAATCGTTGTAACACCTCCCCCCCCCCACCCTTTATCTTGATGTGGACAGTATCAATCCTGCAACTTCAGACTTATCAACCGTTGTTGCTCACCGTGTAGGTATTTATTTTATACATCCGCAAGTAAGCATTTTTTTCTATTATAATATAGTCCAGCTTGTCTATTATTTTTTCATAGAACTACAATCTATGCTGATATTAAAATTAAATTAGTTTCAAAAATATCTAAAATCTAGGGAATTTTAGCGCTCATAAAATCCGTGAAAAGCTTGATTAATCGATAAAAGCAAATCTTAGTAACAAAGGCTGCGTTTTGGAATAAAAATTGCCTTGCTAAAATCGTTTGGTGCCTGGGAAAATTGTAGGGATTTTTTTGCTAATCTTTAGTGATGATTGGTCAGAATGTATATGTCCAACAGTCTTTCGTAATACATTGCGACTAATTGCAAGTAAACCAAGTTGGCAACACAAAAATCCCTGCTTAGTACAGGTTTAAATTATTTCTTAAGAGGCCAGATTACCGTTTGACAGTTGGCGATGTTGCCACAATTAATTTTTTTCATAATATAATGTTTTTATAATTTATTTAAAACGTATTTTAAAATTGGGCTTCACATACACATCTGTAGACGTATTTTGCATGCTCATGGCAAATTTCAGTAATTAAATCTAAATATTTATTGAGTAATCTCTATTTCCCTATCAGGGTAAGCGGGAATAGAGATTGTGAAGTTAATATCGAATATTAATGGACAAAATTGTACATATAAATATAAAATATTTGTAGAAATATATGTATGAAGCCCAATTTTCAAATTATATTGAAATAAGCATATGATTTATAGAATTATGCAGATATATGGCACCGCTGTAAAATAATCAGCTGGTAGACGACCCTCTTAATCCCTCTCAACAGCTGTCATAGTAAATTGTTAGTATCATTTGACATTTTGGTTATTGTTTTTATCTCCGTTGACATTTATAGGAATCGACTTCCACAATTTAGACGAATTATTAGGTGCGATTATAAATGAAATGCAAAATATTACTGTCTTTGACAACGAAATATGTAGATAATAACAATGAAACTACGATCACTTTAATTTAGGCAACATTACAGTTTAATCAAATTAAATCTAACGTTACCAATTTGGTGCACTTTACTTTGGAGACTTGTATATCCAGTGTCCGTAAATGCTTGAAACTGACAGCTACTGTCAAATTTTAGTTAAGTTTGTAACACTACATTTGCTTTCGATCGCAAGAATTAACATTAGCGTCCCACGCGGTAGTTACTTTCAGTATAATTATTAAAATTGTTTCTTAAAATCAAACAGAATATGCTTCTTTTTAGAAACGTTTATTGCACATTAAAATTAGTTAAGAACATAATAAATTATAAAAAATTATAACTATAAAACCATTGCAATGACAAAAATACAAACCCAACGAAAATACAGACGTGCGACTATGGCCATAGAGGAATAAACCAACATTATTGACATTTTCAGGGTGGAAAACTTAAAGCACAGATATTGCATACATTTTGACCGTTTTGACAGACGTCAGCTTCAAACATTTACGGACACTTTCTCATTTTAGTTCTCAAGAATTTAAAGCACGGTGGTAATGTCCTGTTTGTTAGTGGTTACGTTGTACTCTGTCAATGTGTTGTATTCGAATAAAATTGACAGCCTTGCAATTGATTCCCAATAAATTACATATTGTACACGAAATTTTAAATAATAATCAATTACTTTAAAGCAATCAATCAGAAGTATTATAACAGTTACACCTGTCAAAAACTTACAGCTGTGAGATACGTTTTTACAACTAATTGTATTGAAAAAAGATAACGTTTTTACAATTAAATGGCTGACAGGAATATTTTAAAATTACACGTGATAAAACCGTGAAAAAGAAGCTGTCAAAATCTGTAAAGTAAATTACTATTTTTATAGTTTCCAACGCCTGCTACATATTTTGACAGTTATCAAATGTGAATGCCCGAAATGTGAAAAAGTAATGTTAACCGTGTAAAAAACGTTTTTACAGTATGGGGGCTGTCAAAAATATGTCAACTATTGAATCCGTTATAATAAAAAATAATTAAGTGTTTTTATAGTTTCTTATGTTGAAAAAATGAATTCCTGTAAGCTATTAAAGTTTATAATTTGATAAAGTAATGCTGTTATAATTTGACAGCTGTCAGAAATATTTTATAATTTCATCTGGTAAATCAGCACACGAACAACTAGTTTTACATCGTGATAATTGTCAAAGATGTTTTAATTGTTCTACAAACCAAAATAAGAACGAAGTAAGCGATTTTATAATTTTACAAATTTTAAAATGTAACTGTCCTTAGATTTTGACAAGTGTCGAATGTGTTTTGACAGTCAGAAATATCTCAAATTTGAAAACGTAATCCTGTTTGATCGCTGTCAATAATATTCTTAAAAATAACAGCTGTTATAATTTTATCGTTAAAAAAATCTAATTATTTGTACATTTTGACAGCTGTCAAATGATTAAAATTCGATAAAGTTTTATTGCTACATTCAAAAAGATTATTTGAAACTCTTGTTTTTATATTTTGGCAACTGTCAGAGGTGTTTTGACAACTACAACTATCTAAAATCTGAAAAAGTAACGTTATTATTTAGCACCTGTTGGAAATATTTTAATGGGGAACAAGAACATTTGTCAAATTATATATAATCACGTAGATGCATTTAAAACAATGGACCCGTATTTTTTTATTTTGCTATATTTTTATTATTTATTTAGATATAAATGTTTAAAGTTTCGTTTCTCAGCGCCTTTATGAAAATGCGGCTAACTGTTGAAGTACAAAGACTACTGACGTCACGCAATATCATAGAGTAGTTTTTTTTGTGTTGGCTTGATTGCAATTTCCATGTAGGTATATTTCTTTTTCAGTTATTGGCTACCATGAAAATATATCTGATGAGATTATTTATCTAATTTTTTTTAACCAGTTCTCAAGTAATTTTCGATTATAAAGTTTTTGCGTTGTACTATAATTCCAACATGTTGAATAATCAAATTTAAGCTTCTCTAATTTAGGTTTGTCACTGACAGCTGTCACAATTTGAAGTACAACTTAAAACTATTGCAGTGTCCAAAACTTGACAGGGTGAAAGTCATTAAGTAATCCTAATCTAAAAATTTTTCAGGGTTGCCAAAGTAAATATTTACTTCATAGGGCCTCTGTTTTGCTAGGGTTGGAGCTGTTGCTCCTTTAGCACTTTTTTCTTCTAGGCTGCGTGGTACGTTGCCACGTGAGGTATTTATAATATAAGATTATAATGCAAGGTCGCCATTCTCGGTGATGTTTTCAGAATCGAATCACAGAAATAAATTTCTACATTTCATCATGAATAACTTCCGTCTAATCGTGATCTCAGCTTATTTAAAAAAAAAAACGCCCGACTAATCTAGGTAATCGCGTGATAAAAAAGTAAATTCTACGTTTATGATCTGATAATTACAATTACGTACACTTGTTTCATGCTTGTCTATTGTAATAGCGGCAATTTATTACTCATTATTCTGGCACTTTTCTCAAAGTCACCGAATGAATAAATTAAGAAACCGTGAAGGTAACTTGACGTGACAAACGAATGATTAATTCAGTTTAATTAAAAAAAAAAGTCGTCCTTATAATAACGGATATGCATAGTTGTTTCCGGTACTTTTCCATTACAGTTTGCCGGCGTAGATCATTTCCTAAACGATGTAATAATCTAAATCCACTAAAACTATCTATTTCCTTTCCTGATGTGTTAACTTATACTTAACTATACATATACATACAATAAAACGAACGATTTCTTTCGACGATTACGGGCAGCAAAGCAAAGCAAAGCAAAGCGGCGTGTAACAGTCGAACGATCCTAGTGAATGGGAAGTAATATAATTTCTGCGTCATCGTCATCGTATATACTTGGACAGAAAACAGGTTCTTTCTTCTCGGTTTGGTTCTCTTGCGTTATAATACCGACGTTTCTCACAAGCAACACGTATACATGCGCGGACCTCCTGTTATAATATCGCAATCAATTTCCTCCATTGGCCATACAGAAATGAGGTGATCATATCTGCTATATAACTAAAAGGAACTACTACTTCGTTTTAATTAGACGAACCGCGTTCGATGCGCGATATACGGTGTCGGTCAAAATTTTAGTTCCACAAACCGAGAGGAGATCTTAGATGTTAAGATGGTGCCCTGAAGCACTCCTCTTCCAAACTATATTACTCGTTTGGACTACCACTTTGTTGATGATTTCTTCAGTTAGAGCTTCTAGAGGTCTCCCAGATTTTGGGTCATCACGATGGATGGATTCTCTGCCTCATTTGAACTGGTTATGTCAAAATTTGACTATGTGACTATTTTCTCGATACATTCTGGATATCCTTCGGGGTATTGCTTTCTTTTGTTGAAAATTTTGTGACACTATCGAGAAATGTCATCACGATAACATATTGTATTCATAGCTAAAACCTTTAATCTTCTAGATAAAAGAGAAGACCTCGTGGTCTATCCTCCTCGTTCATAGCTAAAAAGTTTGGCACATGTTCAGTTAAGCAAATTTTCAATATTTGGCTTCAATTTGGTTGGTTTCCTGTTCTGTTTCATTTTTTCTTGTAAGAACTTTGGCAATTACGCTCAAGTTCCTTTCGATGAGGTACGAAGGCAGAAGAGCTATCAAAAACTTTCTTACGATAGTCCATAATGCAGGTTAAGTTATAGCTGTCTCACTCTGAAGCCAACATTGCTGGTATCCCATTCTAAACTGCACTTGTGAATTCTTTGTTGGTGTTTGTTTCGATCAATTTATCTTGTAATATGTCATGACTGTCTTCAATGTCACTGTGTGGATCAATAATATACTGGGTATCACCTTGTCACTGCAAGTTAATCTATTTAAATTTAATAAACAGGTTAAATGAGCAATAAATGTTTTCTACTTACAATTAGTTCAATGTTCTGTTAAAATGTTTGTCATCCACTGCACTTCAGTCTGAAGAAAAATGCAAGAACAAGGTGTTCACTTCGGTTTACAAATTATGTCATATTTAAACTGAAGATAAAAGTTTACTTCAGACGTAAATGAAAATCTACTGGAAGGACTTATACTATCAACATTACTGCTGCATATGAAAGCTACTTAAGAAATATTTAGGAGTGCATAATCAGCAACCTTAAAAATTTACTTCAATATATTCAAGCTAACCAAGGTTCTACTAGAATTCTGGGTGGTATACTTATTGCCTAAGACATAACTGACTGTTTTTAAGTAACCAAATTATGGGTGATTCTACGTTTACATCAGCAAAGCTTTCTATATCACCTACTACACTACTAAACTAAAACCCATTCTTTTTTTACTAGTGCTTGTGCATCTTCTTATGATGTTATTGCTGTCACTGAGAGTTGGCTGGATGATTCACTTTGTAGCTCTGAATTACTACCCCCTTCCTATAACATAATTAGGTGTGACAGACGTTTTGATGTATTATAATCAATCGGTCTACTGGTAGTGGTGTTTTTTTGGCTTTATCCCACTTAATTAATTATAATGTTATTGATACTACTAAAATGTACTTTTGGTGCAGTTTGTTTCTACCTAGCGGTTTTGTATATACCTTCAAATATTTCGGCATATGATTTTGAGTTGTTGTGCGAATGTCTTGAAGTATTCCTTCTAGATAAGCAAATTATCATTCTTGGTGATTTTAATCTTCCATATTTCAATAGCGAGTCGTTAAATTGTCCTAAATGCACTACGTTCTCTTGCTTTGCTAATTCACTAAATTTAAAACAGTTTAATTCTATAACAAATTGTGACGGTAGACTTTTGGACCTGGTTCTTTCGAATACTGAAGGCAATATTGATATCGAGCGTAATGAGTTAGCTTTCGTGCCAATGGATCCCTATCATTAGCTGTTTCTGTTGATTTTCGTGCGTCTTCATCTTCCTAGACTTTTCCAACTAACTCAAATCCACGGTACAACTTTAGAAGAGCTAATTTTTCACAGTCATTCACTGAGATTGCTAGCATAGACTGGTCATTTCTGGAAGGTCTAAATGATGTTAATGACGCATTGGATCAATTCTATTCCAATCTTTATCGCATCTTTGATGTTTGTGTTCCAACATTTTCTTCTAACTCTGAAAAGGCACATTATCCGCCATGGTTCACTTCAGATATAATAGCAAATATTAAACTTAAATCTTATTACCGACGTAAATGGACCACTACAATGAAACCTTACTTTCAGAACGAATTCAAGAGATTTACTCTGTAAAACACAAATTTCTGCAGCTTATACTCACTATTTGGACTCTATTGAAGCCGATATCAAATCCAATCCTAGAAAGATATTTAAGTTTATTCACGATAGACAAGGTACAACTAGAATTCCAAGTACTCTGTCATTTAATGATTCTGTGGTAGATAGGTACGCCACAAACTGTTGTAGATGCTTTTGCTACAAAATTCTGCTCTATCTATCTACCTGGATCATGTTTGTCTGATTTTGAGTCTGATAACAGCCGCATTTCATTTTCTCTGCCACCTATCGTTGAAGTAGATTTGGTTAAAATTATGTTAAATCATTTCCTGATAATTGCGTGGCTGGGGATGATTTAATTCCATCTTTTATTTTACGCAAGGCTGGGATGACTTTTGCCAAACCTTTAACAACAATAATTAACTTATCCATAAAAACTTCTGTCTTCCCTCAATTATAGCGGCGAACCAGAATATGTCCAGTATTTAACCCTTTGTTGACGGACGGTACTCTAAAGTACCACTTTTAATTTAGTCCGTTTTAAAAACAAGTTAGCATAAAACCTTCTTTATGACGATCGGTACGCTGAAGTACATGTTTGATAACTAATTCAACAAGGCGCCATCAGAGCGCAGCTCACTATGGCGCGAATATCGTGACAGTTGTGAATAGATGGTACCACGATTGATGTGTTTGACATTAGAGAAAATATTGCTCTGTTTATATTACTTTTGTTGTATTTAACAAACGTGTCACGTTAATACCGAGTGAAGTCAACTATTTAGACTTTGTCAATTGAGATATTGTGTATAAAAACTTTTGAATGTGTTTTCTTTTGTTGATTTTTTGCGAGGTACTTTGAAGTACCGTCAGGCTACAACCCCATATTCTAAAATGGACGGAGCAAAACCAGTAAATCTCTTTACATTATTTTCTTATTATTTGTAGTTTTATTGTAACATTTTAGTCTACATCAAAGAAGAGCCACGAGAAGTCGTCTAAAGATGAAAGACCCTTAACGGATGCCGAACTTTTAGAAATTATAGAGGAATTTACATTTGAGGATATACCCGACGATCAAAAATATGACACTGATATAGAGAGTGATTTCGATGAGAACGACGATGCCTTGTACGATCAACTAGGAAAAGGTAGTCAGGGAAAGGAAAAGAAGGGGTCTCAGTGTCATATAACAATTGAACAAGAGAAAATTCGGCAGAAATTGTGGAAGCGGAAATTGGAGACGAAGTTTAAGAAGAAGCGGATGGTAATTTAGATGCTGAGAAGTTGAAGAAATACTAAATAAAGGACAGAGTTGTGAAAAGAATGTGTCTAAATCCAAAAAAGATGGAAGTAAAGTAGATCGAAAATGGAAAAAGAGAGACGTTGTGAGTTCAGTTCCGACTTATAAGTATTTAGAAGGGTGTATTGAAGATAAATTTGTGGGCTGTGAGACTGCAGCAGATATATTTGTAACTGTAATAAATCCGTTATTGGAGAATTTGGTTGAGCAAATAAATCTATACGCTGTGCAGAGGAATAAGATACTTAACACTAATAAGGATGAGTTGTTGGTGTTCATAGGTTTGAACATGCTAATGGGATATCATAAGCTTCCTAATTGGCGACATTACTGGTCCACATCTACAGATTTAGGTGTTCGTCTAGTATCTTCTGCAATGTCTAGAGATCGATTTGATTTAATTCTCAGTAACCTACACGTCAATGATAACGGAAAAATGCCGAATGATAGTAAAGATAAGCTTTATAAATTACGTCCAATGATCGATTGCTTGAACGAATCATTTGCTTCTCTATACAATGGTACGCGAACGTTAACGGTTGACGAATCCATGATTGTCTCCAAAGGACGGAGTTCACTGAAACAATATAACCCTATGAAACCAATAAAACGTGGCTACAAACTTTGGAGTTTATCTGATCAAAAAGGTTTCATAAAGAAATTTCAAGTATATGAAGGGAAAAATGAAGTAGTAAAAGAAAAATACGTTTGACGGAGTCTGAATGGGGCAAGAATCGTATTGTATATTTCGACAATTACTTTACTTCATTACGTTTATTAGAAAAATTGAAGACTGAGCACACGCTAGCCTGTGGAACTATGAGATCTGATAGGGCAGGTCTACCCACCAACATGATAGATACAAAGGCCTTGAAACGTGGACAATACCACTATCGCTTTTCTTCGATGGACATAGGAGTTTGGAAGTGGCAGGATCGTAAGACTGTGTATGTAGCCAGCAATTTCCACGCTAGTGAAGAGACTACTGTAAAACGTACACAAAAAGATGGCACAAAAAAGGAAATTCCAGCTCCAATAGCAGTTCAAGACTATAACAAATACATGGGAGGAGTGGACCATGCAGATAGATTGAGGGCTGTCTATGGTGTCGATAGAAGATCCAAGAAGTGGTGGCATCGTTTGTTTTGGGATGTCATAGATATTGCTTTCGTGAATGCTTATGTCATTTATTCTGACATCAGAGATAAAATGACCCTTCTGGAATTTCGTCGATCCGTTGCTTTGGGCCTAATATCACATAAACGGTGTGTTATTAGTAAACGTCGCTCTACTGAGGTAATTAATGTCTCTTTGAAGAAGAGACGTGGCCATGGCTATTCCATTCCGGCAGATGTTCGGCTTTCAAATAGAGGGGCACACTGGGTAATTTTTGACAACAATCGAGGCAGATGTGAAGTATGCAGCAAAAAGGGTCTCCAGTCGAAACCGATTTCGAAATGCTCTACATGTCGTGTATCACTTTGCTGCAATGCTACCAAAAACTGCTTCATGGAGTTTCACCAAGTGTCGGTCTAGTGCAAATTTTTATGACAATTATGTCAAAATTGATTTATTTTAGTGTTATCTATCGTTTAGCAAAGGTTTTTTTTCTCTTTAGTTGAATACCTATTTTGTAAAAACTGGTTGGAAAATTATAAAACACACAATGTTTTGTATATGAAAATATTTTTGGATGCCTGATGGTACTTCAAAGTACCTCCTATATATTTAAAAAAACATTGCACAAAAGAATTGAAAAAATTTAGACATACTAATTTGACTGTTTTAACCACTATAATAAAATAAAAAGTTCATAAATTCATTGTTTTAATGGGTCCGGCAACAAAGGGTTAAGAAAGGTGCAAAAACTGATATTAATAATTATAGACCTATATCTAAAATATTTGAAAATGTTATCTTTTCGTACTTATATGAAAACTGTAGATCATTCATATCACCTTATCAGCATGGTTTTATACGCGGACGCTCGACGGTCACTAACCTTGTCACCCTTTGTTAATACATCTGTGAAGATCTGGATAAACAGGGGCTAGTTGACGTTGTGGACTCTGATTTTAGTAGCGCTTTCGACACTGTGGACCACAAAATTTTATTATATAAACTCTCTGAATTTGGTGTAAGCCCTTCTCTCCTAAAACTACTTGACTCTCATTTAGTCAGGAGATGTAATTATGTCCATTACAATGGTTACAAATCTTTCTGTTATTTGCCATCTTCAGGCGTTCCACAGGGTTCCAGCTTGGGCCTTCTACTCTTTGTTCTGTATATAAACGATCTGCTAGAAAATTTATCCTGCCCTGTACTTGCATATGCTAATGATCTTAAAATTTATGGGTCCATTACAAGTTGGAATGATGTACTGAAAACATTATCGACTGGTGTGCGAAGTATAGATTAAGGTTGAATATTGACAAATGCTGCTTCGTTTCTTACACTCGGAAACGTAACCTCACTATATCTACCTATGCAATCAACGGTAATCAACTGAAGAAACTAGACATGTTTAAAGACCTCGGAGTACTTTTTGACTCTACTTTGAGTTTCGCCCCACATATTGCTAATCTTTCCTTATCGGCGTCAAGAACATTGGGTTTTATTATACGTTCCTCACGATTTTTTCGAAGTGACCAGTTACTAAGAACTCTATTCTTCACCTTTATTACTACCAAACTGGAATATGCCTCGCAAGTCTTGTCACCTCACTATATATATATCTTCAGCTCTCCATTGAGAAGATACAGTGTCGCTTCCTTAAATACCTATCATTCAAGGCCGACGGAGTGTATCCAGAACGAGGAATAGACTACTTCACTTCTGATTAGGCCCATGGATGTATTGATAGCCCACCTCTACTTGCTTCCCTTAATTTTCGTGTTCCTACATTCTTCTCTCGTTCCTCTACTTCTTTCTCTCTTCCTCTTTCCAGATCTAATTATCTTTCATGCCTCTCCACTTGCTACAATGTGCCGATCTGCAGACCTAGACTACAGCGATATTTTTTAAATACTATTGAGTTCTAGAATGTATTTTGATTTATAATTAAATGTATGTATGTCCTTTTAAATTTCTTAAATTTTTGTCTTATTATTGGTGCAACTGTTGGACAATAAACCATTATTATTTTATTATTATTACGAGAGAGCGTTTTTATATTCCTCCTTGACTTCATCATCGGCAGTAAATTTTTTAGCCCGCAGCTCTTTTTTTATTTTCGGAAACAGGTAATAATCACTCGGCGCCAGGTCTGGGCTGTAGAGTGGGTGATTCACAATTTCGAAGCTCACCTTATGCAGGGCAGCTAACGCAACGCGGCTCTTGTGAACGGGCGCGTTGTCGTGCAAAAGCAGCACACCTTTCGTCAATTTTCCCCGTCTTTTCTCTTTAATGGCTTCTTTTAGTCGCTCTAATATTGAAGCGTAATATTCTCCGGTTATAGAAACACCTTTATCTTTATAATCAATCAACAATATTCCTTCCGAGTTCCAAAATACCGTTGCCATGAGTTTCCCAGCTGATTGTGACACTTTCAATTTCTTGGGAGGTGCTATGCCCTTTTTATGCCACTGCATGGAGTCTTGTTTGGACTCAGGTTCATAATGATGAACCCAAGTTTCGTCTCCAGTAACAATTCGATTCAATACACCATCCTTGTCTTCATTACAGAGGTCCAAAAATGCACGCGAACACTCTACGCGCTGTTGTTACTTGGTTGGTTACTTGGTTTATGTTACTTGGTTGACGATAGCTCAAAGACTCACTGTCTAATAACAATGAAACTTCTAACAATAGGAGTGATAGAACTTTCGACGGTCATAGGTGCACAGTGTTAACTGTCATAACGCAAATCAAACGTCAATTGTGCTTAGTATCAGACTTAGTATACTCTGACATTTCACGATGAATAGATTAACTAAAGAGCAACGTATAGTTATCGTACAAAGGTACTACGAAAATGCGCGATCGGTTAGAGCTTGTTATCGTGCTCTTCGAGGAGATTTTGGCCAACGTGGACGGCCTTCCGAGCTCGCTATCAGACGCATAATTGATAAGTTTGAACGGGATTACACTCTCCTGGATAGTAAGCCACCGACACGACAAAGAAATGCAAGGAGTGCTGAAAATATCGCTGCAGTAAGGGAAAGCGTGAATGCGAATGCTAATGTGTCCGTTGTGCGCCGTTCTCAGCAATTGGGCTTGTCACCGATGTCAACGTGGCGCATTTTGAAGAAAGATTTGGGCCTACATCCGTATAAGTTGATTCTAACCCAAGAATTGAAACCTGCCGATCATGGTTTGCGGAGAACGTTTACCGACTGGGCGCTGTTGCAGCTAGAAGAAAATGCCGATTTTGGTAAACAAATAATCTTTTCAGATGAGGCACATTTTTGGCTTAATGGTGTTGTCCATAAGCAAAATTGCCGTTTCTGGTGTGAGAACAATCCCCAGCAACTAGTCGAGAGGCCATTACACCCTATGAAAGTTACTGTATGGTGTGGTTTGCATGCCGGCGGAATTATCGGTCCCTACTTTTTGAGGACGCAGATGGGCATACTACATAACAGTCAATGCAGAGCGCTATCGCGACATGATAATAAACTTTCTTTGGCCTATAATTGATACTGAAGACCTGGAACAGAAGTGGTTTCAACAGGATGGCGCAACATCGCACACTGCCCGAGCGACAATGAATTTATTGAGAGAACGTTTTGAGGAGCGGATAATTTCGCGACATGGTCCTATCAACTGGCCGCCAAGGTCGTGCGATCTTACGCCGCTGGACTTTTTCTTTGGGGATATGTAAAGTCATTGGTGTACACTAACAATCCTCAAACCTGCGATGACTTAAAAGTCAACATCACCCGAGTTATTCGCGAAATTCAGCCCAACTTGTTGGAAAAAGTGAAAATTGGGGTAGTCGTCTAAACGTCTATCGCCGCAGCAGAGGTGGCCATCTTAATGACGTCTTATTTAAAACATAATGTTATATAATATATTACAAAATAAAACATAATTCATAGAAACATATCAATTCGTTTTCATTTTATACCAAGTTAAAGTTATATCATTCTTATTGGTAGACCCTAGTTGTGTGATTTGTTTTAAGCCCAAACCAGTAGTACTACATCCATTTATGAGCGACTTGCCTAGTGCTCGATTGCAACGAGTTTATCCTTTCTATAACACTGGCCTGGATTATGCTGGTCCTGTTCTCATTAAGGATAGACGCACTAGGGGCGCTAAATTATATAAAGCTTATATTTGTGTTTTCGTGTGAATTAGAATTGGTTACTTCTGCTACAACGGAAGCTTTTATTAGTACTTTAAAGCGGTTTATTGCACGTCGAGGGAAACCTCACTGCATTTTTAGTGATAATGCTACAACTTTTCGCAGTGCAAAAAATAAGTTAGATTCACTTTATAATTTATTGCATAACAGTGACTCCTCAAATATGTTTATACCATTTTTGATCAATCAGTCTATTGATTGGAAATTCATTACTCCACGGTCACCTCATGAAGGTGGCATGTGGGAAAGTGGTGTGAAATGTGTAAAATATCATTTGAAAAGAATTTTAGCTAACGCAAACTTAGTTTTTGAAGATATACTATTTATGAGTCGCTGCACAGGCCATGCCCCCAATGCGCCTAATCACCCCCCTACAACCCGCTCATTCCGCGAATATAAAAACGCTCCCTCGTACTTCGGAAGAAGACTTAGGGTCATATTTATACTTCGTGCTTGAGGTTGTGTCGATGCTTGAGCACGCGATTTTGACAGATTTTAAATATTTACGTTAAAATCGCGTGCTCAAGCATCGGCACAACCTCAATCACCGACTATATACATATATGACCCTTAATCAAGATTATGGCTAAATTTCCAGATAAACATAGAGTCGGAGATGATGGCTTTCTAACTAATTTTTTTTTTATAAGAGATACCCGATATGTTCTAGCTAAACCAAGAAGCATTATAATTAATATGTCAATGTCTACGTTCAAACTCTTTGAGCTATGAGAGAGCTAAGACGCATAGATGCCGAAGAATAACAGAATTACGAGGGCGGTTTGATAATTAACTTGGTTTGCTATGAAAGAAAACAATTTGAGTTTTACAAAGTACTGTATTTTCCGACATAGCCCCCTCGAAGTTCAACGCACTTGCCTCAACGTTTCTCCAGCTTCGCGACTCAAATTTTCGTTCTGCCAAAAAAAGTTTTTAGTTTCGGGAATAGATGGTAGTCCGAGGGAGCTAGATCTGGCGAATATGCAGGATGCAGAAGCAGTTAAAGTAGTAGTAGCACCCACCACACATTAAAAAAAAAACAACACCTTTTTTTGGCAATTTCCGGACGTTTCTCTGTTATTGCCGCCTTTAATCGGTCCAAAAGTGATGCATAGTATTCTCCGGTAATGGTTATTCCCTTTTCAAGGTAGGTAGTCCTAGGTATCGGCTAAAATTAGATTATGGACTTTATCGATGACTTCGGATGTCAGAGTTGATTTCGCGGCTTCAGGACGTGGTGCATCTTTAATGCTTGTTCTGCCACGCTTAAACTCGTTTACCTAAAGTCGAACACACTCATAAGAAGGATATGAGTCACCCAATGGAGGTAAAATCCTTTCATGAATTTCCATCGCTGTTTTTCCTTCCAGATAAAAGAATTGAATCACACTACGAATTCCAACTTTATCCATTTTTCGCTATTGCTCGAAACACTGCTGTTTAAGTAACTGTCAAATGAATTACTGTTAGAATGACTTAAGACCACCCTGGTAGTCATTATTATCGAACTTGGTCAATATTTATGAGCAATATCTTTTGCAATGTCAAATTATCAATTTCTGAACATCCGCATGGATTCATACCAGGAAGATCAATAATAATTAATCAAACTACAATTGCTCAAGTTGATGTACCTATGTCAAAAAACTTTAGGGACAGAAATCAGGCGTTCATTGTTAGTTGCGGTCACTTTGTCGTTGTTCAGATTTATTTGTTGCTAAATTAAAATTTGTTCAAATTTGAAAAAGTCCAAACGAAATTGCTACAAAGTCGAAAACAAATTGACAAAGACAAAATTCTGGTCTGGGCTGCGATTTTAGAAGCAGGTATGTCAAGATCGTATATTGAACGGGTAAGAGGAGAAGCAGTCGATGCTAAAATACACACTCAAAGATGTCTCCCAAAATTGCTTGATTTCCTTAATAATCACCATCTTGGTGTTGAAATTTTTTTTGCCTGATTTGGCAACCTGACATTATGCCAGAATTACACGAGATTGGTTAACCACAAACAACAAGGACAATCCACCAAACCTGCCTTAAGCTCGACCAATTGAAACATTTTGGTCTGTATTGAGCCATTGAGCAGGAAGATCTACAACGACGGTTGAGGAGCCATAGACATGATTCACAAGACTGACTGGATCGATACCTGGTGTGAAGACAACAAAGTGTGCAACAAGTGAATATGGTACAACGGTTTAATCACTCTGTTATTTGTGTCACCAGTTAACACTGGAGAAAATGCAGCGTCGGATTTTAAAATTCCTATTCTTAAAAATTGAAGGCCAAGATTTCGGCCATGACCTGCTTAGACGCCAATGGATTCCATTGTAGTTCAGAGTGGATTCCTAGGAATCTATATATGTAGATCACTGGTCTTGGATGTAGTACTTCAGAGTAACATTTTATTTCAGGAAGTATACTTTTATTTTGCCCTATTTTACACTAAATATTTTACACATTTTTTTAATCATCTAGTGAGCTTTCCTCCTTGATACCATCCAAAGCTTACGAGCTAATATTAAATATACAACTGCGATCATTAACTTTTCGCTATCGCTGTATACACGATAAGTATGGAAACACTATTCGACTAGAAATAATTGTAGTCGAGTTGGAACGAATACAACCCAAAAGGTTTAAATTACTAGGAGCCGACGTGCAGTGCGAAACAAATATATAGAAACATGAGTGGGCCCCCGATCGTCGACCACGCTCTAACATGGGATAGGAGTCGACCGGTATGGTGTATAGTATTTTGCGTTGGTTAGAGCGGCAGCAGCGGGGAAATGGAATTTTTTAAATGCTAGATCGCAGCAGACAGCTTGACTCTATTCGTATTATTTCTTATTGTTTAGTAGACGTTATATTTTACAATACGACCACAGAGCTACTACTGTATGTATCGAATGCGATTTCTCTCATGGTTTGCGTGCTTAGAATTTCCTTTATGAATAGAACTAGCGATAATTACATTAAGCTTGCTACCGCTTGAAAAGTTTTTATTTGATGTTTTGATTATTAGATGGGTTTAGAATTTATTTAGATGATGTTTAGTAATTGTTTTAAATGTTAGAAATTGTATTTCGGTTCTTCAAGTCGTTAAGTAATCCAGTTTTGTTTTAATTTTTATGAATATATTATTATAAATAAGAATGAACAATAAATAAGTCCATTTCTCTATCTTCAGCTCGAGAAATTATTGACATTCTGTGATCTATGATCAATAGTGGATTAATAGAATGGGATAATGGGATTCCCCTGAAGTGATTTCAGGGAAGCAAGGCTGATTATTGCGGTGGATCGTGATTCCGCTTCATTTTCGATTTCCTCGTTAATGGAGGCTGGATTTTCTTCAACACTCAGCTGCTTTCCAGCTACAAACCTCTTCCCCCTTTTTCTCTTCGCTTGCCGTCTCTTCTTCATTTTCGGGCAATGCTCCAAGAATCGTTTTCAGCATTTCTTTAGCATTCATTGGATACAATCCTGTCGTTCTAAATCCAGATATCAAATTTGCTTTTACAGTGTCTGAAATTCTGTTGCACAGACTTAAAAGTAGTGAGAGGAATTGTTCCTTCCAGAGCTATTTTTATAACCTGTGGTGAAAAATGACTGACAAGGTTGTCGTCTACAACAGCTGCTCTTGTAGCTGGTTCCTTGGTTCGTTTTATATGAGGAAGGAGGGATTTAAGAAACCATTGTTCGAAAAGATTCATGTCAAACCATCCCAAAGGACTGTTGCCATAGACAGTAACAGGGACGCCTCCAGTACACCAGTTTTCATAAAAATTTGAGCTCTTGGTCTATCACCATAGGGTGCAAGAGATCCCCAGCTGCATTCCAGATATCAAATTTGCTTTTACAGTGTCTGAAATTCTGTTGCACAGACTTAAAAGTAGTGAGAGGAATTGTTCCTTCCAGAGCTGTTTTTATAACCTGTGGTGAAAAATGACTGACAAGGTTGTCGTCTACAACAGCTGCTCTTGTACCTGGTTCCTTGGTTCCTTTTATATGAGGAAGGAGGGATTTAAGAAACCATTGCTCTAAAAGATTCATGTCAAACCATCCCAAAGGACTGTTGCCATAGACAGTGCCAGGGACGCCTCCAGTACACCAGTTTTCATAAAAATTTGAGCTCTTGGTCTATCACCATAGGGTGCAAGAGATCCCCAGCTGCATTCCAGATATCAAATTTGCTTTTACAGTGTCTGAAATTCTGTTGCACAGGCTTAAAAGTAGTGAGAGGAATTGTTCCTTCCAGAGCTGTTTTTATAACCTGTGGTGAAAAATGACTGACAAGGTTGTCGTCTACAACAGCTGCTCTTGTAGCTGGTTCCTTGGTTCCTTTTATATGAGGAAGGAGGGATTTAAGAAACCATTGCTCGAAAAGATTCATGTCAAACCATCCCAAAGGACTGTTGCCATAGACAGTGCCAGGGACGCCTCCAGTACACCAGTTTTCATAAAAATTTGAGCTCTTGGTCTATCACCATAGGGTGCAAGAGATCCCCAGCTGCATTCCAGATATCAAATTTGCTTTTACAGTGTCTGAAATTCTGTTGCACAGACTTAAAAGTAGTGAGAGGAATTGTTCCTTCCAGAGCTGTTTTTATAACCTGTGGTGAAAAATGACTGACAAGGTTGTCGTCTACAACAGCTGCTCTTGTAGCTGGTTCCTTGGTTCCTTTTATATGAGGAAGGAGGGATTTAAGAAACCATTGCTCGAAAAGATTCATGTCAAACCATCCCAAAGGACTGTTGCCATAGACAGTGCCAGGGACGCCTCCAGTACACCAGTTTTCATAAAAATTTGAGCTCTTGGTCTATCACCATAGGGTGCAAGAGATCCCCAGCTGCATTCCAGATATCAAATTTGCTTTTACAGTGTCTGAAATTCTGTTGCACAGACTTAAAAGTAGTGAGAGGAATTGTTCCTTCCAGAGCTGTTTTTATAACCTGTGGTGAAAAATGACTGACAAGGTTGTCGTCTACAACAGCTGCTCTTGTACCTGGTTCCTTGGTTCCTTTTATATGAGGAAGGAGGGATTTAAGAAACCATTGCTCGAAAAGATTCATGTCAAACCATCCCGAAGGACTGTTGCCATAGACAGTGCCAGGGACGCCTCCAGTACACCAGTTTTCATATAAATTTGAGCTCTTGGTCTATCACCATAGGGTGCAGGAGATCCCCAGCTGCATTTCCACAGAACATTATGCTCACACAGGATCGTGAATAGTTTTGAACACGTTCTACTCTACAGAAACAATGACTTTTTTGCCAGCTGGATCGTCGGCGATATTGTGAACACCACTTAACGCTACTTTGACGTTGTCAAAGAACTGAATTATGTCGGTTTTATCTACGGACGATCTTTAATATTTGTTACTACTCGTGTGACAATGTCACACTTAGTTAACGGAAATCTCCATTTTGCCACTTTGGTTAAGGTGTCCCTAATTACCTGCTGCTCAACACTACTGAGGACACCTGGTTGACCTACTTGACCGTTGGTACCCACCGAGCCACTTATTTCGAAGAGTTGTACGGGGTATTTTGTACACAATTGACGCCCTTTTGACAGGCACGCCACTTTTAATGGCGTCCAGCGCTTTTTCCAGGGCCTCATCAATATAGTTTCTGTAACTCCGGTTTCCCGGAGGTTTTTGCTAATGTCTTAACCATTATTAATTACTTAGTATCCGTAACAAAAATTAAAAAAAATATATAGGGGGTGAGGGTTGTTTCTGGAAAGCAAGAACTATGACAGGCAAACTATTGTCCCTATCTTTTAGTACTCATAAAACAGTTATATATTTGTCTTAACTTTTTTTTTGATATGTCTTATAGTTTTGGAGATATTAAAGTAAATAGCGGAAGGTAGCGTTGGCTCACAGTCAACCGAATAATTGACAATATTGCATCAGACATAAAATTACAAATTATAAATAAAGTCAAACTATCACCAATTTTTTGCCATTAGTTGTGATGAGTCCACAGACATCGCTAATTGTAAACAACTAATCATTTATGTATATTAGATATGTCAGCAGAAATCACATTGTTGAAGAGACTTTCCACACAGAATCATTATCAGCAGGCACGAAATCTGAAAATATATTCAATTCAATATCGGACTTCATCGAAAGAAATGACTTGCATTGGAATAAACTTATTGGACTCTGCACTGACAGCAGCCCTGCAGTGATAGGTGTACGATCAGGTTTGGCTCAAAAACTTAAGGAAAAGAACCCCGTGTTAGGTAGTACATATTGTAGAACACTAAACACTTTAACCCACTAAACACCAAACAAGTTTTAACTAAAACACCGAAGCGTTTCAACAGCAATGCTGTCATTATCAACGCGATAATAAAAATAAATTAAAATGAAATCTACAAAAAACAGGTAACCTAAACGTTATGCACGGTCAATCCGATACGCATCATTAATTTCCGATTAACGAAAACAATGACGAATGCGGGATGGGTCCGTTCTCACAGTTCATTACACATGACTTATTTTTATATATTTCTAAACTTTCGAAAACATTTAGAAACTTGTTATTGTTTCTTTGTCTAATTAATTTAACATTCGTATGATCGATGTTGTGATCTGTTTCAAAAATGTGTTGGGCAACGCTCGATCTCTCAATTTTATTAAATCTAAGATTAGCCATATGCTCTTTGAATCTAGTTGAGACTGCTCTTCTGGTTTGCCCAATATATTTTTGATTACAATCTTTACAATTGATTTCGTAAATACCTGACTTTTCTAGAGGTTGTATTTTATCTTGAGGGTTACCGATGAGACTTCGTAAACTAGTCCCAGAACTGTAAACTATTCTGAGATCTAGCTCTTTGAAGATTTTACTCAAATCGTTAGTGATAAAGGGAGTGTAAGGGAGGGTCACAACGGGTGAAGCTTTAACATCTTCTCGAAAAGTCGTAGATTCTTTCACAGTTTTCTTATAATTAAACTTCCTGATTAACTTATAGATATGCTGAGGCTGGAAACCATTACACTTGGCCGCATCTTTTATAATTTTAAGCTCTTTCTCATACCTCGCCTTATTCAAGGGAAAAGTCTGTGGACCAAAAAATTCAGGCTTGCCAGTTTGTGTTGAACACAATGATGGGAATCTGAATCATCTATACATGTCAAACTCTAATCTATTGTTATTTCTAATTACTAAAGTATCTAGAAAGGGTAGCTGACCGTTTTCTTCTCTTTCACAAGTGAACTTTATGGTTTCGAACCGATTATTTAATCTATTGAGAAAATCGTCAATATTACATTTTTTAGTGTCAAATATAGCGAAAATATCATCCACATACCTCAACCAAACCCTAGGAAAGTATTCGCTCTCAGAAGTCCTTTTCAAAACGGTTCATGAAAAGGTTAGCCCAGAAGGGCGACCAGGAGTTACCCATTGCCGTTCCTTCCAGCTGTTCATAAAAACTCCCGTTGAATTGAAAAATGTTCTGTTTCATACAGATGTCAGTTAAGCGAATCTATTCCTGGACACATTGTTGACTCAAACTATTTTGAAGCAGCAAGTCCTCGAGGTATGTCAAGGTGTCTGGAATCGGTACACTAGGAAAGAGAGAACTAACATCAAATGAAATCAATATTTCACCCTCCAGCAACTGAATATTTTGAATTTCTTTAATAAACTCGAACGAATTTTTTACTGCAAAACTAGGTTGCTGTATTGGCAAATTATTAAATTCATTGGTCAGCCATTTGCGTCAATTGCCGAAACAATTGGCCTTACCGACTTGCCAGGTTTGGGAATTTTAGGTAAACAATATAATTTAGGGATAACAGGATTGGAAACGTAGCTTACGTCTAACATCGGCAGTAACAAGGTTGTTACGAGCTTTAAACACATTGTTGACGTCTCTAATCATTTTCGGTAAAGGATTTTTTGAAATTAACTTATAAGGACCACTACTCAACAGGTCATTAACCCGATCATAGTAGTCCTCTTTATCCAAAATAACAACCTTGTTCCCTTTGTCAGCTTTCAAATAAAAACAATCTTTTTCCCGCAAAGTTTTAATGATTTTAATGTTTTCGGATTTCTGAGGTGATTTATAGGATTTCAAATTTTTTGAAAGAGTATGTTTGCAGGCCTCCCTAACGAACTGTTTTGTGGGCTCAGGAAACCGCTGGATAAAGGATTCTATCCCGGCAATAACCGACTCAACATCCGATTCACAAGTCTGCAAACCAAATTTCAATCCTTTATTCAAAAGATTAAGTTCCCGTTCACTAAAAGTTTGCGACGAATGATTTTCTACTATGTTAATGGTATTCATCGGAACATGATGTTTATTTTTTAAAAAACAACTTAACTTTCTTAATTTCCTATAATGAGAGAATTTCTTATTCTGAACTTTCCTATCGATTGAAATAAACATGTTCCGTTGAAAATCGCACCATAGTTGATATTCATTTATTTATTTATTTATTGATTTATTGTCCAACAGTACATAGATACCAATTACAGGACAAATTGAAAACAACAATCATATACACAAATACATATGAAAAAAAAGAAAATTGATCAAACATAATACTGTACACATCATCATACATATATTAAACAATATAAATCAAACTAATACTAAATTCAACCATACAAGTATTATACTAAAAATAATAACAAAGTAAATGATTAACTTACTACAATTCATGAAATTGATACATCAATTAAGTTTTTGATAGAGCAATTACTAAATACATCAAAATAATCCGCATATTGATTACAAGAACGACACATGAACATAATAGGAGACCTTTGCAGTATATTTGTACGAGCCTGTGGTAAATAAAATGTTCGAGTGTTTCGCGCGGTAATGCGAGGTACACTAAAATTTAATTTACCAAGGAGATTAGGAGAATCAACCTGGTAATGTATCAGCTTGTGGAGTAAATATAAACCAGAAACTATTCGTCTAGTTTCCAATGAATTAATGGAAAAGGCACGAAGTAAAATATCATATGGAAACCCTCTATAGGGATAAATATTAAACCTTATGTACCACAGGTGCTTCAAAAATCGTCTTTGTATC
Source organism: Holotrichia oblita (assembly GCA_023690525.1). NCBI lineage: Eukaryota > Metazoa > Arthropoda > Insecta > Coleoptera > Scarabaeidae > Holotrichia > Holotrichia oblita. The sequence continues at coordinate 22,505,848 of CM043016.1, read as the reverse complement.
GTCTCAACAGTTTTTACATGTACTTCATAAATTGGGTTCCAGATAATTGATGCATATTCGAGCTTTGATCGAACGAGGGAATAGTAAAGAGTTCTCAAAGCCGATATATTAGTAAAATGCTTGGTTTTGCGCAAAATAAAGCCCAGCATCTTAGTGGCTGACCAAAACGACACGATCGATGTGGCTAGTAAATGATAGTTCTCTATCAAAAGTTACTCCTAAGTCCCTCATGTGAACGCATTTCTGGACAGAGCTGTCAGCAATCTTATAATCAAATTGAACGGGACACCTTTTTCTTGTATAGCTCATCGCATTGCACTTAGAGATATTCAAAGACAATCCATTTTTCTCGCACCAGTCATGAATTCTTGTTAAGTTTTCCTGAAGAAATATGCAATCTTCCTCCGAATCAATTGCGCAGAATATCTTAACATCATCAGCGAACATCAAAATTTGACTGTTAATACAAACGGGCAAATCGTTAACAAAAAGCAAAAATAAAAGCGGTCCGAGATTGGATCCTTGTGGGACACCAGAAGTAATTGCACGCGTGCTAGAAGAGAAACCATTATAAGAGACAAAAAATTCGCGACTGCATAAGTATGACTCCAACAGTTGTATCAGCAAATCACTAAATCCGAACAAACGAAGTTTTGACAGTAACATACCATGATCAATACGGTCAAAGGCCTTAGCCATATCTGTATATATAACATCAACCTGATTCTGAATGTCGAGAGCTTCAGAAACATACCGAGAAAAGTTACAGAGGTTGGTAACAGTCGAACTCTTAGAGACGAAACCATGTTGTTCTGGAGCAATAAGGTGCGATATGGAGGAGTAAATATATTTGTACATAATCGACTCAAAAACTTTGGCAACATTAGACAGTATTGAAACAGGTCTGTAATTAGATATTTCATTTGGTTTGCCTTAATGATTCAACATCATTAAGATCTAATGTTAAAAATTTCCAAAGTTGGTAAGCTTGAATCTCAAGTTTACTGCGTTTGGAAAAAAGATATTCGATTTCTGAATTATTATTATTATTATTATTATTATTATTATTATTATTATTATTATTATTAATTTTAGCACTAACCTTATGGTATAAGTTCTGATCCTTGGACCTGGTAGCCATATTGCGAAGTTCTTCAATGGATCTCTTGGTGCAGAAGTAGAACACTAAACTTGAACCCTAACCTAACCCCTAACCTAACCTAAATGTTATGCACGGTCAATCCGAGTCGGTGTTTAGTGGGTTAAAGTGTTTAGTGTTCTACTTCTGCACCAAGAGATCCAGTGAAGAACTTAGTACACATTGTGTCATTCACCGGCAAGCTTTGGCCTCAAAAAACTGCCAGATTTTAAACTCGGCTATAAAGATCATAAACTACATCAAAAGTGGTGCATTGAACAATCGGTTATTTACTTTACTTTTCGAGGATCTCGATTCTGATCACGAGGTCCTCCTATTCCACACAGAAGTGCGCTGGTTATCAAAAGGCAACATGTTAGCTCGCCTATACGAGTTAACACTTTCACTGCTGGTCGGAGGCCAATACCTACCCCAGAAGCCGACTCCATATTTTTGGACAACAGCCATAAAACATTTTTATTAAAGGTTTTTTAAGTTTAGTTCAGTCTATATTTTAATGTTTTCGGCATCAATTTAATTTTCATTAACGTCACGCGCTGGCGCGTGACCGGCACTGAGCCCGAATTTCGTAGCCGATGGCCGCATCACGCGCGATCGCGTTATAAAGTAAAATGAGTAAAACACAAAACTATAGTGAAATATTTAATTAGCAAAAACTAAAAAGCTATTCAACTGAAAGAACATGTGAAAAAATAATACAAACAAACGAAAGAAATAAACAAAACAATCCAAAAAAACTACTCAAAAATAAATAAACAAAATACTTATGCCAGTAAAACAGTCAACATAAAAACAATTTCAATTTAACACTAATAAAAATCGAATATAGACCTCACAAGATAAGAACAAATATTATTTACCAATCGCAAACAATAACCTGATTTATAAGAAGGGTGTCAGTCATGGGTTATTTTTGCGCAGTCTAAACAGTAACCGGGATTTCCAGGGCATACATAAGTTGTATCTTTCCTCTTCTTTTGTAAATAACAATTTTTGCATTGCTTCCTCAGTACCTTGCCTGCTTTCTCCTCCTCTCGTGTTTTCAAAACGTGCTCGTTCATAGGCACGCCGGCAGTAGGTTTGGAAGGGGTCTTCAATAAACTTCTTATAACAGACAAACGATAGTCATAAATTGGGATGTGGTTACCAGAATTTTTCTTATAAAGTTGATGGGCATTTGTCATCATGAGCTGTAGAATATGAACAAAAATTTTAGAGGGCCATCTGATCGTTTTCCTTTCGCAAGGGTGGTAAGCAAGCATTTGGTCTTGCCTATCGATGCCAGCCATATACTTATTATAATTTACTATTGGCAGCGGTTCAGATTTAGTTTCATAATTTTGCCTTCTAGTTTGAATATCCACCATCTCATTTTTATGTTCATTTGAGATATACCAGACGTCACGTTTGTCTTTCCACTTTCCTATCATAACACCGTTGGAATATCTTGCCACCGATTCGCCTTTTTTTTAATTTTGTGTCCCTGACGTCCTTTGGAAATGTTTTTCTGTTGGATCTCATTGTTCCTGTGCAATGAGTTTGTTTGTCAGCTAAAGATTTAGCCAATTCGAAAGAATTATAGTAATTGTCCATGTATACGCTATGTCCGACTCCTAAAAAACTCTCCAGTAATTTCAAAACAACTTTTTCCCCATGTCCTCTCCCTCCACAATCGTCCAACATCCCAGTGTAAACCATAAAATTCAATATTATCCCTCCAGGAGTGGTCAGCATATACAATTTGATTCCATATTTGTGGCTCTTATTTTTGATATATTGTCGAAAAGACAGCCGACCACGCCATAATATCATCGATTCATCTATACTTAGTTCGCGACCAAGGTAATAAATTTCAGACATCCTTGTGTTGAAAAGGTTTATAATGTTTCTAACTTTGTATAGGCGGTCGTCTGGGTGTGGCTCTCCTTCCTGAGGGTTTTGTGCAAAATGCAATGCTCTTAGTATCAGTAAAAACCGATTTCTGCTCATATTATGTGCAAATATTTCTAAACCAAACAAAGCATCTGTTTTCCAGTAGTCTTGAAAGCGGTTCAGGCGAATATTCCCCATGTGAAGTAATAAACCCAAAAATATTAATAATTCATCCCTAGTCACGTCCCTCCATGTAGTAATGCGAGATTTGTCTTTGACATTAGGCCGTAAAAATAATTCAATTGCGTACCTGTTCGTTTGCGTAACTATTTCCTCCAGGAAATTGTCTGTCAATATATGCAGAAAATAATCAATTGGATCATTTCCAGTAGTAGGTGCCACAAGAGTTTCAGCTTTTGTAAAAGGAAAAAAATTCCGAATCAGCCTCCCACGTTATCAAGGTGGCTTTCTCTTGAGGTATTTCTTGCTCTCTTTCAGTATTTTCGTTGTGATCCGCATCAGAATCTTCATCACCCGAAAATGCATTGGGCACGAAATCATCATCGCTCCCTGAGACAAAATCTTCGTCTAAATAGTCTGACAAATCGCCCTCTAGGACTTCAAGGAGTTCAGCATCTGTTAGGGGACGTTGCAGCTCTTGTTTTGCTCTTTTAGGCCGTGAAGGTCCTGGTACATCAATATTTTCTTCCGCCATGTGTAATTCTATTAATAAGTTTCAATCAAAATTCAAAAATCAAAACCAAGTAAAACATTCACCTATACCCTTCTTATAATGCCGACACAACTACATAGGCTGTCGTCTAAAGCCGAACTAAATATATCACATGGAAACAAGACTGGTTCTAAAACGCGCTCGGGCGTGATCGGCATCGAAAGTGTTAAGAGAAGAGGTCATCCTCTTTCTTGAATTCAAAGAAAATAATCATTTTATGCAACTATTCAAAGATGAACAATTTCAGTGGAAGCTGGCCTATTTGGCTGATATATTTGAGGCCCTCAATCAGCTAAACTTGAAACTTCAGGGCTGAAAATGTATTTCCTTTTTCACGGCTATCCGAAGCAATTAATCATCAAAAACTGGATAAAGATTTGAAATCTGAAATAGAAACTCATTTACAAACGTTGGAAAACGAATTTCGCCGATATTATCGAGATGTTAATTCCGAGTCATCAATATGGCACATGACCAGAAACCCATTTATTGTCGATGTCTCACAATTACCTGAAGAAGTTCAGGCAGAATTTCTAGAAATGAAGGCACGTTTTTCAGCTCTAGTTTTAATAAAAATTAAACAGCGAAATCGCCTTGCCGTCGATAGCGATTTAATCATAGCTCTAGCAATGACTGAACTCAGAATCGCCCAACTGGTACAGAGCATGCAAGCTCAATCTTTATTTATTTTAATAAAAACTTTTAAAGTACTAAAAACCATTATGAGATACTAATTATGAGAATACATGAGATACTACATATTAGATAATACTATCTAATTATAAAAATATAATTTAAATAAATAGAAAAGGAGTAATAGAAAAAAATCTATTCGAGCAAGTAATGATCAATGGTATGGTTTTTTATAATTAAAAGAAAACTAAGAAATGTAAATGTGAAACTAATTAATGATTCTCAAATGTACACTTCTGTTAAAGATCCTTAATAAATAAATACATTGTATCTGTATTGCATCTATTTGAAATTCAAATAAATAATTTAGTTGATAAAAAAATCTGCGTTCCTTATTTTTGTTGAAACTTAAGGGGGCATGAAAATATTTTTTTGGTACGAGGAGGCTCGGTGAAATAAAGGTTGGGAATCCCTGCTCTATGTCATTGAGCAGGCAATGCTAGCATTGAGGGGCAATGTCTCAAGGAAACAATTTATTAATTATCGTTTCTTAAGACTAATTTAGAGAGATTTTTTATATAACAAAAGATAAATAATGTGCTACGGCTATGACATTTTATAAACTACACACGCATACATAGTAAGTTTTGTTATGCAGGAAGTTGTTTTTACCACATTTATAGTAGCCTTAAAAAAAAGGGGAAAATCACTTCCGATCTACTGTATATTAATAAATTAATCAATTAGCTTCAATATCAATTTATTTTCACGATCTCAATTTGCCTTGTAGGAATTGGAAGTAGAAGGTTATTATAAAATAATTCCTATAACGATAGTATTTAGTTTAGAAATAAAAATAAATTTAATGCAACGTGGGTAAACGCGTTCACCATTATTTAATTTTTTTATTGTAAAATAAATCAATCGTATAGTAATTATACAGTTACCAAACCGGAAGCAACAGCGGCATTGGAAATATGTATTAAATAAATTTCCATTACGAGAGGGATTTTGTTTTCTTCATCAATCATTTATTCATTAGATTAAAAAGGATTTCGTTCTATACGGACTTCTACTTTTACGATTAAAAATGTTGTGTCGTCACAAACTTCAAATTTCCCCCGTTTCATTAATTCTCATTGAGATAAATATGAAATTCATCAAATTCATCTAATGTATGTTATAGAGATATTACATAGACAGTTGGTACTAATTAAGAGCTATAAATCCGCATGTCATGCAATTCATAATACTTTGCAATAATTTTGCTTCTGTCATCTGATTACGTCTCTTTCTTGTTAATTACCGTAAAGAAATTTCCATTCTCTGTTTTCCTAATTAATCTTATTTTAACTATAACAGTAAATCATTCATTGACGGATGTTGGATTATTGTAAAAGTCCCCATCATACTTGACGTTGATTTTGAAGAAATTAAAGCGTTTAAAAATCTAATTAATGAGTAATTGACTCGCCATTCCGATGATGTTTTCTTAAAGTTAACATCTAATTATAGTACTAACTTGCGCAACCAGTACTAATCTTGAATAATAATGTTAAACAGTAACTTTTTAGGGACTTTTAGTAGTATTTCCTATTTCAAACATTTTTGAATATAAGTGCATTTCTGCTACAGTTCTTGGAATTAGTGCATTATACAGGGTGTAACAGTGGGAACGCCTGCTGTTTTGTTTACTTTATTTGTATTATTTGGAATTTATGTTTTCATGTAAATTGTGGCAATATAAAATCAACTTCTTCGATTAATAATATTTCTATCCATCGATGTAAAGATATACTGGGTGTTCACTTACAAAAAACAAATTTAGTTCACTAAAATTATCTAAAAAACGCAAATAACTTAAAAACTAGTACAGATAGTCATAGGGATTCCCGATACTGGTCTTTAGACAATAAAATGTTCTATCTGATAACATAAATACATACAGGGTGTTCCATTTAAAATAATAAAGTTATGCACGAAAGAAGTTCACAGCGTTTGACCTCGGTACTTGCACAACCTGTAGAATACTCGATAACTTTGAATATGGTATTCAATCAGCCAAAGAATCTACTATTTACGCGTTTCGTTCCATTTCTCAGAATTAAGTCATTTTCGAGATACCAAACTTCTCGTGCAACATTGCATTTAAAAAAAACTTGAAATATCTCATAAACTACAAAAATTAGACATAGGAAACCTTAAATAAAGTTGATCTAGATTTCAGAGTACAACTCAAAAATGCCATAAAATACAGGGTGTTCCATTAAGAAAACGTAGCTTTGGTACGTTGCTAAGTTTTGAAACACCCTGTATATTGCCTACTGTTTTTAAATTGTAGATCTAATCCACCTACATATATTTCAGTATGTAACTTTTCAAAAATTGTTACCATTTGACTACCAGAGGCCACGGCGTTCCCACTGTTACACCCTGTATATAGGATGTCCAGAATGTAATAATTGTTTTTCACACTATTCAAACTCGATTTCAACATCTGTTGAAACGTTTGGAAAAGCTTGTTTTTGATTCACGTTTTCATCGCTTTCGTTATATGAAACTTGTATCTCAGATGTGTTTTTAGACATTTAAAGGAAGTCCTATGTATGTTATAAATTAACATTCTAGAGATGTCGTTGAAACTACATGCATAATATATATATTTTATGTTTTTAAGCGCTCGGACATAATATAGACCTAAATAAGACAACTACTAGATGCCTTTTGTGCTGTTTAGAAATGCTCGTCCACATCGAGCAAACATTGTTAATGTTTACACTTAATTTGAAGAGATAGAAATCAATAGAATTGATTGGCTAGCCAATTTTCAAGAGGATAAACCTATCAAAGATGTTTTAGATGCGTTAAGAAGCATTTTCGTCTCATGTATTCTTGCATCTTCTGTTCAAGTTGATTTTAAAGCATTTTTAGTCATACAGAGTGTTCTGAAAGTGTGGAACAAGTTCGTTGGTTCCGTTGGGTGAGTGGGTTGTTTTGGACATGTATTCTACTGAATAGTAAATTTTAATTTCGCGCGCTATATCTTCTTAGATATGTTGGTAACTGCCCAAAATTCCATTTCGAGTTCTAAGCGAAATTTATTTATTCAATTTTAAGTTATAATTTGTATTTTTTCTACACCCGTCAAATTCAAGCAAATATTTTATTTTAAAAATATAAGCGTCTCGGCAAGGATTCGAACCATGAACCTTCCGTTCGCCGGACGGACGTGCTAACCGATTGCACCACCGGAGACAACACTTCGTTGTTAAAATGGTAAAAACAGAAATATCTGTTTTAAAAATTTCCTAAATTCGGACATGTAATCTGTATGAGGTTTCTTAAATCTACCCTCATTTTTTAAAGACAATTATTCTAAATCATGCTGCATAGAGCTTACAATATACCAAACTGACATTATTTCAATAGTTTGTTAGTAGATCAACGAAGAGCTAACTTGTTGATCATTAGTCTGTTTCTACGGCAGCAGGAATGACATTTTTGACACAACAATCAACTGTATATAATCTTTGTTTCTGCAGCCGTTTCCAACGGTTGGAAGTGGTTGGAAATCAGGAGCACGCGCAAAAAACCGAACGCTTTTATTGTAATGGGCATGCTCCTGATACTTCCAACCGTTGGAAACGGCTGCAGAAACAAAGCTATTACAAAATATTAGTAGTAGTAGTTCGTTAGTACAGATGTGGGTCTACATCGTGTGCAGTTGCAAGAGCATCAGGTTGGCAACATACCAATCGCTGCTTCGACAAAAAAATGTTAATTTTTATTTATATCGGGAGAGCGAGATTGTTTGAATGCATTTGGCAGCTCTGGTTCATGAATATCCCTAACCTGCCACCAAATATCCAACCTAGCATATGACATTCGCAACAACTATGAAGTTAGCTTATCTAAGTCAGGTATGCCAAATGCGTTCAAACAATCTCGCTCTCTCTGTATAAGTTTTACAGGTTTGTAGCCGTCTTATCGAAAGTTCCATAAGACGACGTTTTGTTTTGCACTCGTACAAGTTCAGAATACGAGTCAAGGGCAAGTATTCCAAAGGAAAAGTGCACAAAACGGTTTACGAAATGAGTTTTCTATATTATTTTTCAATTTTTGCATTTCGGTATCTTTAAAATGTGTATTTGTCATACTAGGTAATTTGTATAATTAATCTGACATTTTTTTTACATTAACCCTCCCCTCTCCTCGTTTCCGCCCCCCATAATCTATTTACTATGTTACAAATGCAAATTCAATTTGTTAATTGTATTTTATATAAACGATAAGTGTCGTAATGACAGTTCTTCCTAATGAATTAATGCTTTAATATCTTATAAAACGTGATTTTTTAATATTATTTTTTGTAATTACCTTTTTAAATTTCCCTTTTTATGATAAAAGAAAGAGAAAAATTCGATAATGTAGGGAGATTTTGTGGGGGTTGGTAGTTTTGACATAAATATAGGTAGATAGTTGACAAATTAATTTGACATTTCATTGTTAAATTGTTTCAAAATGAGTTCTACAAATTTTTTATGCAGGTACTCCATCAAAAACACAGCAAATTACTGAAAAAACAAATTTACTTTCGGAGAACTCTTATACAGAGAGGGCGAAATTGTTTGAGAGCATTAAATGCTCTCAAACTGTCAAATTTTGACAGCTCTGATTTATGTATATCCCTAAATATGCCACCAAATATCTAACTTCATTATCATCGTTCTCAGCGGCGTAGCAGTGAGGTAGTATCTATTACAGGAGCTACGAAAATAAGAGATTGTTTTAAACATATTTTTATTTGAAAACAAGAAATAACGCTACAAATGGCATAGACGCTCTAAGTTTTAAATTAATTTAAATGTTGAAGATATTGCCCATGTTCCTGAATACATAAAGCGAGTTTTCTTTTCATATTATCGAACACATTTATTAACATATTGTGAGTAATTTTTTCACCACATTAATTATAGCCTCTTGCAACTCCTCTACATTATGTAATCGATTTATGTGGACAGTATTGGTTAAATAATCAAATAAAAAATCTAAAAGAGTTAGATCAGGTGGACGATCTGTACTGATTAATTGATCTTCATAAAATTCTTCCAGAAAGCGGATTGTATCTTGTGCTGTATGAGCAGTTGCACCATCGTGTTGGAAATATACGCGCTGTTCATTTGGAAACTCCGACTGTCAAATATCGTTTACATTTCGTTACCCACTACGGAAATAAGTTTATAAAGGAAACTTATCGTGTTCAACAGTAAAGGGCATGAATAAAAATAATCGTCATAGTTTTTTTTACTAATGAAATGAAAACCACTGATTTATAAAATTAAACGCAAATAATTTCTAAATGTCAAATAACGAACGACACGGACAAATTTAATTGACAAATTTAATTATTTTGAACAATCGCAACAACATTGAAGTTAGCAACTAAAACTTATCTAAGTCAGGTATGCCAAATGCTGCAAATTTTGTAAATTCAACAACTTAAAATGTCACTTTGACATTTCTATTGCAATTGCAATGTGACCAACTTAAAATAAAACTGTAGTAATTTCCTTTGGTTCATCGACTGTTTTCGCCTTCTTCAATTCCTTGTTTTGCCAGTTCCTGAAGGTCGTCGTTGGTAAAGCCTTCATCAGAAACCTGCAGTAGCTCCTCAATATCCTGCTCATCTAAATCTCCTAGTCCTGCTGTTTCGACCAGATTGACAATTTGATTTGACCTCTTCTCGTTGATAATCCTGGGATACCTCCGGCCATATTTTCTTCCACACTCCATTGATGCACTTTTTAGTTAATTCTTGCCAAGCGACGTCGATATTGATGTTATATTTTTCTAAAATTGCAATTTTTTTTCTTTATCTCTTCCTGTTTTATCAATAAGTTGTTGAAATGTACACCGAAGCTGAATTAACGACGTAGTGTTGGGTGGTAGGAAAACAATTTCCACCGGAATGCAAGTGTTTAAGTCCGAAAGGTTGGTGGGATGACTTGGTGTGTCATCCAGCAGTAATAGAGCTTTTGGTTCAAAATAGTTCAGTTCACAGTAACGTTTTACCGATGGACAAAAATATGTGGTAAACCTATTTTGAAAAATTTCTTTTGTGATCCAAGATATCTTATTGAATTCCCAAATGATGGGTAGATTAGATTTTAGAACTCCTTTCATGGCCCTTGGGGTTTTGGAATGATACACAAGTAGAGTTTCTAATTTTAAAGCGCCATTGGCGTTACCACCCAGAAGAAGGGTGAAACGGTCTTTTGCAGGTTTGAAATCCGGAGCTCGCTTTTCTTCTTGCGATATAAATGTGTGCTTTCCAAAAAAATCCCGTTTCATCCACGTTAAAAACCAATTCTGGTCGATAATTTCCTCTTTCAATTATGGTTTTTAACGTTGCATGAAAAATTGAAGCGGCAGCAATATCTGCATTCGCTGCTTCTCCGGTGATTCGAATGTTGTAGAGGTTGCTTCTTTTTTTAATTATCGAACCAACCTTGGCTAGCTGTAAAATTTTCACTCGTATCTTCTCTTTCATTTTGAACGTGATTAAAAAAAATTTATGGCCTTTTGCATGATTATTTTTTGACTTTTTGACTTTGACCAAATGCAGCGTTTTTCCATTTCTTCTAAAATATTCCTTCTTGATCGAGTTATCCTTGCTGCTGCACTAGACGATGTGGTAGTAGTTGTCGATAACTTAATTTTGTCTTTGTTTTTTAAAATGGTTCTTATTGTAGAAGTAGACAAATCTAAAGCATTTCCAATGTCAACTTGAGGTTCACCGTTTTCCAATCGCCTCAACACTTGCATTTTAATGTCGAGCACTCATTTTTACAATCTAAAGAAAATAAGGATTAAATTGAAATGAACAAATATACAGGGTGTTTAAAACAGATGCGGCAATATTAAAGGGGGTGATTGCCCAGGTCATTTTATACAAAAAAGTTCCTATAAACATAGGTCCGCAAACGCTTCGTTACCGATCTATAGCGTGTTGAAGTTTAATTTAAAAAAACAGTAAAAATTAGATTTTTCCAAAACGGCTTGAGATATCTTAATGAAATTTTAGGCGTGTTAATAGCTGTGGGAGACACATACTTTGCAATACAACACGATGTTTTAGTCGTACCAGTGGCGCGCGTATTGGCACGTCACAGGCTATTTTTCAAGAAAAAATAGGACGCCGTTGATTTCTCTAAAAATAAAAATATGTTGTTATTCTTTGTTCAATTGTAAAGAAAACAGCTCTCTTGTATACTGAAAGATTTCCTGACCGTATTGCTCCTGATAGAAAAACTTTCGAAAGGATTCATCGGCGTCTTTATGAAACAGGCACATTAAGACGAAATGGAGGAGCAGGAAGGCCAAGGACAGCAAGAACGGTAGAGCTTGAAGAGGATGTGCTAGACATGATTGAAGAAGATCGAGGTACTTCTACTCGAAAAATTGCTGACGCTTTGGATGTAAGTAATGGGACTATTTGGCACATTCTGAAGGAAAATTTGTTGTATCCATTCCATATACAACGCGTTCAAGCACTTCTTCCTGCTGATTTTCCTCCTCGCAATGCATTCTGTCAATGGCTTTTGCACAAAATGGTTCAAATCCCTCAATTCCTGATGGTGATTCTGTTCACCGATGAAGCGAATTTTTCAAGAAATGCAATACGCAATTTCCATAATAACCATGTATGGTGTGACGAAAATCCACATGAAATTGTTGAAGATCGTTTTCAACATCAGTTTTTTTTTGAACGTTTGGCTTGGGATTGTGGGTGACTGCCTAATTGGACCGGTATTTTTACCAGGGAGACTTACCGAAGAGGAGTGACGCAACTTTTTGGAAAACACGCTCCCTGGATTTCTGGAGGACGTACCACTAGCAATTAGAGATGCAATGTGGTATATGTATGATGGCGCACCAGTCCACTTTAGTCAAGTAGCTCGTGATTTCTTAACACAAGCATACGGAAATCGCTGGATTGGCCGAGGTGGACCTCACCTATGGTCCGCACGATCTCCGGATTTAAATCCCCTGGATTTTTTCCTGTGGAACCATTTGAAGTCCTTGATGTACGCTACGCCATTGGAAAACGTAGAAGACTTAAGAAATGGAATCATTACTGGATACATGTCAATTAAAACCGATCCTGGTGTTTTTGAGAGAGTTCGCCAGTCAATGAGGACAAGATTGGATTCTTGCATCCGAGCACGAGGTGGTCACTTTGCACAGTTTTTGTAATTTTTGGTTGGTAAAATTGTTGGTTTGGTAAAATATTTGTTTTTGCCCTTGAATACAACCCTTGTTCTTTAAATTTTTTTTTCTGTAATAACCCAAGGAGAACAAATATAATGGTCCAATATTGGGCGCATATAAATACATTGGGCCAATATCAAATTTATTTTATCCATATTGGGTCAATATTTTTTATTGTAACTAACGCCAATATTATTATATCAACATTGCCCCAATATTATGCCACGATATATTTTCAAATATTGGTCAAATTGTTAAAACAAATAATACACCAATATTTTATAGGTTACCAAATGCCAATATTGTCAAAACACCACTCATTGTCAGTTTTACTATATTGGCTAGACTTAAAAATGTAATATTAGATCAATATTTTCTTACGATGTCATCGTAATAATTTTCCACATATTGGTTAATCGTTAAATTTAATACTGCAACGTTTTAGCCACTACTCTTGAAATAATAAAGGCCCAAAATATTGGGCTGTTATTATTACAGCCATTATTACAGTTTATGAATATAACTGTATTGGCTGGATTTTTAAATCCAGTGTTGTTTTAATATTTTCTGGTGTAGCCTATGACAATACTGTTAAGGCAAAAGTACCCTAAAAATTTGATATTGGGCGAATATACAGGGTGTCCAAGCTGACGCCGTTTTTTTTGATAATTTGTTTATTTTACAGTATAGAGAAAAAAGTTTCAAATAAAAGTTGTCCTTATTTATAAGATGCATAGCTAGAAAATATTTTCAAATATACAGGGTGTCCCAATTATAGAAAAAGCGTATGTAACTTTATTTTAAATGGATCACCTTATATATTATATATTTTTAGATTCTAAATGATATTTTAAGTAACTTTTATTAAGACCTTCCTAGACCTATGTGCTTTTGTTTTCGAGAAAATAAATATTTTATCCAAAATTTTGCAATTGCAGCGCTCTCGTTAATGAGTTGTAGGATCAAAACTAAAAAATATTGAACTAATAAATAATTTGGTACATAATGGTCCAATTTTATCAAATGCAGTTGAATATATATTTTACCAATAACAACAATAATATTCGGCCAATAATTTTATCTTATGATGAACCTATATTGCAAAATGTTGCCAAAAAAATATATCCCCAATATATTTTTCATTTTTTAACCAATATTGGTCCAATCGATTTGTTCTACGTGGGAAATGGGTATGCACTAAAATGTTTTTTTTTTACTAAAAAACGGTACCTACGTCGTACGATAAAAAGTTAAGAGAGCTTTTTTCTTCACAATTGAACAAAGAATAAAAACATATTTTTATTTTTAGAGAAATCAGCGGCGTCCTAATTTTTTCTTGAAAAATAGCCTGTGACGTATCAATACGCGCGCCACTGGTACGACTAAAACATCGTGTTGTATTGCAAAGTATGTGTCTCCCACAGCTATTAACACGCCTAAAATTTCATTATGTTATCTCAAGTCGTTTTGGAAAAATCTCATTTTTACTGTTTTTTTTTTATTAAACTTCAACACGCTGTAGATCGCTAACGAAGCGTTTGCGGACCTATGTTTATAAGAACTTTTTTGTATAAAATGACCGCATCTTTTTTAAACACCCTGTATATTTGATTCTCTTACACAATTTACGTTTTACGCAGAATGTGAAAGTGTTGAACACTCTTTAATAGCTTACAAAACTTAAATGCACAAAACAAGCATAAATTCCGGGGAATCATAGCGTTAGGTACACCTTCGGGAATAATCGCATTATACGAATGTATACGAATCAATGAAATGCTTCAATAATTTGAATCTGGCTATATTTTAAGCATTTTTAAGGTTTTCGACAAACCGCGTAATAGCAAATCAGCGTTAATCGAGGTAGCGTTAAACGAGGTCTTACTGTATCTACATCATATTATCATATACACACGTTGAATAACCCAAATTCTAGGCATGCTGATATATTAATATGTGCAATAGTGCCACAACCCAGCAACAATCAGCTTAAGCTCCCAGAGCATATCATCCTTAAATTGGTATCTGCGTGCTTAGTGTTTACAAAATGTCAATATGCTTCGTTGTTTGTATGTATGTTAACAACAACAATTTGGTATCAACAATTCTCCACAGACAATCCTTATATTATTGACTAAAATTATACGTAAGTCGTACATATCTAATCCAATCTATTTTATTTCAAAACCGATAAGTATATGAATATAACCTAGAAATACCACAGCAAGGAAGCAGGATTTAAATAGATTAAATAACTATGTCATGACGGTGGTTTCTTCGATATATTTCTCCTTCAGAGTGGCTGGATCGTGGAAAAAAAAACCATCTGACTTTTAAGAAAGAATTGTTAAAAACTAAGATGATATCATAGAGAAACGGTGAGTCATCCCGCCTGTTAATTCTGAAACGGACGGATTTTTTTCCCACCGCCATTGTGTGTCGGTTGTGCTGTCAATCATTAAATATAATTGGCGGTTTGAAATATGACTTGAGATCTTCTTTTAATAAAACCCAACAGCTCGCTACGCGATGGTTGAATTCGCCGAATTTTACTAAGATTATAACAAGCCAGCTGCACTTGAGGATATCTCTTCGAATATATTTACTACAGCAATAACAATCCTTGCTGAGATAAGTAGGTATGAAACACTTCCTTCCTGTTAACCTTATAATGAAACTAATAATAAAAGAATTGAAAATAGAATTTTTTGTCACTTTTTCGAATGTACACAACCTTGGTGGAGGTGAAAATAATCGTGTGAACAATGCGGTACTTCCCATGGTCAGTGCCTGTTAATAATTTTTTTATTTTTTACTTGCGTTATTACGTTATGTTCTACGTACCGGGACGAAAATAGAACTTCAAGAAATAAACGGTATGCAGTGGATGTAATAATCGTTAAGATTAAATCATCTTACAGAGGGAGAGTTTGATGCAAAAAATTCTCGGTAAGTTCTAATTGCGTGAAACGAGAATACGTGCAGGATTGTATAACAAAAATAGTGTTAACATTGTATAGGTACTGTTGCTACATATTGCAGAAGCATTTCATGTACGGGCTATGCAGAGCGCAGAATTTTCTTGAGAATTATACGATTGCATGTATAAATAGAAAATATCATCGATTGATTCGATTATGTCAACAGTAGCCGCTATTGTAAGTAGATCTCCTCCTACGATAGCCGTATTGTTCCTGACAATAAATGTTGTTCTTTTCTAGATATGTACATACTTTACTAGCCGATTTTTGATAACAGTCTCGAATATTTTTGAAAATACAGGTACGAGTGCAATGAGTTGAATGATCTTCGCACATCCAACACTTTGTTCTAAAATTTCGAGGGTTTTTGATTTGATTCAATACCAAACTACTTTTAGTGGTAGCCCATATATAAAAATCAATGGGGGTACTATTGGGTGCATGGATGCGGGGATTTCTTCGGTAAAACGGAAGAGCATATCAGCATCTACATCGAACAGAGAGCACCGCTGTCCATAAGGGCGGATAAGATCTCGCCTGTTTTCAGTTTTAGTGGAGGATATAATCTAGACATCTCCGGGCGAGACCATCAGATTGGGAAGTCCTCCTTCCATCCTCTAAACCGAAATAATTGCCATCCACACTTGTGTAGACATTTTAAACTACCCGCAGGTAAACGGATCAGTATTATAGCCAGGCTGCCCTTAGAGGACATCAGACTGTCAGGTTTGATTCTGAAGTGGTACTTGATCGCCGTAGCAAGCTTGAAAAACTGGCGGAACATCACAACACTACACAGAGGCAACGAAATAGCTAACAAGTTAGCAAGAGATGCCAGCGAACGACCATTCATAGGTCAAAAATCGACATGTGGGAATTCTTATGGCAAAATGAAATCTGAACTCGCTGCAAGAAATTACTACAACTGGAATGTACTTTTTGGCACTTTGCAAGGTAGTCTTTATGAGCAGCTGAGAGGCTGAGGTTATTCGCAGGGATTTTAACCGATCACTGCGCCTTGAATAAACACATACATCGTATGAGTCTAGTAGTGAGGAACTTACCTGGAACACCACTCCCCTAAGGACGTCGTAAAGGGCCGCAAGAGCATTGTGGACCTGTCGTCGTCTTTTTGGCAAAACCTGGGGTCTAAAGCCTAAAATGATCCTTTGGACCTACATGGCTACATACCCATGGTCACCTACGCATCATTAGTATGGTGGTCAAAAAATAAAAAAAAAGCAAAGACGAAACTTGCTGCAAAAAAACAGAGTGTCTTGTCTGTGTAGGCATCATAATCGATCTGATTCCCTTGCACTTACAGGTGAAAAGGGAAGCGATGATCAGGTTGGAACGGAATATGATCTTCAAGGCAGGAGATCTAGTAGGCCATCTTCAAATTCTACAAGAACTGGGAGAGCTGGCGAAACTAAAAGACTATATGACACCTAGATTTGACTTCGACAAACAGTTTGAAGTGATTAGACAAAACCGCCAAACGTGGGAGGCTTCTTTCAGGCCATCTTTCAGGCAGAAATATATGCCATTGAACAATGTGCCCAGGAATGTTTGAAAAGACGTTACCAAGATGCATATATTTTCCCAGACAGTCAGGCAGTGCTAAAGGCTCTAGGGGCATGTTTGAGGCACCTTTGAGTCGAGGTTAACCTGGGACTGTCTGCTGACCCTCAAAATTCTGGACCAAAGAAACACAGTTAGACTGATATGGGTACCAGGGCACTGGAGGTGCGAAAGGAACGAGACCGCCGACGGTCTTGCAAAGAAATCCGCGGAATCTTAATTTATTGGACCAGAGCCGCTTTGTGACCTTACCAAAACCCACATAAAAGCTCATCTTCAATAGTGGGAGACTAAGCAAAAAATCTCCCATTGGACTAACATTCCAAAACTAAAAAAGTTCATTAGTGTTTCAATCACTAAGGCTAAATCTCTGCTAGCACCATCACGGCTTTATATGGTTTATATGTTTTACCTCAAACAGGTGCACTTAGAACCGGCTGACATCAGAGTCAGCAGCAGCAGATCCTAAATTTCTTTAGAAGTTTGGAGATCAATTGGGACTAAAACATTAAGGGTATTCACAATAGATCTCATTTGTCACAGTAAAGAGAGGCAGAAATGCCTTAACGACCCACCAGTAATCTAGTGTAATTTAATCTAACGGATCTAGTAAACTCTCCCCTGTGTAGAAACTGTGGGAGTGCGGAGGAAACTTCAGTCCATCTCCTTGCTAACTGCCTCAACAGCGCATAAGGCGAGGCGGATATATTTTGGGCTCAATCAATTAGATGATTTTTGAGAAAGTCAATTAACTCTTGATGAGGTTGCGGACTTTCTTGTCCGCGTGCAACCTGGTTGAGAGGACTAAAACGGCATGCACGGTGGAAAAAAATTTCGTAAGTTTTCTTAAAAAATGTCGAATGTTATGGGCCGGGCAACCATTCTGCTAGAACCAGTTTTGTTGTTGTCAGGATTAATAATTTGTTTCAAATCTTGTGTTCTCAATCTCTGTGTTCTCAAAATGATTGATGAATGAAACTCAAAAAAATATGTACAAAATTCAAACCCACATTTAGGTAACACGCTTAGAATAACTTCCCTAGTTTTAACTTCTCCTGCACCTTCCTTACGTAAATCAACCCGCAGAAACGGGGAATGAGGGTTTAAATTTGTCTTATATAAATAAAATCCGAAACTGTCCACTCTAATCCACTTGACACTATCTCGTAAATTAACCTTCTCGTTAATAGTATTGTTTATTTTCTTATATAAATGAAGTTTGGTTAGAAGTTCTTCGAAATTATAAAAAAAATGTTCCATATTCAAACATAAGCTATGGTTAGTACTTGCAGATTTGATTGGTCTAGAATAAAAATGTTCTGGTGCTTTCTCAGTAGTTTTTCAATACGACCAAAATCTCGATCGGAATCGAGGTAGCTATGGCCAACTTTGGAAAATTTATGCTCTATAACTCAAAAATACTTTTTCTTATTTTGGCCTGCACATGAATGAATGATTTCATTACTGCCTCTATTGGCAATGTCTTCTATCCAATTAAAAAAAAACGACTTGTAACCACAATGAGTAATGCAGTGAATACTGAAATTGTAAAACCATATTTGTCTCGAGTAGAAGCCTTGGATGTCGATAACTTGGGTAATGCCATGGTTTGTTGTAAATCCATTGTAATGTAACATATCACTTGTTGGTAGTTGCCTATTTATTTTTTGGGAATTAAAAGCATATTCCCAGTTTTGTTTGTGTTCAACTGAATTTTTTCCAGCATCACATATGCTACAAGTATCACTTTTTGGGCTCCCAACAGACAAATTAAACTTTGTTTCAAAATATTCCTATAGCATGAAAGTTTGACCATGTACTTACAATGTTCTAAATAAAGCTGGTGAAGTCGATTCACATTAAGCAGCGGAAACAGATATTTTTTGTTAAGGTTTTTGTTGCGTGAATAATGTGATTGTTCAGCAGTTGATAACATCCTCACCTATCTTGTGAGGGCGATTTACGTGATGTCCTCGCTTATCTGGAGACGGAGCAGACTGGTCAAGTTTAAACAATCTTTGCTGTATTTCAATTTTTTTTTCTTCCTATTCTATATACATAGAGAGCATAAAGCATCTCTATACACTGGTACCAGCTGCTTGTCATAAGTAACCGTATATTTAAATGTGTTTTGTTTCGATATCTTTCTGCCTGATCGATGACGAAATACTGGCAGAATTTGGAGGCTTTTAAAAATCAAAGTGTTCTTACTATAAAATTTCTTCAAAATTGTTTCTCTGTCTTCAGTGTTGAACTGACCAGTACTCCTTCTTTTATTACCTTTAATTCCATAACTCTACCAGTTTGTGATCACTGTGTTCATTTTAAAACTTACCACCTCTGTAACTTAAAAATCCCAATACACTGCAATATTACAGGACACGTCAATTTGTGTTTTAGGGAGGGAGGGGAGAGAAGACGACTTTTTTGACAGTCAAGTGGTCGTCATATGTTCATCTCTGTAACCCCTATTTTAAAATCTCAAATGCATCTATCCCACTTGTTATACATCATTTAAAAGCCCTTTTCATTATCAACACAACAGTGTATTCGTTTTAAAAATTGGGTATAAGATTTGATCAAATTATGGGTAAAAATCCACTCAGTTGACAAAAACTAAAAAAAAAATTATTATTTTTTAAAGTAGCGTTAAAAAAATTGATGACCAATTTATTGGGGACAGCAGCCTGTGGTAGGTAGTTGATGAATCAAAACAAGAGACTCGTTTTTTATACCTTAAGCTTTTGCATTTATTTTAAATTCATCCTCAGAAGGCAATTCTACAATAGCAAAATATACAGACAAATTATGCTTAAATTAAAAAAGAATCATGACATTAAAATTAAATGTTAAAAGTTATAAAAATTCTTTAAACGGAATTATGATGTGACCGCATGTTGCAGTTCGCGCGAAAACCATTATAAGTGAGGTTATGTACAACTATGGGGGAACCGTGCTAAATTGAAAAGTTACTAATAAAATTGAATTACTTAAGTATGTAGGGGAGGGGACCTTTCCGAGGGAA
Source organism: Holotrichia oblita (assembly GCA_023690525.1). NCBI lineage: Eukaryota > Metazoa > Arthropoda > Insecta > Coleoptera > Scarabaeidae > Holotrichia > Holotrichia oblita. The sequence goes on along the minus strand of CM043016.1, from coordinate 22,485,593 downwards.
ATTTAAATCTGCAGATAAGTAGAAATTATATCGATTATGTTAATCGGTGTCGACAACAATGATAGTGGAATTCGGATCAAATGGTTGAATATTATGTGTGTTGAATTGGGGAATATTGATATTAAATAGTACCTACGCTATATATATCACTAAGATTTTCGATATCTGTTCTGAAATTCATAGTGTCAGGAGTCATATGTATGAAATACATTTCCAAAAACATCCGTTTGTAGTATCCTTTTTCAGTGGCCAAAATAGAGACTTCTTCAAAGCTCATTTCATGACCGTTGCTAGAGCAATGAGAGGACAAAGCTGTGTTCTCCGAAGTCTTCATACAATCCCTTCTGTGTTGGTAGATTCTGTTCTTCAACAGCTGACCCGTTGTGCCTATCTGCAATCACCGCATGGGATCTGGTATATCACATTGGAACGTTGTAATAGTGGTGTAGTATCTTACAACCGAGAGAAAGTGAAACCGACAGCGATCGAATTGTAATAAGCCAATTTGATAGAACGATCTTGGAATAATGATTTAAATTTTGCCGCACAATGAGGGATGTACGGAAATCTAAAGTATTTTATGTCATTACCAGGGACCAACGTAGATTGGTCACGATTTGCAGAAGGGGACCGACCCGGAAGATTGATGGGAGATTGATAGATGATCGTTTTTACTATATTACGGGGGTATCCATTGTTACAGAATAAGTGTATAAGTTGGTCTTTTATTCTGTCGTGAAATCGAGGGTCCGCGATCTTTAGAGCTCTGTTCTTAATAACACGTAGAGTGTTGAGCTTCATCTGAATAGTATGGTCGGAGTAAAAGTTAATATATCTCCTCGAGAATGAGGGTTTAGTATACCAATCGAAGTAAATACTCTGGTCTTCATCTCTGCATACTCTGGTGTCAAGTAAAAAGGGACAGATCTATTATTTTCAGTCTCTATCGTAAACTGTAAATGTTGGCTAAAGCCGTTGAAATAGTGGAGGATCGTTTCTTCCTCTCCAACGGGAATAGCGCATATCAAGTCGTCTACGTACTTCTAGATAAACGGAAGATGGAATGGTAGACGAGGTATCACTTCCTCTAGTATAGACGATCCATGCAGATAAGAGCCAACACGGGGCTGATCGGACTCCCTATAGGTGTGTCGAATGTTTGTTTGTAGTAAGTCCCATTAAAGGAGAAAACACAATTATCAAACAGAAAACGGATCAGTCGGATGATAAAGTTGCAGGGGATGTCAGTATGAGGTGAAATACGATCCCAACGAAGGAGAACAGCATCAACCACCAATTCCACAGGGATATTCGTGAATAAGGAAACCACATCCAAAGAAACTATCCGATAGTTGGGAGGTAAAGTAAAATCTTTCATAGTATTGATGAACTCGAAGGTGTCTTTAATATTATAGGGTGGTTCTACCACCTATAGAGAACGAAAGGATTTTAGAAAGAAACATAGACAAATTATAAGTCGGTGATCCAATGAAGGAGACTATAGGTCTTAGGGGGCAGTTAGGTTTGTGAATCTTTGGAAGACCGTAGAACTTGGGGCATACCCCGTTGTAACATGTCATATGTTTGGCGCTGTGTTCATCTATGTAGTGATTCCTTTTCATTTCCCAGATAAGTTTATTTCTATGATATTGAAGGGAGGAAATGGGGTCATTCGGTAATATTATGTAGGTACTATTGTCATTGAGCAATTCCCCAGCTTTCGATAGATAGTCAGAAAGATTCGACGAGTCTCTTGTTTTGATTCATCAACTACCACAGGCTGCAGTCCCCAATAAATTGGTCATCAATTTTTTTAACGCTACGCTAACGTTGTAACAGCCGTTACTTCCCTTCCACTCATTTTTTAAATTGTTAAAATTTAAATAAAAATCATTTCAACTCTTTCTTCTAAAGAATAAACCATTTTGACTTAAATAATGACACAAGAGTCAATTCGGATTTTACAACATTCAAAATACAACAACCAATAATTTATGTTAGTTTTGACGTTTATATGATACGTAAATAAATCATAGCACACTCTGTGGTTCTATCAACTGAGTGGTTTTTCACTCAGTTGGCATTCAAAAAAAGTTAAACAAATAATTTTTTGCAATGTAGACCTTTATTAAATACCTACGTAATAAAATACGTTAGCTTTTGTCAACTAACCCATAATTTGATCAAATCTTACTCAATTTTTAAAACGAATACACTGTTGTGTTGAGAATGAAAAGGGGTTTTAAATTATGTATAACAAGTGGGATAGTTGCATTTAAGATTTTAAAATACAGGTTGCTAGAGGTGCCCAAAAATGCATTTTTTGAAATTGCATATACCTACAGTGTGGTCATAAAGTTTGGAACCAAGCTTATAACCGCATTATTTTACATTTTTAGGAAAAACGCTCGGACAGGTAAATTTTCTTTTTTAAAACGCCATCTTTTGACATACAATTTTTTTCTATGACGTCATTGGTTTTTAGAGTGATGACGTCATCAACCCTTTTTTAAATGGCAACCATATTATTTTTTTATCGTTTTTGGTAGATCTTTATATCCTCCAAATAGTGATATAAAACAATTGCTATGTTGCATCACAATTTTTTTAAAATAATATAAATTTAGAAAAAAAAATAACATTTTATTTTTGTACAAAATTAAAATTAAATTAAAAAAAATGCATCTGAACTTAAATTTATTGTAACAGTTAACGTAAATTTTCAAAATGGACCCCACCAGCCAATTGACACTGTCCCAGCCGAGTGTAAATGCTTTGCGATCAATAGTAATCTGCGTTATTCGCTCCAGATCAAAACAACAGAAAAAACAACCAACAGACAAAGCGGATCGTAAAAAGCACATGTACTGTTACTATAACACTAAACACTTTAACCCACTAAACACCAAACAAGTTTTAACTAAAACACCGACGCGTTTCAACAGCAATGCTGTCATTATCATGCTGTTGAAACGCGTCGGTGTTTTAGTTAAAACTTGTTTGGTGTTTAGTGTTCTACTTCTGCACCAAGAGATCCAGTGAAGAACTTCTCATGTGTTTTTTCGATTCTGCCTGATGATGGGAATTTCCCGAAACCGGTAGCAAATTATTTGTTAATATAGAATCTTGTGAGATATAGACCAACCTTTTTCCCTTCTATTTGTGATCATCTACTCACACGAGTCATCATGTTTGATTTACTTCTCATGTTACTATGCAAAAAATTTACAAAAACAAAAACACGCACTCTTTGCAAGATCCTCTTTATGACATTCTTTCTTCTTTTTATACAAATAATGTACAACACTAATATTTTGAAATTGTTTCTATGTCGACAACGTTGTTGAATTATTTACTTCTATTTTTGACGTTAAATTAGTTAGACATTGCGTAAAAATTGTTCATTTTCGCTAATATAAAAAATGGCACATTTATCTGAGCGAGAAAGAAATTTTAATTATGGTTGGGTATGGAGACAGATAAAGAACGGATTCAGAAGCATGCGAATTGTTTAACCATGAACACCGTGATAGACCTCCAATTGCCAGGTCTACGGTGACAAAACTAGTTGGAGAGTTTACCGAAACTGGATCCGTAAAAGATCGACCACGGCAAGGTAGACCTCAAGTAGGAGAAGATGTGCAATTAAATGTGTTTCTAGAAGCAAGGCATCATGTTTCCACCAGACAACTTGCGTTAGCCAATCAGGTGGCTCACCCATTTGTCGTCAACTTATTCAAAAAAGAACACTATCATCTTTACAAAGTTCAGCTTGTACAGGAATTAGATGAGGATGACGAAGATCGTCGACTGCAGTTCTGTGAAGACGTAATGTTACGTTGTGACCAAAATGCAAATTTCTTGGGCAACATCGTCTTCTCTGATGAAGCTACGTTCTGCCTAAATGGATCTGTTCACCGCCATAACTGCAGATATTTGTCGCAGACCAATCCGCATTGGACTCAAGCGTCTCATACTCACCGCAGAGGAAAAGTTAACGTATGGGTTGGTATGATTGGACAACGCATTTTAAGACCATATTTTTTTGAAGGAAATTTGACTGCGGTGCAATATTTAGAATTTTTAAGATTTGAACTGGTTGCAGCGCTCGCTGTTATTTTCCCAAATCACGAGGATTGTGATGTACCCCATCCAAATATTTGGTTTCAACAAGATGAGGCACCTCCCCATTATGGTGTAGAGGTTCGCCACTATCTTGACGAAATATTTCCTAATAAATGGATTGGATGGAGAGGCATAGAATGGCCACCTCGTTCTCCTGACTTGACTCCGTTAGACTATTTTTTGTGTGGTTATTTGAAATCGAAAGTGTATTTTAACAAACCGAATAATTTAGAAGATTTAAAACAACGAATTCGCGTAGAAATTACACAAATATCTCCAGACATAATTGAGGCGAGTATACGAAGTGTTTACACTCGGCTGGGACAGTGTCAGTTGGTTGGTGGGGTCCATTTTGAAAATTTACGTTTACTGTTACAATAAATTTAAGTTCAGAAGTATTTTTTTAATTGAATTTTATTTTTGTACAAAAATAAAATTTTCTTATTTTTTTCTAAATTTATATTATTAAAAAAAATTGTGATGCAACATACCAATTGTTTTATATCACTATTTGGAGGATATAAAGATCTACCAACCATAAAAAAATAATATGGTTGCCATTTAAAAAAGGGTTGATGGCGTCATCACTCTAAAAACCAATGACGTCATAGAAAAAAATTGTATGTCAAAAGATGGCGTTTTAAAAAAGAAAATTTACCTGTCCGAGCGTTTTTCCTAAAAATGTAAAATAATGCGGTTACAAGCTTGGTTCCAAACTTTATGACCACACTGTATATAATTTGAGGACACCATGTATACATTATCACAGTTAAAGGACAATTTCTTTCAAAGCCATTGATTCGAACGGACGCATTTAATAGCCTAATCTAATAAAAAAAAAGAATCGTGAATAATCGAATTATCCATTATATATACCCAGATGTCTGCTGCATATAACATCAAAGAGTGTCACAACTAGATGTAACGTGTAGCACTTATTGTATAGGGCCATACCAGGTCATGAGACTTATACACTACTCGTTAATAACTTTCTTCCTGTGAACGTTACCGTGAAAACATTACAGTCCGGTTTTGATATATGTATGTAGTAAGTACCGTACTATCACCGTAACTGCATGCAACTCTTCTGAATATATACAGTACCTATATTATTGATGATAGAATATAACAAGTTCAAGTCAAATTGGATAATATCGAATCATAATTTAGATGTATGGATTATCCGCTAATAACGAATAATCATGTGGTTTTATCGGAAGTGTCGTGTGGATTCCATTAAGTGTTAAGTATGTTGTCGTGCAGTGATTGCCCAAATTGCTATTACGCTCGTTTGGATCCTTCAGTTACCGTAACAAATTGTGGGAGATATCGTAGATGTTAACCAGTTAGTCCAGCCTGCCGAAAGAACATGTAGCTCGCGTCTCTGCTGTTGTTGGTGATGCGGTTTTGACATTCGTTTTTGTGACGTATTCGGTTTAATTTATTAAAGTGAGGTTAAGTTGCAATTCGTTTGAATTGGAGTTATCTTCACGAACAGAGTGCATTATCATCGTGGGAAAATGGTAACAAGATTGCTTTAATAGGTAGGACTTGTTTCTTTTTGGGCCAAATCTAATTTGACCAAAAATATGATAAATAAAATTTCCGGTAGGTGTCGTTAGCTCAAACATTAACGCAATAGGAGGGGGGGGGGGAGAAGGAAACGCAAAAGTACACGGATTCTATTTATAGTAATAAATGTAAGAGTTCTACATTCACATTCCTATTTAGAACAATGTAAAGTGTTACTAAAAATACACGTATTACCAGTTAAATAAATTAACCTAACACCGTCAGTAATTACCAGTCGATTGTGTGTAAAATAATCATCGATACTCAAATACAATTCTCAAATATGTTTGCTATGTATATGCTGGGAAAAAAAATCCCTGTGTTTACCTTGCTATCATCGTGAAATGGACATCTACTACACTCACTATTCTACGTATATGATGTGGTGTATTATTGACAATGTCATTAAGTGATTTAAAAAGAAAAATTACAAAAATGGATGAGGTCTGTTATCTACGTACATAGTTAACTGTAAAAATATAGAGCTTAGAGTTAAGAATGATGTTACAAAACAAGTGTTTGCACTATAAAATGTAATTAAAATTTTTAATACAGTTTTAGTCATCACGTAAAATGTTATTCATAGTTTTAGTTTCTATCTATTTATCTAAAACTATCTCACTGGAAAGTTCTTCTCGTTCAAACGCGTTTTAACGAATGAATTGATTGTTTAGTTTACTCGTCAATTTGTTGACTGATTTGCTACAGGGTGGTCAACGACAAAGTGACAATGTAGTAACCGTTTTCAAGAAACTGAATCTGTTGAGGAACTACCCCCTGCTGAAGACCAATATGTCACCATTTTTGCACGCCAAGAACCTTTGAGCAAATGTAGAATGTTGAGTAGAAGGCTTGCAGAAGCCACAGGATCATCAGTATCAGCTGTAACTGCCAGAAGACGATTATGGGATGTAAATTTAAGTTGGTACTGTTCACTGATGAATCCAGATATGGTCGTTTTTCGGATAGTCGTTGAACGCATATCTGGACATAACCTTTGGTACAAAGATATCGGCGATCAATACAAGAAGTTCAACATGAATTCAGAAGCATACTCGAATTAGGTGATCAACAACATTGTGTCAAAGTTTCATGCTGCTGTGGGGTCATGGTTTCCTTTTTTTTTGGACGATAATGCTCGTCCACACCGATCCATGGCGGTTATGGATGCAATTGGAACCAATGGAATTCATCGGTTACTCTATCGCCTGATGTAAATTCGATAGAACATGCTTGGGATCAATTGATTTGGACAGCTTTGGATCATCATAATACCCAACCACAAACAATGCAACAATTGAGAAATTTGCTTCCACAACTCTGGCAACAGATTCCGCAAGAAAACTTTAATAATCCCATAACCAGCATTATCAAGCTGTCATTGAAGCCCATGGAGGACGTACTCAATCAAATTTTCCATAATATCCTTAATTTATGTAGAGCAGTTTATCTCTGAAATAGTGAATGTTCTCATAATTATTTCTAATTAACATCAATTAACTCAATTCAGCATTTAATACATTTCATACTCCATTGTCTTCATCATTTTCCCCTCCTTATTCACGAGATCTGGCCCCGTCCGACTATCATGTCTTTCCTCAACTGAAAAAAAGTTAAAAAAGTCGAACATTTTAGTAGAGTTCTCTTGAGAGATTTTGGGAATATTTAAAATTTTAGAAAATTTTCCAGCTTGTTCTAGCAAGATTGCAAGCTTCAAAAATGGCAAATTTTCCATTTTTCCGAAAATGTTGATGTAGTACATGAGAGTTGAGAGATCACAACGAGAGCCTGCCAGAGAACTTTTCTTGGAGTTTTCACCATTGACGACAACGGAAATTTCAAAAGTTTCAAGTTTCAAAAGTTATCAAAAATCTGTGAGCAAAGACTACCACTGTTCCATGAGTTAGCGGATAATAATTTTTACAAAGCTATATTAAATTTCCAAGCAATAGGAATGAGGTATAGTATATGTACAGGGTGGGCAAATTTCGATCTTTTAATAGGGGATCTCGGTAACTATGAGAGGTATCAAAAAACGGACAAGGCATCCTCGATCTGTTGTTTCGAGAAAGGGATAATGGTGAAAACTGAATTTGGCTATCGGCTTTCGGTTTCGAGTTATCCGTGAAAATTCGATTTTTCTCATTTTCGTTTTATCATGAGATCTCGGCTATTTATGAAAATTAACAAAAATGACTTTTACGTTCTTCAGGCACTTTTTTGATTAGAATGCAGTGGCGTTAGAGATTTTTTGAAAAAATGTTCGATATTCGTGGTAGGACATAAAGTTGTATTTTTTTATATGGAACATATAATTGGCTATGATATCATTAAAAAGAGGATTTTTTTGCCATTTCAATGATATATATCATGTGCGGTCTTGTCGTTCATTTTCACTGTATTATAGCAAAAAATTTACATTTTCCATTGATTTTCAACATTTGATTGCTTTTTGTTAGTAGGCGTGTGTCATTCAACATACGAGGGAGCGTTTTTATATTCGCGGAATGGGGGATAAGGGGTGGAAATAAAAAAACCAAATTATTTTTCTTTTTCAATATATTCACCCGCAAGACGGATACATTTTTCACATCTTTCAATTAATTTATTTATACCCTCATAAAAAAATGATTTCTCTTTATCTGCAAAATACGCCGAAACTGCCTCCTTGACTTCATCATCGGCAGTAAATTTTTTACCCCGCAGCTCTTTTTTCATTTTCGGAAACAGGTAATAATCACGCGGGGCCAGGTCTGGGCTGTAGGGTGGGTGATTCACAATTGCGAAGCCCACCTTATGCAGGGCAGCTAACGCAACGCGGCTCTTGTGGACGGACGCGTTGTCGTGCAAAAGCAGCACACCTTTCGTCAATTTTCCCCGTCTTTTCTCTTTAATGGCTTCTTTTAGTCGCTCTAATATTGAAGCGTAATATTCTCCGAGTCCCAAAATACCGTTGCCATGAGTTTCCCAGCTGATTGTGACACTTTAAATTTCTTGGGAGGTGCTGTGCCCTTTTTATGTCACTGCATGGAGTCTTGTTTGGATTCAAGTTCATAATGATGAACCCAAGTGTCGTCTCCAGTAACAATTCGACTCAATACACCATCCTTATCTTCATTACAGAGGTCCAAAAATGCACGCGAACACTCTACGCGCTGTTGTTTTTGCGGCGGCGTGAGCATTCTCGGCACACATCTTGCGCTGACCTTAGACATGCCGAGATGATCGTGTAGGAGTTTAAAAATTGTTGTATCGGATACTCCAACCATTTCTGCGAGTTGTTTCTTCTTTAGTCGAGCATCTTCGAGTACAATTTTTTCAACTTTTTGGATAAGTGCTGGCGTGGTCACCTCAATGCTCCTGCCCGGCCTCGGGTCGTCTTCAAGGGATTCCCTTCCTTGTTTAAATAAACTATGCCACTTGTACACCATGGTTTTTCCTGGACAAGAAGGCAACCTAATAAATCTATTTTTGAATGAATGAAAGAAAATCTCATTAATTTTGGAACTTTTAACAAATTACGATCGACGAATCACACATATTTTAAATTTCATGTTGAGAATAAATTAAAACATTATTAAAAATTATTTACAATAGATATTCGAACTGGCGCCCATTATTTACAATACATAATTCACACCGTCTCGAAACGCTCCGATGGACATTGTGAATATGAATACAAGAAACAGAATTAAGACACTGTATAAAGTTCTCTCTCAGTTCGTTAATGTTATTATGAGTTTGTTTATAGAATCGGTCTTTAAGATGTCCCGAGAAAAAGAAATCTAGGGGTGACAAATCCGGCGAACGTGGTGGCAACCTTACTGGTCCACCCGAGCCTATCCAGTTGTCTCCAACATTTTCAGTCATCAATCCTGACACTATTCCAGTGTTATGGGGCGGTGCGCCGTCTTGCTGGAAAAATACATTTCTTATCTCATTCAAAGGCAGTTCTTCCAAAAATTCTGCGACTACATGTTGGTTTATGATGTTATAATATCGTTGACCATTTAATTTTTCTTGATAAATTTGGTATGCCAGAATACGATTGTCAAATAGGGCACACCAAACACTAAAGCCGAACCGTCCCTGATTTTGAACATCGAGGGCACGGTAGGGGTTAACATCAGACTACCAATGTTCATTGTGTCGGTTAAAAATTCCGGCACTGCTAATGTAAACTTCATCCGTCCAAATAATTTTTCTAAAAAATGATGGATCCTCCTAAATTTGTTGAAGATACCAATTGCAGAATTCTAAGCGTCGTTCAGGATCAATCAATAGGAGCTGCTGTTGTTTCCTCACTTTGTATGGACTAAACTTGTGCTTCTTCAAAACTGATAACGCACGTCGTCGTGATATACCCAATTCCACTTCGAATTGACGGCTTGAGATTAAAGGATTTGCCACTGCCATTCCAATAATATTGACCGTAACTTCCTCACTATATTCCTTATTATAATTCTTCGATCTTGATTTGTTGAAAGGTCCAAATTTAATGAGATTATCTTTCAGTCTTTCAAAAATAGATTTATTAGGTTGCCTTCTTTCCGGGTAACGATTAAAATATGTTTCACATGCAGCGTCAGCATTATTATTATTATTGAGAATAAAGTATTCCAACATATCATACTTTTTCGTAATTTTCATAAGCCATCGCAAATTTATAATTTTAAGGTGAAGCGATAATCAAATAATCAACTTAAACTATTGATACTATTTATGAACCTACTGACAGATTCATGTATGTTGAATGACACACGCCTACTAACAAAAAGCAATGAAATGATGAAAATCAATGGAAAATGTTAATTTCTTGCTATAATACAGTGAAAACAAACGAATAGACCCATCATGATACATATCATTAAAATGGCAAAAAAATCGTCTTTTTAATGATATCATAGCCTATATGTTCCATATAAAAAAATACAACTTTATGTCCAAACATTTTTTCAAAAATTCTCTAACGCCATTGCATTCTAATCAAAAAAGTGCCTGAAGAATGTAAAAGTCATTTTTGTTAATTTTCATAAATAGCCAAGATATCGTGATAAAACGAAAATGAGAAAAATCGAATTTTCACGGAAACCGAAAGCCGATAGCCAAATTTAGTTTTCACCATCACCCTGTTCTCGGAAAAACAGATCGAGGATGCGTGGTCCGCTTTTTGATACCTGATTTGTAGTTTTTGAAATATTTCCGAAAAACAGAAAAACACACTTTTCTTTTTATCTTCTGTTCTGAAGTTTGTTATTGCAGGGATCAAAACAAGATTAATACATTCTACACGCACTTTTTTGAGTTCTTTACGATGGTATTATTAGATTTTGCTTAAAGCGTTTCGTCTCGCTTTGACCACCGTCAACTTCATTTTTTCTTATGGCCGCTATATTAGATCTTGGTATCATTAAATAGATAAATTTTTTCTGATATTTTTTCATGTATCACGCATCCTCATTAAAGAAAGTTAAATGGCTATAAATGCAGAAAATGTTAAAAATAACAGTACTAAGAAAAATATGGTGTGCTGTGACGACAAAAAGTAAACGTTTTGACATATCTCCGCATAGTTTAGTTTGTTTACTGTTTAACTCAAATGCAATTCGTTTTAAACTTATTCAAATGATGAAAACAACGCATAACAACGTGAGATGTTACAACTTTAGTAACAGCGAGCAAAATTTACTTCCAACAGTATCCATAAAGACGTCAACCAAATAGAACATTGTTTGGTAGGAAGTAGGAATTTCAGAATTTTAATTCAAATTCAGAAAACAATAGTCATATTAACAACTTTTAATATCCAGCTAATTGCTGAAAAATTAAGTAGGTATTATAACATTCACAAAAAGCAAAAAAAAAACCAAAAATATGTATTACAATGTCGATACTGTAGTCTGTTTCTTTGAAATTCTGAATAAGTTATATTTTACAATACTCATCACATGGCATTGACACCAAACGTGACTCATACGAACGAATTAAACTATAAAAAATAACGGTGTACTCGACAGTTCTGAAACTACGTACTTGATAGACATATTCATAATTATTATAGTCTACAAATTTAATAGTTCACAAACAAAACAAAATTTTAAGAGTAGTTATTCGAAATATCCTCCGTTCTTTGCTGTACATAAATATATTCTTCGTCGAACGTTATTAACAGCACGTTGAACATCTCTTCTTCGTAACGAATTAAATGAAACCAAAGAATACCCCACAAAAAATATCTAATGGCGTTAGATCCGGTGACCTTGCAGGCCAACGTACTACTCCACTATTCCCAATCCACTGATTTGGAAATTGTGCGTTTAAATGATCACACACCGCCCTTGCATTGTGCGCTGGTGCACCATCATGTTGAAACCATAATTCTGGAAGTCTCCTTAAATTTATATTGTCCAAATATTCGGCAAATGTAGTTCTAAGAAAATTTAGGTATCGTTCTGAGTTTCGGTTTTCCTCATAAATAAATGGGCCAATAACTTGTTCTCCCACAATTCCCGCCCAAACATCTAACCCAAATCTAACTTGATTTCGAACTGGTCTATTGACTCTTGGATTTTCAAGCAACTAGACGTGCTCTGATATTTCGATTAAATAATCCACAATTTGTAAATTTACTTTCATCCGTCCAAATAATGTTATTTAAAAAATTGTCGTCTCTGTTGCTAAGCCAATGACACCATTCTAAACGTCTTTCGGTATCCCCAGGAAGTAAAGCGTGCGAAACGTGAATTTTGTAGCATTTGTAATTGTTCTTTCTCAAGAGTCTCCAAATTTTAACATGATGCGCTGCATCGATAGTGTTTGCAACTTGTCGGGTTGAATTGCAAGGGTTATTGTTAATCTAAAAGAAGAAATTATAAAAGAAAATTGAAACTGTCAAAACAGCTCTTGACTGGACTTTTATTTAAACTATACGTTTTTATAAATAAAGTAACAATTAAGAGAATATTATGTATTTAAAAAATAAAAACTATTAATTACCTCTTCTAAAATTTGTTCATTCTCATTATTAATAGAGCGATCTCCATACTTCTTTCGAGTTTTACGAAAATATCCATAAAGAGAAATGTTTCTTTCTAATTTACTAAAGAATGTTCTATGTGGTTGTTGTCTTTCTGGATATTGTCGAAAGTAAATTGCGCTCGCTATTACTGAATTGCTGCAATTAGCATAATAACACTTTAACATGTCGCGTTTTTCTTCATAGGAAAAATCCATTGTAATAAGTAAAACGATTTTCAGTAGGATTAAACAGTAAACAAACTAAACTATGCGGAGATATGTCAAAACGTTTAATTTTTGTGGTCACAGCACACCATATTTTTCTTAGTACTGTTATTTTTAACATTTTCTGCATTTATAGCCATTTAACTTTCTTTAATGAGAATACGTGATACATGAAAAAATAACAGAAAGCATTGATCTATTTAATGATGCCAAGATCTAATATGGCGGCCATAAGAAAAAATGAAGTTGATGGTGGTCAAAGCGAGACGAAACGCTTTAAGCAAAATCTAATAACACCTTCGTAAAGAGTTCAAAAAAGTGCCTCTAGAATGTATTAATCTTGTTTTGATCCCTGCAATAACAAACTTCAGAACAGAAGATAAAAAGAAAAGTGTGTTTTTCGGTTTTTCGGAAATGGTGACCCCGGAATTTGTAACAGCCTGTATAGTCACAAGTGGTTATCTCGGTTATTAGAAAAATCATTGAAGATTTGTTTAGCTTTGCTCACGCCTGTATTTATTCACAGCATCGATTCTGTTTGTAAAGTTGCCTTAAGCACTTTTAAGAGTTTACTCTCTTCCTTTATAAAACATCTAGTGTCACAACTCCAATGTTTTTAACAGCGAACGCGAGCGCGGCAATATCTCATTTAAACGAAAACGTAATCAATCATTACGACACATCAACTTGATGTAAATTATTATAATTTTGCATAAGACATCCACGTCTTGTGTCTTTCGAACGCTCACCACTTACGAACGGTTACGAAAACATTTGAAATCGTTCATTCATTTTCACTAGAAGGTAAAAGTGTGTAATTTACATTTTTTGTTGCAAGACCGATTTTTCAAACTAGATCGAGCACACCACCTAATTCCTGATGCAATACGCGCACTCTGTGAGATAAGTTTGTATCGAAAGCGTCAGGCGGATCGCATTCCGCGAAACATTTCTTCTAACTCGTCGCGCTCGGAATTTTAAGAAAGCCTGGCTAACGTCTTCCTGTTTGATTTATGATGCTTTTGTTTCTCGTATTGCGCGAACTAGTATACCGAGATGAAAAAAGAAACAGTACAGATTCCAATTGGAATTATCCGAGATTTGCAATGATGCAAATTATGTATTGAAGCTGAAACTAAGTTAAACGAGCAGAAATGTGGCTTCCCATTTTCGTCTCGTTCCTTCTTCTTTTCACAACAATGCTGCATCTATAATGCTGCTGAGACGTTATAACCTGCACGTAGAAGCAACTTTTTCAATTAATACGTGACAAAATTGCGGAGAGAATGTTTATTTACGTACCCAATATGTTATCTTTCGATATTGGAATTTCCCTATAGCATATCAATGACTTACTTTTTCTTCGCCAATTTGGGCTTAATTATTGTTATACGATGGCATGCACCGCAGAATAATTTCGTAGAAAGGATATTTCTGGAAAACATTGGTGTAGGTATGTGAATTCGTTCTTTTTCTTATATTTATGCGTTTTAATCCAATGCTGACTTTGCATGAAATGAAATATAATTTGTAGGCGTGTTTTGATTCTAACTCATTGATATTTATGAGTTATACTACTGTTTAAGCTTGGAAGCCTGACAACAAAATAGTTACGAAATGGAGATAATATATGGCGAAAATAAGGAATAAATTAAGTATGTATATTTTGATAAAATTTTGGCGTACATGTGGGCAAACCCCCTTGCGCATTTGCCAAGTGGTATGTATAAAAAAAATTCAACTTATGTTATGAAAATTGATTATTTACATTTATACATCGATACTCGAAAACAATTTCCCATTTTCGATACACCGCACAGTGTAGGATTTTGCAAATCCAGCGAGACAATATTCAAAAAAACAATAATGAAATTTTAACATTGAAACATGTCATAATGATAGCTGACTAACGTATCAAACCGATAGTAAAAGTACAAGAACAATTTGCGCGCGAATTGTTTTGTTATCTCTAACTCAAAACGGTTTTCTACATGATGCTCTTAAAGCGAACGTGTAGTTGTCGTCTGACGCTATATTGTAACGGTTGTGTTGTAGAAGTACGCGCCTTAATTACTTGTTTATGCTATGGACAAAATGTCTTCAGGTTTCTAGAATATACAGTGTGGTCATAAAGTTTGGAACCAAGCTTATAACCGCATTATTTTACATTTTTAGGAAAAACGCTCGGACAGGTAAATTTTCTTTTTTAAAACGCCATCTTTTGACATACAATTTTTTTCTATGACGTCATTGGTTTTTAGAGTGATGACGTCATCAACCATTTTTTTAAATGGAAACCATATTATTTTTTTATCGTTTTTGGTAGATCTTTATATCCTCCAAATAGTCATATAAAACAATTGGTATGTTGCATCACAATTTTTTTAAAATAATATAAATTTAGAAAAGAAATAAAAAATTTTTATTTTTGTACAAAATTAAAATTAAATTTAAAAAAATACATCTGAACTTAAATTTATTGCAACAGTTAACGCAAATTTTCAAAATGGACCCCACCAACCGACACTGTCCCAGCCGAGTGTACACACTTCGTATACTCGCCTCAATTATGTCTGGGGATATTTGTGTAATTTCTACGCGAATTCGTTGTTTTAAATCTTCTAAAATACACTTTCGAGTTCAAATAACCCCATAAAAAAAGTCTAACGGAGTCAGGTCAGGAGAACGAGGTGGCCATTTTATGGCGCCTCTCCGTCCAATCCATTTATTAGGAAATATTTCGTCAAGATAGTGGCAAACCTCTACACCATAATGGGGAGGTACGCCATCTTGTTGAAGCCAAATATTTGGATGGGGTACATCACCATCCTCGTGATTTAGGAAAATAACAGCGAGGGCTGAAACCAGTTTAAATCTTAAAAATTCTAAATATTGCACAGCAGTCAAATTTCCGTCAAAAAAATATGGTCCTAAAATGCGTCGTCCAATCATTCCAACCCATACGTTAACTTTTCCTCTGGGCTGAGTATGACACGCTTGAGTCCAATGCCGATGGGTCTGCGACCAATATCTGCAATTATGGCGGTGAACAGATCCATTTAGGCGTAGCTTCATCAGAGAAGACGATGTTTTCCAAGAAATTTGCATTTTGGTCACAACGTAACATTACGTCTTCACAGAACTGCAGTCGATGATCTTCGTCATCCTCATGTAATTCCTGTACAAGTTGAACTTTGTAAGGATGATAGTGTTCTTTTTTAAATAAGTTGACGACATATGAGTGAGCCACCTGATTGGCTAACGCAAGTTGTCTGGTGGAAACATGATACCTTTCTTCTGCTTCTAGAAGCACATTTAATTTCACATCTTCTCCTATTTGAGGTCTACCTTGCCGTGGTCGATCTTTTACGGATTCAGTTTCGGTAAACTTTTCAACTAGTTTTGTCACCGTAGACCTGGCAATTGGAGGTCTATCAGGATGTTCATGGTTAAACAATTCGCATGCTTGTGCATGCGTTCTTTGTCTGTCCCCATACCCAACCATAATTAAAATTTCGATTCTTTCTCGCTCAGATAAATGTGCCATTTTTTATATTAGCGAAAATGAACAATTTTTACGCAATGTCTAACAAATTTAACGTCAAAAATAAAAGTAAATAATTCAACAATGTTGTCGCCAGAGAAACAATTTCAAAATATTAGTGTTCTACATAATTTGTATAAAAAGAAAAAAGAATGTCATAAAGAAATATCTTGCAAAAAAGTGCGTATTTTTGTTTTTGTACATTTTTTGCATAGTAACATGAGTACATGTACTTTTTACGATCCGCTTTGTTTGTTGGTTGTTTTTTCTGTTGTTTTGATCTGGAGCGAATAACGCAGATTACTATTGATCGTAAAGCATTTACACTCGGCTGCGACAGTGCCAGTTGGTTGGTGGGGTCCATTTTGAAAATTTACGTTAACTGTTACAATAAATTTAACTTCAGATGTATTTTTTTTAATATAATTTTAATTTTGTACAAAAATAAAATGTTCTTTTTTTTTTTCTAAATTGATATTATTTAAAAAAAATTGTGATGCAACATAGCAATTGTTTTATATCACTATTTGGAGGATATAAAGATCTACCAAAAACGATAAAAAAATAATATGGTTGCCATTTAAAAAAGGGTTGATGGTGTCATCACTCTAAAAACCAATGACGTCATAGAAAAAAATTGTATGTCAAAAGATGGCGTTTAAAAAAAGAAAATTTACCTGTCCAAGCGTTTTTCCTAAAAATGTAAAATAATGCGGTTATAGGCTTGGTTCCAAACTTTATGACCACACTGTATATAATAATATATAATATATAATTGATTATTTTTACGCAGCCCTAATCAGTATGAAAAGTAAAGGTAAATTCTGTAAGACTTCTTAAAATAATTAAATTAATTAGGCTGCCATACCTTTTGTATGCCTTTGTATGGCGTAGTAATAATTTTAGTAGTTTAGTAAGTTTAGTAGTAATGTCATGATAAACCTTAACTGGATATTATCAAAGCTGTTTTAGCTGCAGATAATTGCAGTTATGTAAAATATATTTATTTTATTACAGGCAGACAGCTAACACTGTCAAGAAAAGAGCTATATGAAAAGTTGCAAGATGCAAATAGTATCTCTCGGCGGTGTAAGTCTGAGCCTGAAATTGTGCTTCTGGAATATGTGAAGACTAAATTTAATCTACAGCATTGTTCAGAATTAATGTTAAAGGAACTAAACCGAGTTATACATTCATTTGTCAATGGTTTTCATCAAAGGTGGAAACGGTGTCATCGCAAGAAGAATGCATTTTTAAACAAATATAATCAATGGGTTAACAGCACTATCGTCATCGTCAACCAAGATTTATTAAGTTCAAGTGGAGAACATAGAACAACGAAAGCAGGAAGACCAAGAAAAGAGTTCGATTCAAGCGGTTTGAAAACAAGAACACGTAAATTAAAGTCATTAGGTAAAAAAAAGCACACTTAGTGAGTTAACGCACGCTAGCAGCTTTAAATTAAGACAATCAGGAAAAAGAGATGCTGCGTCTATGTTGGACGAGTTGGTCTCAACACCCAAGAGAGCTACAAAAATAACAAAAGCTTTTCGTAATAAGAAAGAGCTACCAACCTTTTCTGTTGATGAAGCGTTAGCTTTGATTTCTGCGACGAAGTTGAGCTCTCGGAAGTACCACATTATCCGTAGAATGGCAGTTACTAAAGGTCTAAGAATTTATTTATTTATTTGATGAAATAAAAAAAGGTAAACAGGTTTGTTATCCATGCGAGGGCGAATATAAAAGTGATGAGGCATCCGCTGAGATCAAGTTCCAAGCCATTGTGGATCTGACGATACAGCGGCTGTGCATTGTACAAAAAGAAGTTCTGCAGTCTTTGTTCTGTGAAGAAAAAATCACTGTCCAAAATATTACCACGATTTTCAAGTGGGGATGCGATGGAAATGGAGGCCAAAGTAGGTACAAGCAAAAAGTCAATGAGGAGACATTTGAAGACTCAAACGTTTTGGTGACATCTATGGTACCTCTGCAGCTATATGGACTTGATGAACACGGACAAAAAGTTTTAATTTGGCAAAACCCACACCCAGCTTCCACATCATACTGTAGACCCATTCGGTTCAGATTTATTAAAGAAAGCGGTAGTGCAATTTTAGAAGAGTTCGAGAATGTGCGAAATCAAATCGCAGTACTTACACCAACTGTGGTCGAAATTAATGGACAAAGCCTGGAAATTTTCCACGCATTTGAAGAAACAATGGTTGATGGAAAAGTCTGCAATACTTTGGCTAAAAACCGAGCTACCCAAAAGTGTTACATCTGTCTAGCCACGTCTAAACAAATGAATAAACTGGACGAGATAAGGCAACGCCTCTGCGACTCCCAGACATTCTCGTGGGGCCTGTCAACGTTACATGCCCAAATAAGACTGATGGAATGTGTGTTACATATCAGTTATCGGTTAGGCGTAAAAAAATGGCAATCCCGAACACCAGATGAAAAAAGAAGTGTTGCAGATAGGAAAAAATATATAATAGATCGCTTCCGAAAAGAGACTGGTCTTCTCCTAGACACTCCCAAGCAAGGAGGAGGCAACACCAGTGATGGAAACAGTGCAAGGAGATTTTTCAAAGACGTTGCTATTACATCGGAGATAACGGGAGTAAACCCAAGACTAATTGAAAGGTTTTACGTCATACTACGTACCTTAACAAGTGGATTTGAAATAGACGTGGAAGAATTCAAAAACTATTGCGATGAAACAGCTGATTTATATGTTTCATTGTTTGATTGGTACCCCATGCCCGTAGCTCTACATAAGATATTAATTCACGGACCCGAGGTCATAAAACATTTATTACTTCCCATCGGGGAAATGACGGAAGAAACCCACGAATCGAGGCACAAAGAATTCAGAAAATTTCGACTGGAACACTCTCGTAAAGTTTCGAGAGAGAAAACAAATGTAGATATTTTACACAACCTTGTGTTATCTTCGGACCTATTAATAACAAGTCTGAAACGCGTGGATACAAAAAGATGTGATGCGGTTCTTTATCCTGAAATTCTTAAATTAATCAAATCACCAACATTAGTAACAGTGTCTCGCGGACATGAACGAAATGATAGTGATCACAGACAGTGATTCTGAAGATTAACTAAGGAATATGTTAATTTAATACATACTTACCTGATTATACAATTTCAAAAACTACTCCAAATTGTTTTATTCTTATTATATAATTTTGTCCCGCTAGATTTGCAAAATCCCACACTGTGCGGTGGTTTAGATGTTTTAATAATTTTAACCGGAGCATGTTTATTAAGTTTATGTATAATATTATTATTCAGAAATCCCACTTTTAAGTCAACATCGGGCAAGTCGTAAATGAGATGCCATGGAATTGTGCGGACGTCAGCAATAAACGCCTCATGATCAAAATCTTTCAAGATCTTATTTTAATTTCACGCCTACTATTTTGTGGGCGTTTGTGCGTTAACATGCAGTATATGCCAAGATGGTCAGAGAAATTATAAGCGAATGTTCCAGCTTTACAAATAGAAACTTTTTCATTAACTATAATTAAATCTATCAAAGTCGAGGATCTGACAGCAATACGTGTGGGGTCTTCTATAATTTGTGATAAATCAAACATTTGGAGCAAATCAAGTAGATCAACAGTCTTATGATCATCACAATTTAACAAATTAACATTAAAGTCGCCTAAACAGATAAACATATTATCATCAAGTACAAGATCGGATATGATCCCCTCCAGCGCATTTCTAAATGAAAAATAGTTACTATTAGGCGGTCTATAAATCACTCCGACGACACCTTCATCTAATCGCAACCACAAACATTCTAAATGATTCTCAGATAGAGATGATTCTAACGTAACATGTAAAAGTGATTTAACATAGATTGCTACGCCTCCACCTCTACTGACTCGGTCACATCGAAATAGGCTATAGCCCGCAATTTCAAAAAAGTTGGAAGGTAAATCTGTATTAAGCCAAGTTTCAGAAAGGGCTAAAATATCATAATTTTCGCGTAAAAGAATGGATTTCGCGTTTTGAAAGTTAGCAGGAAGAGATCGTACATTTAAATGTGTTACCTTCAATGACATGATATAAGTATATTATTACCACTACTAAAATATTCTATACATAAAAAAATAACGACATAAATTGCATATCGCATATATTTACTTTTTCGTAGGAAGCGGCTTATTCACACTAGTACTCCTGAGGGTAGGTTTCATTTTAGGTCTAATGTCCATGTCAGAGAGTCTTCTTCTTTCGTAGTAGTTAGGCAATATGCTTGATATAATTCATAGTCTTTTAGATTTTCTGATAGTTTTGTTTGTCTTTTACTCCTTGTCACCTCAGTTTGTATTTCATTCCCTGTTCTATTTTCGTTTCCTTCATTTTCATTTGATGGGTGTTGTTCCTCAGTGTTTCTTGTATTTTCAATTTCTTCATATTCATTATTGTCTTTGGTTCAGCGTCTTTTTCTGTAAATTTTATGTCAGCCTCGTCGAACCTCACATCTCTTGATGTCACCACAGTATCTGTCACGGGATCGTATAATTTGTATCCAGGTTTTGCATAACCAACCATTCTTACTTCTTTTGCTCTTTATTTCATCTTGTTACCTCTGGGTATATTTACCATCCAGGCTTTTGCCCCAAATACTTTTTTTTTATGTAAATCTAAAGACATTCCAAATCTTATTATTGGAATTTCAAAATTTATAGCACTCATTTATATTGTTGCATAAGCCAGGTAGTAACAATTTAGATTTAGATATAAGGGTGATATTGCACCGCGACCGTGGGTCTATTGTGCCCCCTTACATGAGGTGTAAGCTGCTTGGTTTTGCCCGCAGTCACAGCTCCCCATCCAGCCTGAGAGCTTTAATAAACTGTAACAGATGTGATGGTTTCAGAGAGGGTATTTCTTCCTCGTCTATAACGCCTTTGCCAAGATAGTTGGCGCGAATTTCTTCAATTGCTGTGCAGTTGGATATCAGGTGTTTCGGACTTTCATTTTCCGCCCCGCAGAACCTGTAGTCGCTATTCTGTTTCAGACCTATTCTCTTCATGTGCTCCCCGAGGTGACAATGCCCTGTAAGGAAACCTGTGAGAATGCGTAATCTGTTCCTGTTTAGTTCTAGCATGGTTTTTGCTTCCTGCTTGTTGAAATTTCCAAGGAATACCTTGGAATGTCTCAGACCAGGAAGATTGTGCCAGAGGGAAGCTCTGACGTCCTTTTCCCTGTCTTTAAGTTCTTTCTTATAGGTGCTCATCCCTATTCCACAGAATGGTTCCGGTCCCACAAACGATGTTGTGGCGGCCTCCTTTGCTAATAGATTAGCTTTCTCATTGCCACTGATTCCAGTGTGTCCTGGTACCCAGCACAATGCAACTTTGTTTTCTTTGCCCAGGTTGTTTAGTTTATCCCGGCATTCCCAAACTAGCTTGGAGCTGATGGTGTTAGAACTCAGCGCCAATAAGGCTGCCTGACTGTCGGAGAAGATTGCAATATTCTCCTTCCGATAGTTCCTGTCAAGATTCACCTGAGCACATCTTCCAATCGCATTAATCTCTCCCTGGAAGACACTGGGGTACATTCCCATCGGCTCTGAGTATTTGATTCCTGGCCCGAATACCCCTACACCTGTTCCTTTTTCAGTTTTGGACCCATCCGTATACCATTTCATGGTGTTTGCTTTTAGAGAGTAGGTGGAGGATTCTCCTTCCCACTCTCTCTTGTTGCTGAACTTCGTCGAAAAGTTCTTTTCGAAGCTGTATTTCCTAACCATTTCATCGCTTGGCAGATCCGAAAGTGGGGAGAGTCCCGCCATGGATGACAGAGCTCCTTGGCATAGAGTCTCGCCCTCTCCCGTCCGTGCCCTGGCTAGTCGGTACATTGCCGCACGGGCCAGTCTCTCCACTACAAGATGTAGAGGTGTGAGGTGTTTGATTGTTTGAAATTGGATTACGTTCACTTGCATCGTAAGCTGAGAAAAAACTTTCTACGCTCTTGTTAGTATCGTCTTCAGTGATGTTTACTTCTCTACTATAATTTCTAGTTTTACCTCGATCATAACCTCTTCCTCGATTATAACCTCTACCTTTTGAAGTGTCTCTCCAATTTTGTTTGCACTGATATGCCTTATATCCTGGTTTTCCACATTTAAAACATTTCTGTGACTGCTGTGCTGAGAAATCCATTTCTGCTTTTTCTTGTTTCATTTCCTTATTTTTTAATTTTAATTCTGCATCCAGTAATCGTGCTTTAATGAATTCAACTGTTAATTCTTTCTCATTGTTCATCGTTTCAAGTGCTGTTATTACATTATCATATTCTTAATAATAATAATAATAATAATAATAGTGCCTTTATTGTACTGTTCAGGTATTACACAACTATATATAAAAATAAAAATAAAAAACAAAGATAGGTTTTTAATACTTCGAGCACAACCTCAGGGTGTGGTCCAGTCTATGCAATTTTTACTGCTTTTACCCAACCCTGTATAAGAATAACAGAAAAAGAATAAAAAACACAAAGTGTTATCAATGTTGCCTACATATTAAACTAACCCTACATTCTGGATGTGCATTACTTACTTAAGGAAAAGTGTATGTAAATAAATCCACATAAAAACAAATTCAGGTATAGTGAATATGCATAATGTGCACTAAATAAATTAAACCAAGAACATCAGTGATACAAAATCAAAACATCTACAAACTGAGAACGTGAGTTATAAAGAATGGCACACACTAACAAAACTCACACACATTAACAAAGCCCCCGACTCTGAGATTGAAAGAGTGCGTCTCTGAGAATCGACTTGAACTTTATTATAGTACATCCCTTCTGATCGTCTGACAGTTGGTTGTACTTCTTAAAAATATTGTATGAAAACGATCTCTCAAATAGAGCAAGCTTATGAGGGGGTGGCGATATAAGACCACGAAAACGGGTAGCCAAATTATGTACATCAGTTCTAAAGCGTATTTTATGATATAGATAAGGTGGGGACTTGTTTAAAATTACTTTGTGATAGAATGTTAAAATTCGCAACTCTCTTCTATTTTTCATGTTGAGCCAGTTCGCTTCTATCAATTTATACGATACATGCTCATACTTTCTGATACCGTATATGAACCTCAAACAAGCATTTTGCACTTTTTGAATACGATTATCTGTGACTACATCCAAACAAGCATGATATATTTCTGAGCAGTATGTGAAGTTCGATAGTACATGGGTCTCACAAAGTGTCCTTTTTACGGTTTTGTTCAATACTGATCGGAAGGGATACATTTTCCTTAGGTTATAATATGAATTATTAACGCAGCCAGAGATTTGATCGCGAAAACGAAAGGTATTATCGAGTTTTAAACCCAAGACTTTAGCTGAAGCCACAACGGGAACCTTTAGGTTATTAATTCGAATATCAACACTTCACTCAACGTGTTGGCGAGATCTTTATTACCAAAAACTAGAACCTTAGACTTAGAGGGATTAATTTTTAGTGAGAGCGAGTACGATGTGGAATAAATGTTAAATAGATCTTCGTTTATTTTCCTATTGGCCTCAACCCAATCAGACACTCTAAAGGAGTAGTACAATTGAACATCATCTGCGTATAGATGTGCTTTCATATGCTGAAGACACTGAAGGAGCGGAGATGTGTATAATGAAAATAAAATAGGACTGAGTATTGACCCCTGCGGCACACCTTGTGACAAACCTAAAGGGCGGGAAGTTCTGTTATTATACTTCACAGACTGTAACCTGTATGTTAAAAAACTTCGAATTAAGCGAAGGGAATCGTGACCGAATCCCTTGCCGCTTAATACACCCACCAGACCTTCATGATTCACCGTGTCAAATGCCTTGGAATAGTCAAGGAGTACAAGAACAGTCATCAAACCTTGATCTGAAGCCCCTAGTATGTCATCAGTTACACATAGTAATGCCGTAGTACAGCTATGACCCGCCCGAAACCCAGACTGGACATCTGGCAGTAATTTGTTGCGTAGTGCATATGCTTTGATTTGAGTTTCCATTACTCTCTCCAAGATCTTTGATAGGGTAGGCAACACACTTATTGGCCTAAGGTCTTTAAATTCCTGAACATTATTAGTTTTTGGTATCGGACTGATTAATGCATGCTCCCAAATATGAGGGAAGGTATTTTGCAATATACATGAGTTTATTATGTGTGTAATAAAGGGTGTAATATATGGTGAACATAAATGGATCATACGAATATCTATACCATCATATCCAATCGCAACTGATTTTATTCCATTTACGATGCCGCGAATCGCCTCTGTATCCACTAAAGAGAATGAAAAGGAGTCTTGAGTACTGACTATCGTGTTTAGTGAATTATAAACGGTAATGGATGGTGGGGGAATGCTACTAATGAAATACCTATTTATTTCATCTGGATCAGAAAGCCTGTCGGGTATTTTGACTTTTTTCTGTTTTAGATCTAAATTTATGTAACCGAGGTGTTTCCAAAGCGAAGCATTGTCCTTTGAACGTGATATGAAATCAAAGTAGGCTCTCTTCTCCAAATCACATGTAGGTACGGGTCGTTAAATTCCTCAGAGTTTTATAATAGTTCCAATCAACTGATCTACCCGTTCGTCTAAACTTACTTTTTGTTTTATCCCGCAATTTCATCATTAATTTTAAATTATCTGTAAGCCAAGGCATATATTTTTTTGTGAATCTTTTCGTGATAAGTGGGGCATGTTTTTCGAAAAGCTGAAGGATATTATAATTGAAGTGCGTTACTTTCTCATTAATGTTTTCCACGTGGAACATATAATTAAAATTGATTTTCTCAAGATCCGAGATAAAGTCCCGCATATTAATATTCCTGTAATCCCGATACGAACGGTATACTGGTTCGTTTCTTATTTTACTAACATTAATGCGACAAAATACAAAATCGTGATCGGAAAATTCACAATCAATAACACCGGATTCCACACAGTTGTCGCAATCGTCAACCAAAATAAAATCTATTAGAGATTGTGTTGCTCCTGTAATTCGCGTCGGCTCAGTTATCAATTGTTGCAATTGTTGTTCAGGCATTGATAACAGTAAATGACAGACCTTATCACAAGGTTCAATTTTTGGTCCACTTGATTCAATACTGTTTATTAGTTTGTCGTATTCTATAAAATGATCCTGCAGATTCTTATTACTATCATGCTTCAACATTAACAACTTTTTTTTCATATTCAACCTACTAAACACACTTTTTCTTTCAAATACCACTTCTAACAGCTTTAACATATCTGCTGCAGTCTTGGCATTCTTCACAATTTCTAAAAATTTGTCCTCCAGACATTTTATAATAAGTGAACGGGCCTTTGCATAATTCTTCTTGTATCTAATTTGCACTTTCTGTATTTGCCTTTTCTACAACATCTAATACATCTTTCTCTTCTAATAACATTTTTAGTCTAAACTTCCAGTTACTAAAGTTTGAACTATCTTGTAGTTGCGGTAAATTATTATGCATATATTTCTTCCTTTTTTCAAACGTTACCGCCCATAACCTGTTAATATAACTCACTAACAACTTTGAATGATGAACCATGTTATGACTACTGTCAAAATAGTACCAACTTAAAATACTTACTAAAATGTAACTATACAAACCTAACATAACAGGCCCCACGTTGGGCGCCAAATCGTTGACAAGTTTTTAACCTAAACCAGAATTTTATCTTTAATAAATAGATTTAAATTTAACTTTTCTTTCCTAATTCAAACGTTTATCGAGTATTACAAAAAAAAAACCACAACCATCGTTATTGAAACGATTTAATTGCACCAGATAATTACGTCTTATATAATCGAGCAATTGTACTGATTTCCGTAGAATAGTCGATTGAAAAAGAGGAACCGTCGGCGTCGGTCGTCATCTCGTATGTCATTATAATGAAGACATTAACGAGACCGCGATAGTTACCGAGAATATAATGTTTCCATCCATTAAATAAATACGTACAATTCACATTAGTGCTGATTCATATCATTGTGTTTCAGATTTTCAGGTTTTTCCATGACTGGCTTCCATTAATCGAAGGTTTGCTCTTAGATCTCATAATATTGCATCATATAATAAATATAATGCTGCAATGTTACTGACGATATTGAGATTAGGAAGTAACAAGACGACAAAATTTGTCCATCTGTGTAATCTGTTTTTTTTTAGCATTTGCGCTTGTCATTTCTATTCAATTTTCGTGACACGTGTAATTGAGGTCTAGAAATGCTACCGCGGTTTGATTTATGTATGGAAAACGTGGGTGTCCAGTCTACGATTATGTAAATAGATCTATAATTACGAATTGAAGAGCGGTATTTCTTTGATGCGTCTCGATCCTTCTTATTAGAACGCTCACAGCTATGCACTGTCGCTTTTATCTGCTGAATTACAAGCTTGTCGAGATTAGGTAAAGATTGAGGCGAACCCAAGGGCTAGACGCTGATCCTGATGTCTTATTATGTAATATATATACGAGGTGGAATGTTAATTTGAATAAATATGACTGTAATTTGCTGTGCATGCCAACAGAATAACCCGTTCGATGGTAACAAACATCTCGCCCCCGATGCGCAATATAACTCTACCAATTATGATCGTCCTTCTCCCTCTGCTTCTTTTTTATCATTCCCATAAAAGCGAAATTTCATCGATGAGAATTTGACGTCCACGCCAATGTTAAAATAGGCACCCCTCCACCAAACCCACTCTTACTTTATATATCTGCAAATTCCGAATTGTAAAACATTATAATCAAAAGCAAAGCGCGTGCGAGACCCGCAGATTCAATTGTTTTTAGAAAGTACCTTTGGCCACGTGGAAATCGCTCCTCCGGTGATCGGGAAAAAAGGTCTCCGTACGGAAATTCTAACGGGAAACGTTGTAGAGGGTGTTAAGTTTGTGTCAGTAGCGGGATCTGTTTTTGATCGTTTGAAGGACTCCTCGTTCGGCTATTTTATCCTTTAGATTCTCAACCGTAAAGGTAAGCAAACTTAGATTTTATTTTGTTTAGTGTAATTTCCAATAAATTTATGGAATATTATTTATGAAAAAGTTTGAAAAGTTTAATTTTTCTTGGAGAGCTTCTGATAATTTTAAATTTAGCTAAAGGTGTACTGCATCAGTCGTTGATGTATCAAAAGTCTGACAAGTATTAATAAAATTGCAAATTGGGTCGTGCAATTCTAAATGTTGTTGGACTTCATAAACGAAGCAGTCGTTAAACAGAAATTGTGTCAGATGGAAATTTTATTCTATGTTCTCCGTTGTTAACAATGAGTTTCTCAAGATCAAGTTACTTAGATTCTTTCAGCACAAGAATGATGTTCTTTACTAACTTTTTGTCTAACACGGCTTTTGCCAGCAGGTTTTCCGGTATGGCTATTACAGGTGCTGTACCACATAGAATGCTTCAGTATACAACCCATTTTAACCATTGGGCTGGCAATATCTGGCACTATACAATATCCATATACATTGTATTTTTTTTTGGCAATTTCTCCGGATGTAGTCATTATAGTTGGTGTTTTTCATGGTTTTCAAAGGCAAGTTGCAACCAAATATAAATTTAGACAATGCAGCAGTTATTATTATTATTTTTATTTCTTTGAATATTGTTTCATATTTAGTACAATGGACCACACTGGTGTTGTGATGGGACACATTAACATTAGATCGTTAGTACCTAAAGTAGATGATTTAGAGATATTTATTTACGAAAATACTATAGACATTTTGGCGATCTCTGAGACTTGGCTTGATCCATTAATGCGTTCGGACATTGTCAAATTAATAACTATAATTTCTTTCGTAAAGATAGAGTAGGTCGTGGTGGCGGTGTAGGATTTTATATAAAAAACACTTACAAATGCTCTATTTTAGAAGTATGCAATGATATTGAACAAATTTGGTTGCGTGTCACTATAGGGTCTAGAATATTGAACGTTGGAGCGGTTTATAATCCACCAAACAGTGATTACAAACATTTTAGAAGACACATTAATTGAATGCAGTCTAAATACTACGGAATTATACTGTTTTGGCGATTTCAATATTAATCTCTTCAAGTCAGATCATCCCTCGGTACATTATTTTGATACTTTTCTGAATACTACTGGAGTGAAACAAATGATAACTGAGCCGACGCGAATTACAGGAGCAACACAATCTCTAATAGATTTTATTTTGGTTGACGATTGTGACAACTGTGTGGAATCCGGTGTTATTGATTCTGAATTTTCCGATCACGATTTTGTATTTTGTCGCATTAATGTTAGTAAAATAAGAAACGAACCAGTATACCGTTCGTATCGGGATTACAGGAATATTAATATGCGGGACTTTGTCTCGGATCTTGAGAAAATCAATTTTAATTATATGTTCTACGTGGAAAACATTAATGAGAAAGTAACGCACTTCAATTATAATATCCTTCAGCTTTTCGAAAAACATGCCCCACTTATCACGAAAAGATTCACAAAAAAATATATGCCTTGGCTTACAGATAATTTAAAATTAATGATGAAATTGCGGGATAAAACAAAAAGTAAGTTTAGACGAACGGGTAGATCAGTTGATTGGAACTATTATAAAACTCTGAGGAATTTAACGACCCGTACATGTGATTTGGAGAAGAGAGCCTACTTTGATTTCATATCACGTTCAAAGGACAATGCTTCGCTTTGGAAACACCTCGGTTACATAAATTTAGATCTAAAACAGAAAAAAGTCAAAATACCCGACAGGCTTTCTGATCCAGATGAAATAAATAGGTATTTCATTAGTAGCATTCCCCCACCATCCATTACCGTTTATAATTCACTAAACACGATAGTCAATAATCAAGACTCCTTTTCATTCTCCTTAGTGGATACAGAGGCGATTCGCGGCATCGTAAATGGAATAAAATCAGTTGCGATTGGATATGATGGTATAGATATTCGTATGATCCATTTATGTTCACGATATATTACACCCTTTATTACACACATAATAAACTCATGTATATTGCAAAATACCTTCCCTCATATTTGGAAGCATGCATTAATCAGTCCGATACCAAAAACTAATAATGTTCAGGAATTTAAAGACTTTAGACCAATAAGTGTGTTGCCTACCCTATCAAAGATCTTGGAGAGAGTAATGGAAACTCAAATCAAAGCCTATGCACTACGCAACAAATTACTGCCAGATGTCCAGTCTGGGTTTCGGGCGGGTCATAGCTGTACTACGGCATTACTATGTGTAACTGATGACATACTAGGGGCTTCAGATCAAGGTTTGATGACTGTTCTTGTACTCCTTGACTATTCCAAGGCATTTGACACAGTGAATCATGAAGGTCTGCTGGGTGTATTAAGCGGCAAGGGATTCGGTCACGATTCCCTTCGCTTAATTCGAAGTTTTTTAACATACAGGTTACAGTCTGTGAAGTATAATAACAGAACTTCCCGCCCTTTAGGTTTGTCACAAGGTGTGCCGCAAGGGTCAATACTCAGTCCTATTTTATTTTCATTATACACATCCCCGCTTCTTCAGCGTCTTCAGCATATGAAAGCACATCTATACGCAGATGATGTTCAACTATACTACTCCTTTAGAGTGTCTGATTGGGTTGAGGCCAATAGGAAAATAAACGAAGATCTACTTAACATTTATTCCACATCATACTCGCTCTCACTAAAAATTAATCCCTCTAAGTCTCAGGTTCTAGTTTTTGGTAATAAAGATCTCGCCAACACGTTGAGTGAAGTGTTGGATATTCGAATTAATAACCTAAAGGTTCCCGTTGTGGCTTCAGCTAAAGTCTTGGGTTTAAAACTCGATAATACCTTTCGTTTTCGCGATCAAATCTCTGGCTGCGTTAAAAATTCATATTATAACCTAAGGAAAATGTATCCCTTCCGATCAGTATTGAACAAAACCGTAAAAAGGACACTTTGTGAGACCCATGTACTATCGAACTTCACATACTGCTCAGAAATATATCATGCTTGTTTGGATGTAGTCACAGATAATCGTATTCAAAAAGTGCAAAATGCTTGTTTGAGGTTCATATACGGTATCAGAAAGTATGAGCATGTATCGCATAAATTGATAGAAGCGAACTGGCTCAACATGAAAAATAGAAGAGAGTTGCGAATTTTAACATTCTATCATAAAATAATTTTAAACAAGTCCCCACCTTATCTATATCATAAAATACGCTTTAGAACTGATGTACATAATTTGGCTACCCGTTTTCGTGGTCTTATATTGCCACCCCCTCATAAGCTTGCTCTATTTGAGAGATCGTTTTCATACAATATTTTTAAGAAGTACAACCAACTGTCAGACGATCAGAAGGGATGTACTATAATAAAGTTCAAGTCGAATCTCAGAAACGCACTCTTTCAATCTCAGAGTCGGGGGCTTTGTTAATGTGTGTGAGTTTTGTTAGTGTGTGCTATTCTTTATAACTTACGTTCTCAGTTTGTAGATGTTTTGATTTTGTATCACTGACGTTCTTAGTTTAATTTACTTAGTGCACATTATGCATATTCACTATACCTGAATTTGTTTTTATGTGAATTTATTTATATACACTTTTCCTTAAGTAAGTAATGCACATCCAGAATGTAGGGTTAGTTTAATATGTAGGCAACATTGATAACACTTTGTGTTTTTTAGTCTTTTCTGTTATTCTTATACAGGGTTGGGTAAAAGCAGTCAAAATTGTATAGACTGGACCACACCCTGGGGTTGTGCCCGAAGTATTAAAAACCTATCTTTGTTTTTATTTTTATTTTTATATATACTTGTGTAATACCTGAACAGCACAATAAAGGCACTATTATTATTATTATTATTATTATTATTATTTCATTTTGTTGTGCTTGCAATATGTTAACGTAATCAGTGATTTTCTTAGAGGTCTTCGGTAGTATTGACTATGTAGTATAATTCTTCTCTGACAATACTAATAGATGATCTACGATAGTAAAAGAACTGTCGTTTTCATTTTTTGCAGTGTAGAATGGTACTCGATCTGTCAAATGAAGTGTCAATCATCGCTGTCACAATGACAGCTAATATATGTATGTATACAGGGCAATCCAAATTAAATTACCATGGGTAACTTTATTATTATTAAAGATACAAGATTGTTTAAATGAGCAAACTTGTAGTACTTTTAACGCTCTTTATGATGGAAGAATAAAAAAACAAATGAGCAGCGCGTTTTCGAGTTTTGCCGAAAAATATGCTTTTTTTTAAAGGAAAAACCCCGCTGAAAATGCAGATTCTGTCTACTTACGTCTCCAGATCTTCTAAGAAATTATTCAAAATTTCAGTCAAAAATTCTATGCACCTTTCACCAGTTAGAGTGCCCTCCAAAGAGAAGGGACCAACAATCCTTGAACCAATTAAATCGCACCAAACATTAAAACTGAAACGGACATGTGGGCGTCTTGGATGTACTTTTTATTGAACATTCCAGAATTTGAGAAATTCGATTCATCGGTCCATAAAATATGGCAACAAAACATTCTTTCCTCTGGATCCTCTGGCAAAAAAACCTGAATTGGTCTGTACTTATAAGGAATGAATTTGTGTTTCTTCAGAATCCTATGCACAGTACCGTGACTCAAATCAGATTCCTTGACAATATTTAATATGAATGGCCTCAAAATATGCACCACTCCCTCAATTTTTACAATTTTTTTACGATGGTTTTTCCCCTATTTTATCTATTTTCTTTTTTGCTTTGGTTGTTTCCTATTTTTTTCCCTATTACTACCTCTTGTTATCTAATTTTACTTTTACATTTTTTTTCTATTTTTTAATTTTTATTGTAAAATATTATATTTTCTTATTCGTTCTTTTAATTTTAAAATTTGTCAATTTTTTTATTTTAAGATTTTTTCATTTTTTTCCTCAAATTTTTTCCGATTTTATTTAATTTTTTTGTTTTTACAATTTATGTCAAATTTTTATCTGTTCTATTTTTTATTTATCGTTTTTTGCCCATTTCTCCAGTATTTTCCTTGTTTACTTTTGTTCAGATTTTTTTCCGTCTGATTTTTTTCAATTATTTCCGATTTTATTCGAGTTTTCCCATCTTTTTTGCAGTTTCTGTAAATTTTTTAAATCGCTGGAGCAACTCTTTCAATTGTTTGAATTCTTTATTTTTAATTTTTTACTTTTTTAGCATTTTTTCTAGCTCACATTTTGTAGACAATTTTTTGTCTCAATTTTATCTCTACAGGCTAATTTATAAATACTGTATAGTTTTAAATAACAACAATAAATCTTGCACGTGCGCCTTTTACTGTGCCACTCTCAAACATGCATTTTTCTGAACCAAAACCACGCTTTGATTTTCTACTCAAGAAAAAAATTGTAAATCTATCGAAGGCTTCCACGGTCCGAGTCTCTGTTATGAGGGCTTCCGGGTTTTGATGGCGTCATAGTAATGAAAATATTTAGGTACAGTACAAAATAAACAATAAAATAGGCAACAGATCAGGGTAGGTTTTCGCCTCTAATGCGGTTTATACTGCAATTTCCGTGGCCTCGCTTTTTATAAAAGTCCTTTTTGTCCTTGTTTTGGGAAAAACACTCTGATTGCCTCTAAATTTTCGGTACAATATCAGAAAATATTGCTCATGTGGTTGTGTTCGGAGTGGATATAATTCAGCGTAGTATTCTTTTGCCCTTCTAAAGGATTTTCTGAACACTAAATATGATTCTAACACTTTTCTGCATGGGTAAAAATCATTTTTGTCAAATTAATAACTAGCACAATGAAACTTATGAGTGAAAAACTAATCGTCGTTTTCATATTTACATAGAAATGTACTTGACTTAGCTGTTTTTGTTTATTCATTATAATTCAAGTATTTTTAATCCCAGTAAAAAATTTCTTATAAGATTTTTTGTTTAAAAATTAAAGTTCTAGCAGAAAATTATATAATATACAGGGGTTTCCATTTGAAAAAAAAAAACATATTTTTCGGCAAAACTCGAAAACGCGCTGCTCATTTGTTTTTTTATTCTTCCATCTTAAAGGGCGATTAAACTAAATATTTGCATCACAATAACCTCCAAAATTTGCGTGGTTTTACTGTTTTTTTTTGTGAAACATACTTTGCAAAAGATACCTTTTTTTTGGTTGTCTCGAGCTCTAGATGAAAGAGTCCTCCAACGGAATTAGCCGGAGGACTGCTGAATCTGCCACAAAAAATTTGCGACAATTTGTTTTAAATTAATTTGAAATCATAGTATACAGCGTTTGTGCCTTCGACTACTATACTTGGCATCTTTTTTACGTACAATTCAAAATATTCAATCTTCTAAACCTTTATAAAAATGTATCATTAATTCAAATTATCTTCCTTTGTGGCTAGCATTCCCACAAGGGCTTTCATTGAAAATACCAACTACAATATAAAAGATACCTTTACCTCTGCGAAACTTGTTCCCAACATCACTTTACCTTTAAACTATGTTGTTGTCTCCCTGGACGTAATATCTCTCTTTAACAACATTTCTTTGGAGGTTGTCATATACAGTGTGTCCCCCGATTACTGCCCGGAGAGGAAATTTTTTTTTTTTTTTTATTTTTTATTTTACGTAGAAAAGTTATTCTTAATAAAAAGATTTGCTTGTCGAAATAGCAACTTTACAGCAAATAAATTAGAGCTATGATCTACAGGGTGTTCATAAATTAAGAATATAAGAAAACGGTTCAAGAGTGAAGCACATTCATGCTTGATGTAACAGAAAAACATTATAACAAAAAGTTGTTTATACTTAAAAAATAACACAAAATACAAAATTTGAAATCAAAATTAGTTGAAAACATTTAGGCAATAGGTAGCACAGTATCTACATGATATTAAATACTAAAATGCTATTCAAATGTCATTCCACCCACGTTTACGCATAATTCCACCAGTCTTTCGAACTCCTTGTAGCAATTTCTTATTTCTTGTAACGGAATGTCCGCGACACATTGTCTAATTTTGGTTTTTAGTGACTCAATATTATTCCCGAAATTGTTACTTTCATACACTTTTTGCTTTAAACGTCCCCAAAGGTAGAAGTTCATGATCGTTAAATCAGGACTTCTAGGTGGGTATGGATTAGGACCATACCTGCCTATCCATTTAACGCCAAATTTATCATTTAGCCAATTACGTACACGGAGAGTGGAGTGTGAGGGACAGCCATCCTGCTGAGAATAAGTTCTTCTCCTTTCATCTAAAGGCATATCTGATAATGCTTCGTAGAAATAATTGTCGAGCATTTCCAAATATGCATTTTGGTTTAAATTTCCGGGGAAGAAATAAGGACCAATTATACCATGATATGAAACTGCACACCAGACGTTTGCCTTTTTCGAATACTGGCTTCTGTTATGTATACGGAAATTTGGATTGTTTGTAGATCAATATCTGCAATTTTGAGAGCTAACTACCCCATTCGTGGTAAAAGTGGTCTCATCGGAAAAAATAATGTGTTTTGCGAAATTTCTATCTTCCAACAAATGCTGTCCAATCCATAAACAAAAGTCCAAGCGTTTGGAATCATCACCCGTTTCCAGGTTATGGGAAAATTTCGGTTTGTAAGGTTTAAAATTGTTCGACTTGAAAATGGCTTTTACTCAGTTCTAATTTTTGCGCACGATTCCTGAGAGATAACTTTGGGAAATTTTCAACGTCATTTAAAGTGACTACAGTAGCAGCATCATCTTCGTCATACTTTTTTTCTTTTTTCCTTTTTTCCACCGTCCCTGTTTCTTGAAATCTCAAAACCACTCGTTTTACCGCAGAATGCTCAATATTAATATCTGGCCACCGTTGGCGACACACTTCGGCTACACCAGAATATGAGTATTGTTCGCCCAAACCATAACAGCGCACAATAAAAATCTTCTGTTCAAGAGTTAACATTTTTTAATTATTCGTAACGCAATTTTTAAATGACACACAACCACAAAAAATAGGAGCTGTCAATTAAATAATACAGTCGTAGATTGCTTTCCATTGTTTCTCTCATGGCCGCATTGTCGCATTTTTAATATCATGTAGATACTGTGCTACCTATTGCCTAAATGTTTTCATCTAATTTTGATTTCAAATTTTGTATTTTGTGTTATTTTTTAAGTATAAACAACTTTTTGTTATAATGTTTTTCTGTTACATCAAGCATGAATGTACTTCACTCTTGAACCGTTTTCTTATATTCTTAATTTATGAACACCCTGTAGATCATAGCTCAAATTTATTTGCTGCAAAGTGGCTATTTCGACAAGCAAAACTTTTTATTAAGAATAACTTTTCTACGTAAAATAAAAAATAAAAAAAATTTTCCTCTCCGGGCAGTAATCGGGGGACACACTGTATATTATTGACAGAGATTGGCAGTTAATTTGCAACTTTACATTTAATAGTAAATTTTTCAAACAAAAGTTTGGCATTCCTATGGGCAGTCCACTATCTCCTATCATTGCCTGTATTGCTATGGATGAACTCCTTTCTCAATGCACCACAAAACTGCCATTTGAATTACTAATTTTTTATTTTTATTTTAATCAAGGGTGATAAAAATAAGAGGTGCCAATAAAAAGGTATAATAAACAACGAAAAATATAGCTCAATAATTTTTTTTATCAACATATAAGATAATAAATATAAAACATGATACATTTAAGAGAAAAACACTTAACATTGTATGAACAGTTTATTGCAACTTTCGATATCGGAACTGGTCTTTTTTATATATTATACTATACTAGTTCGCATATATAAAGTAAAAAAAAGTATTAACAGCTATGCAGTTCTTATCAACTAAAGATATATTTTTAAGAATTTTTATTATCTCAATATGGAGATAACTATGTACCTAATGGATGTTTTAGATCTCCTGACAGTCGAAAGTTATTTATTTTCAGAAATCTTACGTTAATACTTTCATCCGAACTTCTGGTTTGGAGTGTTGAATATATGGTCATTCAATGTTTCTCTCATCCGCCTTGACGTTCTCCTTCCATAACCTGTTATTTATTAAAAAATTCGAAACTAAAAAATGCATCCTGACCTTTATATTGCAACCAGACGAACATTCAAGCCTAAGTCAAAGAACATATGATCATTTGAAATAGTACTGATTTGGTGAAAGTCTGCACCCTATGGAAGTGACTACTCTTCTTGTCCAAAAAAAAATGTTAAATATCGAAACGAAAGAAATGTTCAGAAGTGTTCTGAACATTTCTAGAACATGCTGGACTTAGAATTAGAAACTGCAAAAGGTTATAAGTTTAAGAATTTCAAATTAACACTTTTTATAACAGTTCATTTTGTCTTTTAATTTGCTGGGACCCTGTACATTTAGGGTCACCAGAGGACAAGGAAAATAACAGTGGGTCGATACCGAAATAATAACAGATAGTGTCAGGAACATCTGACTAGTTTTCGGGCCGCTAATTAGTAACCGGGTTCTCGGAAATATGGGTTTGTTCAAACTGGATTTACCATTATCACCATTCGTCGTGGTGGTCCATTCCCAAACGTGAATCACGTAGCTCGTAGAAACGAAGTACCTACGCGTATATATCTATAAACTGGAGAGCGGTACTACCTGTACTATCCCTGCTTTACATCTTAATATTAACGAAACGTGCGCTACAGTTTCGAAAAAATGTTTGTTAGAAAACATGCTCGTTTACAAATTTGTAATTTTGTACGTTGTAGGGAAGAACGCAGACTAATTAGCGTCATTGGCCTTTAACTACATATTTTTAGTAAAGTATGTTAATGGGTTGCGTAAAATATAAATAACTTAAGATGCTGTGACGTTTCTGACGATGGAAGAATAAAGAAATTGTCCGCCAACGCTTGACGTTTGTGACGTATGGTGTAGGGTCCAAAAATATCTGGTTATGTTGTCTGCAATTAATATTCGTTTTGGATTTTTAGAATTTTGCTTTCCAGGTCAAGAATATTGATTTTTTTTTGTCATAACGTACTTCTATTACATACATACATACAAACTTAATTCCAGGAACTTTTTTTCCGAGGTCGATTAAGTTCACATTTTCCTCGTTATGATGTTCAACGAACTCATTCCCTTCGTGATCAAGGAGTTTTCTCCAGGAACGAACTAGTGTTAGTGACGGCAACTCATTCCAGGAGTCTGCTACCCATCCATCTAATAACATAATAACAGTTTCATTCACTGATCCTTGCCTTTTTCGCCGGATTCAAAAAAAAACTATCCAAGAAGGTTTGTTTCTTCCTTCCTTTCAGAATACTGCGGAAATGAGTTAGTTCGACGAACTGTGAAACTCTCTCCCACATTCCCAAGATCTCTTTTATCTCACTTGTAGAGATAACCTCTTTTCCACCTCTGGCTCTTCCTCAAAACCAATTTCTTGCAGAAACCCCCAATGCTGCTGCGACTGTAACTCTTGTAATTCTTCGGTCGTCAGATTCTGAGAGTGCTCCTTGACGAGCTCGTTCACGTCTCTCTCATCCATCACCAGGCCCACGGATTTTTCCAGAGACACAATCTCCTCCTCCACCTGCACTTTGGGTTCGAATCTTTCGAAGGTCTATTCGGCTATAGACTCAGGCCACAGCTTCTTCCATGCAGAGATCAAGGTTCTCGTTGTAGCACTCAGCCAGGCCTGATCAATAATTCTGAGGCATATCACGATGTTAAAGTGGTCCTTCCAATGCTCTCGAAGAGTGAGGTTTGTGTTCTCTGTCACCTCAAAGCAGCGTCGGAACATGTGCTTAGTTTACAGCCTTTTAAAATTAGAAATCACCTGCTGATCAATGGGCTGCAGGATAGGAGTGTGGTGTTAGGTGGTAGATAGAGAACCTTTATAAACTTTTTCGAGGATGTCATCTTCGAGGTTAGGTGGGTGAGCAGGAGCATTGTTGGGGAGAAGAAGGGCTTGCATGGGTAGGTTGTTTTTCTGTAGATATTTCTTAACAGAAGGGCCAAAAACCAGCTTTACCCACTGCACAAAGAACTGCCTAGTGACCCATGCCCTCCATATAACTTGCAGTTTTTCTTTTAAAATCTTATATGACTTAAAGACTCTGGGGTTTTCCGATTGGTGTACAAGCAAAGACTTTATCTTGCAGTCGCCACTCGCATTGGCGCACAGTGCGAGAGTTAGTCTATCCTTCATGGGTTTGTGGCCTGGGATTATCTCCTCCTCTGCCATTATGTAAGTCCTATTCGGCATCTTCTTCTGGAAAAGTCCTGTTTAGTCACTGGGAGATGTATCCATTGACTTCTATCAGTTCGGAGAAAGTTTTGAGACAATCTTCAGCTGCCTTCACATCCGAACTTGCTGCCTCACCATGCCTGACAACGAAGTGAATGCTGGTCGTTTTCCTAAACTTGTCAAACCAGCCTCGACTGTGTGCAGCGTCACAGCTGGCCGTTTCTCGCATCTCAAATGTTGCTCGTTTTTGAAAACAAAACTTCGCCTGCTCGACAACTAGTATCTCAAATACATAACTCGTATGTTAGGGCACTCGTATCTCGAGCTACCATTGTATCTGTAAACTATTGAATGGCGGGAATATTCAAATTGTAAATTGGAAAACAGGACTCCCCTGCAATTTTACAAATTTTAAATATCAATTGCAAAATCGGCGTCTACAAATGCACTTAGACTCAACCTTTGCAATTAGTTCTGTTTCTGTTATTACAATGCAGTTGCTTATTGCAATGCAGTTGCTGACATTATTTCTAAACCTAAGAAAGTAATTTTATTTACATGGGATAAGTCTCTGACTTCCAAGTTTTTCATAATTTTACATTTTATTGCACTTAACCCTTAACAACCTAGCGTGACTTATATCCAACGCAAATCAGTAACCGTAATTTATTTTTTTTCTCAATAAGTTGAACCACCGGAAGTGAATCAGTTGACTGACGAAGATTCTGGAAAAGAAGACGATAGTGGAGGTTTGAGTAAGTTGACTGGTCGGCATTATAATACAAGGATAAACAGCGACAATATCGAGACAGATGAAACACCAATACTTTCTTTGCTTAGGAGTGAGCAAACGAATTTTGATTGGATATCTGACGATATCAAGAAACCTTCCATAGAATTTCTTTCCCCAGACTTTGCAGAATTTACGAACCCTACACGAGTAGAAATATTTGAATTATTTTGAGATAATGATTTGATCACCTATCTTATAAACCAGACCAGATAATATGTGTATAGCTTCCGAAGAAATAAAGTGTGCCATAGGAGTTTTCATTTTGAGCGGTTATGACCAAAAACCGGAAAATCGGATTTGGGTAATCCAATGGTAAAAAAATGCGATCAGAAAAAAACCGATTCGAGCAAATAATGCAATTTGTTCAATTGGCAGACAACAATAATCCAGTGCAAAATGATGAAGCATGGAAAATTCGTCCACTAATGGATAAATCGAAATATGCGTTTCTAAAATACTTTGTGCCCGAAGAATCTTCGTTTTGACTACAAAATGTGGTTTCTAAACACCAGTGGAGGATATTTATTCAACTTTGACTTGTATCAGGGTAAAAATCTTCGATGTGTGAATAGTGATGGGAAAGCAACCGCTCCTCTAGTTGGCATGCTATGGGAATTAACGGAAAACAAAAAGAAGTTGTCTTACGAGCTTCATACAGACAATTTATTCACAAGCCCAACTCTGCTCAGTGATATGTGAGATTTAGGAATTTGAACACCACTGTATTCTAGATCGTCAAAATGGTATTACTTTCGCTGGGTCGACAATAACGTTGTCACTATCGCTTCAACCTGTTATGGAGTTGAACCTTTTCGCAAGTGAAAAGGTTTTCGCAAAGTGTTGTACCTGGACCTAATGTTGTAGGAAAGTATAATACTTCAATGGGAGGAACTGATCTCATGGATCAAAATGTAGCCCGGCACAGAATTTCAATACATTCTAAAAAGATGGTGGTGGTGCCTTTTTAGATGGCTTCTGGATGTTAGTATTCAAAACGCTTGGTACTTGTACAAGAAAGCTGGAAATGGGTCAGAGTCACAGCTCGAGTTTTGCAGATACATTGTGTTAACATATCTATCAAGATATGGCACAAAATACAAAGGCCCGTGGAGACCTCTAAGCTTTGGTGCTAGTACAGGAAATAACAGAGTAATTAACGATGATGTTCCTGTGCACAGGAAAACTGCAAATCGACTGTCCGAACAATGTGTTCCAAATGTGATCTGGGACTTTGTATCGATTGCAATATAGTTTTTTACCAAAAATAGCTCCCAGTTTCCATTAACTTTTATATTCATACTCATAATTACACTGACAAGAATTTGTATTTTGCTCACACATCTTCCTACTGTGACATATGTATATGTCACGCCATATATGTCAAAAATGAAAAAGAGAAATTACGAAAAGTTTGTTTCTTTGGCCTCGTATGACGTCCTAGATGACATTTATTAGACGAAAACATGATTTTTTTTTCAAAAAACGATCATTCAGGTTATTATGGGTTAAATCTACTTTTGATCTAGAAATAAGAATTATGTCGTTTACCCATACAAGTAAAAAAGTATAATTATTAAAATACATATAAGCATGGATCAACTTTTGATCGTTCTAAGTTCATGGTCAATAAAAGTCCATTCAGATGATCATACCAACACTTAGGGCTTTGACGTAAATCGTAAAGTGGGAGGCCCTCCTTGGAGGGCTTTCATGTACACTGGTTCTTTTAAATCACTCTTTAAGAAAGCTGCTTTGACATCAAGTTGATTATATATCCTCTTCAAACATTACATCCTATTGAAAACTGTCAATCAAGTGCCACAAGTCGAGCTTTATCAACTTCTTCTCCACAAATGCTTTTTTTCCCGAAAAATCCACTTGCATTCGATGATTGTTTCATCTATGGGTGGTGGACAGAACTCTCATATTTCATTTTGTTTCAGATTTTTGAGTTCTTCGTTGATTGCATCTTTCCATCCAGTACTAATAGCTTCTTCGTAAGTTGTAGGTATCTCAGATGGCAGATGCCCTGTTGATAATGCAGCCATGAAGTTTGTTTCATAATCTTGCAACTTTACTGACACTTTACTGTTTCTATTTTGTCTTCAATTTTACTTTTCTTCTCATCTTCTTTTGTTTCGGTTGATGTTTCTATTGGCAATTCTATTTTTGTCACCTCTTTGAAGTTTTCGTGAAGTACTACACTTTTTGCAGTCATCACTTTGGAGAATAACCGATTATCACCATCTTCTTTGATCTTTCATCGAGCTTTCATTCATTCATTCATTCAGTTAGGGTTGGACAGCTATAGTCCAGGCACTTGAGCTGGGTGCTCTTTGTACCATCCCTATTGGAGCCCTCATTTCCAGTTGAGAAGTTTACTGTCCTCTATAAAGTCCAGTAACTTGTCCGCTGGAAACTTGAGTACCCTCGAAGGCTCCAGTAGATCCTTTTCGAAATGTTTCTGCCTGAGTACCTTCAATTCCTCACATGTGCAGATTACATGTAAACTTGTTTCCTCTCCTGCACCAGAGTTCGCTCACCCGACCCGTGTTGCATAGATGCTTCCTTAAGGGACAGTATCCAGTTATCAACCCAATAATGGTCTTAACTTGTTTTTTTACTGCATCGAGCTTATTGCGTTCCTCCTTTGGCACATGTGCATAAGCTTTTGATCCAAAAATTCTGATGTTCGACAAATCTATCTTTCTTTTGAAGCATATTTTAGCTGGAGTTTGCCCTGCTGATAGTGTTCGTGTCTCGGTTCTGTTAATAATGTAAGTTGCTGTTCTTAGGGCCTCTCCCCAAAACTGTTTTTCCATACCTGATTGTATTTATAGACACCACACAATATTGAATCTTTTGCAAATTCCATTTTGCTCTGAATTTGTGGGAATGGTGTATTCAATTTGAATACCTTTTGCTTTACAGAAGGTTTTAAAATCAGTTGAACTCCAATTGGCCTGTAACAAGAGCTTCATACTCTTTACTCTTCTACTTTCTACTACTTACTCTTCTTTGTTGGTGGTGTTATTGGTTCAGCAACGCCAGACGACACTACTTTTAATACTCTTTTGGGTTTTTTCTCTTCTGGTAACTTATGAAATGCATTTCTTGTTTGTTTACCTCTTAGACATACATCGCAGAGGCTTCTTGCTGGATATAGGGATGAATGACCCATTCGTTTGTGCCATAAATCCATATCCTCACTAATATTAGTATTAAAGTTCTTTGGTCCTTCAGCTAATACCTTAGCAATGCTCATAATTTTTACAGTTCCATTCTCGAATAAGACTTGTAGTCCTTGTTCTTCTATTTTTCGAATAGATAACGAATTATATGCAAGGTCTCCACAATCTATAACATTTTCAATTTTTATTGGTACACCATTATCACTCTCGACATGTAAAGTGCCAGATTTCTGTCCTTTTTTTTGCAACATTTATGGGATAATCCATTTTTTGGACGAGATACTTTCCAACAGAGGGGTTTACTAACAAGTAAGTGTTGTGGAACCAGAATCCATTATAAATGCCTCATTTCCATTGCCTTGAGTACAATTTGCAGATTTTTTATGGGACAATCCGATTATTTATGCCCTTTCTTTCAGCAACCCTAACATTGATAGGGAAACACAGTCGTATGATTATTTTCAAGGTTGTTTGCCATTTTTTGGGCATTCTTCTTAAATGATCTTCTGAATTGCTATTGTTTTCTGCTGTTTGCAAATGCCACATCCTCCTGAAGTAATTTGGTTTTTACAAAATCCAAGGTCATTTTGTTCTCTTCTTGACAAAATAAAACATCTATCGCTGTAGTGATAGCACTGTATGATTCAGGCATGACTGACAGTAACTGATCAATTCGGATAGGTGTATTGTAAATTGGGAAACAACACCACCAACATCCAATAGGTCAATTTTCTTTAACTTCTGGATTATAGTTTGACCATCAACTAACTAAAACTCCTTGGTCCAAACTCTTCAATGTTTGGGTGCGAAGACGCGTTGTCCAAAATCAGAATAGCCTTCCTTGGCAGGTTTTTAGATTTTAAAAACTGCTCAACCGATGAAGCAAATACTTCATGAAACCATTCTTTGAAAATAGATCCGCTCATCCAGGCATTTAACAGGTCTCGGTACCAAACTGAAAGTTTATCCATTTCAATGTGCTTAAACGCACCTGGGGTAGAACTGCGCCGAATCGACAGCAAGCCGCCTCGATACTTTCCTCACACTCCGCTCCTCCGCTTCCCTTAAAGTGAATAAGTGCTTTAGGGAAAGGAGAACAGTGGGGTGTGGTAAAAATGTCGAGGCGACCCGTTCTCGATTTGGCGCAGTTCTATACCTGGTTTCTTTGATTTTCCAATGAGACCAAGTTTTAATTTGTGGTCACCAGTTGCATTATCGCATGCTAGGATTGTTACCCCCTCCTTGCCCTTTTCAAAACTAGGGGCAGACTGGTCTTCCTTGAAAGCAGAACTTTTAGTTGGTAATAGTTTATAATTTAATCCTGTTTCATCACAATTGTACAATTGTTCTCCTGTCAAACCTTCAACTTAAATAAATTTCTGAAACTTTTTCTTAAACTGACACATACTGGTGGACTCCATAGCGTTTCTTCCAGCGATCAAGTCAGCCACTGTGTTCGTGACAAATTTAGGATCATTGTCTTTTTTTAATTCTTCATAAAATTTCAAGGCCTTCTCTTGCAAGATCCCAACTTTTGCTCCATAGACAAGTTAACCAAGAAATTGACTAACCCTAACAAAGGATGCAGGTAGATTGAGGTAGCTCAGCGTCGTTTTTGGTAAAAAATTCTAAATTTAAGATTTATAAGAGGAACTATCCATTACATGTCGCCTCTCCTTGGTTTTTGTTTTTTCTTCTATACTACCAATCGAATAGTAAGCAAGAAATTGAAAATACAAGAATCCTACATTCCTCCGATCATGTCAATTATGACATACTCTTTAATTAATTCTGAGACCTCCATATCTATGCATGTTTCACTGTGGAATATTTGTAACAAAATCCAAACCTCTGTCCTTAACAACCATCATCTCCTTTGATACTCAGCAAGCCGCACAAGTTAATTGAATTTTGGACATACTGTGCCCTGACAAACCTCACAATTCCTTGTATGGCATGGTTTTGAGAACATAAAGTCATGAGTTCAACTTTGTCTTCAAAATA
Organism: Holotrichia oblita; assembly: GCA_023690525.1. Taxonomy (NCBI): domain Eukaryota; kingdom Metazoa; phylum Arthropoda; class Insecta; order Coleoptera; family Scarabaeidae; genus Holotrichia; species Holotrichia oblita. Next base: position 22,440,845 of record CM043016.1, on the reverse strand, counting down.
ATATAAGAAATATTTTTTCTAGCGTTACCAATCGTTATTAAAAAAATATGGTCATTTTTCATCAAAAAAGGTTTTGAAGACACAGTACACAGCAAGCAGTGCCACAATATATCTGCTGTTACCGATTTGGGTTGTCCGAAAGTAGTACTTCCAACACTGTCCCCTAGAGGGAATGAGGTTGGAATTAGTGCATAGTCGCAGATGTTGTACAATATAGATTGAATAAAGAACTATGATGAATTAGGTCTTGCATTCGGAGGAGCACTGACGAGAAGTCGAAACCATGTGGTTTGCTTCTAATGCTTGATCTATTGCACTCTTTTGCAGAGGTTTTTTCAATATACTATGAGCACCTATTACAGGCGTTTTTTGGTTTTCATTATACGCGTAGAAAGAGAGTGTCTGATGGAATTACGCAGCTTTGAAATTAGAACAGCATGATATTGCCCAGTTATCGTCTGACCACCCTGGTAAAAAGTCTATAGGAACAATTCTTTCGGCATCCCAAAAAAAAAATTGTGGTCATGATTTTCCTCGCAGATGCTGTTGCACGAAACTTTTGAGGAGGTGGTGCATCTTTGTGCTTCCGTTCCATTTTTTGCTTTTTGATTTGATTCAGGATCATAATGGTGAACCCAGGTTTCGGTACTCATCGTGCAACAACTTTTTTAAGACTTAATCCTTTTTGTAAAATGAGTTCTAGGCTACTTATTCAAAAGCCAACAAGTCTGAATATGGATCAGATCCATGTTTTCTTTCCAAACAACAGTTTTCGGCTGTCCAGCACCAATATTTTATTCACAGATAGAGAATTGCTAGCTGAATAAGCACCGACAATAAATCGTAGTTCTAGTAAAGATATTGATAGCTATTGCGAGCAATTTCAACTGCAAAGGGTTGGTTGCATCTCCTTCGATTGAAATTGCTCACCCAGCTACTCATAATTGGATGTAGCCGAAATATTTTCAACTGGAGATACACACTCTCTTATTGGTGATCTTTTGCGTTAGCTCTCAAGGATCTGATTTTCAAGAATTGTAGAACAGATTAAAAAAATTGCTTTTAACCGAAACACTTACGAGCATTTCATTGTAGATGAATCTCGAACATTTACGGTCAATTCCTCGGCATTATGAACGTGGACGTCTAGAACAAATCATAATCCCTTTTTATTTGTTTAAATTAAACGCGAGACGTTACTACTTCCCGAAACTCCTTCGTTCTGCATTCCTTAAGTTTGAGCATTTTGATTATCATTTTTTATGGATTCGCGTGTATGCATTAAACATTATCCACATTCTGAACACACGTTACGTGAACGCGATGAGCGTCTGGAATGCCATGCTTAATGAACGAACGTGTTGAAATTAATTTGCGTCGGCCCTGAGGGGGCGCAGGAATTATATACATTATACGCGTGCATAGTGCATTTTTTTCACACTGCACGTTTTAAAAACCGTAAAATTTGTCGACTTCGGTTTTTATTATTTACGATGATCGTCAGAGGCGTACGGCAAACTGCATTCTTTGCCGAATTAAGTAAATACGTAACGAAGAAAGGATTAATTGTCGCCTTTTTATAATTGCTAGCTAATTAAGGTTAGTTAAAAAAATATTTCAGTTTAATTATACGTGAAAATTATATTATGTTTCGCGGATGCATTCCTATCTTTACGACTTATGGGAAATGAGGTGCAAAAAAATCTTTGGCATAATAGTTTAATAATCCATGCAAAATTTTACAACTCTTGTATACAGAGGTGTCTCTTAAATACCTATAAAGCTTCAGGTAGGACTCTTCTGTAAGAAATGCAATCCTCAGAAACACTAACAGGAACTAACTGTAGGGGAAGGTTGCCGAATATCAGATAGGCACCTAATATCGGATACCGAACTTCCTACTCTGCCGCGTGCTGTAATCTAGCGGAAGTATTTCCAAATACTAGCCCCCAGCTCCGCCATCTCATAGTAAAGTCGAGTGCTCGTTCTAACGAAATATTTGGACGTGAAAACGTTTTTAGTGTTTTGGTGATTTAGAAATATACGCATACCTACCTATAATTATTATTTTTAGATGCCTAACCAAGAGCGAAAGAGAAAAAAATGGGACACAGAATCGATGAAACTTGCAGTAGCTGCAGTAAAAAAGAAAAGAATGGGATATTTGAAGGCATCTAGAATCTACGGGGTACCTAGGTCTACACTTGAGAATTACGTTAATAACAAAGAAAAAGATGTTAATGAGCTAATAAGCACAAGACTGGGTAGAAAGTGCGTGTTGGGAGAAGAGCTAGAAAGAGAATTACTGCAATATTGCATCAAGATGGAGGAACGCTTTTATGGAGTTACTCTTCGTGATATTAAGCAGTTAGCGTTTCAGTTGGCTGTCAATAACAATATGGTACACCCTTTTGCCCAGAGCAAAGGGGCAGCCGGAAAAAAAATGGCTTAGAAATTTTTTAAAGAGAAATCCTACTCTTTCTTTGCGGAAACCACAATCAATGGCACTTGCAAGAGCGAAGGGCTTCACCAAATTAAATGTAAATATGTTTTACGATTTACTTGAACCTGAATTAAAGAAGATTAATATGAAACCGAACAAAGTATTCAATGTAGATGAGACAGGCATCTCTGTTGTTCAGTCTCGGCGTTCCAAGGTCCTAGCTGTCAAAGGAAAAAAGCAAATCGGAACGTTATCTTCTCAAGAAAGAGGTGCCCTCATGATAATTGTAACAATTGTAACGTAATGAGCCCATCGGGAATTTTTGTGCCTTCCCTTATTGTATTTCCCAGGAAGAATATGAAGCCCGAACTCTTAAACGGTTGTCCCCCGGGAACAATTGCAAGGTGCCACCAATCTGGATGGATACAAGCTCATATTTTTACAGACTGGGTCCAACATTTCATTGATTATGTCAAACCAACCCCAATGGATCCTGTAGTTTTAATATTAGATGGACATGGAATACATATTAGAAACATTGATGTTATTGTTAGAGCCAGGAAGAATGGTGTGATCATTGTTTGTTTACCACCCCATACATCACACAAACTTCAACCGATGGATGTTTCTTTCATGAGCCCATTCAAAGCTTATTATTCTCAAGAAGTTGAGATATGGCTATCTAACAATCCTTACAGGTCTGTAACTTGTTATCAAATCGGAGAATTGATGGGTAAAGCTTATGCTAAGTGTGCTACTCTTCAAATTGCTTCAAAAGGTTTCAGTAAATGCGGTATTTTACCATTTGATAGGAACAAATTTCTGGAATCTGATTTCATAGATGTAAAAGAACATCAACCTGAGCCTCTTTTAGATTTAGGCCAACCACAAGAAGCTGAATCGCCTGTTGATTTTCAAGGACCAATTGCCTCCACCTCTAATGCACCAAATGCTTTTCTAGGGCCCGTTACAGCTACCACCAAGACGCTAGAGGAGGATATGCAAAAGAAAAAAATCGTCTCATCATTTGTCCTAAAACCACCACCAAAACTATCTGAAGTTACCTCAAAGCCCAAGAGAGGACGCCCTGCTGGGAAATCAGCAATAATCACCAGTTCCCCTTACAAAAATAACCTAGAAAAACAAGTTCAACAAGCCAAAAACAAAGAACAACAGTTACAAGAAAAGAAAAAAGCAAAAAGTAAAGGTGAAAAGAGGATGAAAGGAAAACAGACTGAAGAATATAAACCAATAAAAAAGAAACGAAAAAAGGCATGGAAAACATTCACGTGCGATTTTTGTCAAAAACACCTTTAAAACCACACTTGATATTCATATTTTTTTAATGAGTTGTCTTTTATATACCTACATTTATACTCCATATTAGATGTAAATACAATTTTTCTTTTGTAATCTTACATGAAATTGTAGTTTTCCTTGATTTATTTCCCCATCCGATATTAGGAGTCCATTTTGAAAAAGAGGTAAAGTACCGAATATTACCAAAAAATTAAAAATAACAGTAAATGAAGAACTATTATAACCAACGTATTAAATATTTCGTAAAACACTTCAAATTATGTTTTTATGTAAAATAACTGCAACAAATCCCAAAAACATAATTTTTATAGTAATTAGAAAAAAAGTATCCGATATTTGGCAACCTTCCCCTAATGCTTAGTTTCCTCACACAAGACAGTTAAAGAATATTATGTTTGGCAACACTGGTGATGTCTTTGCGTTTATGGAAGAGTTGAGTACGCTGACATACTTGTTAACAAAATGTCCAAAAAATACATTTCTTTAATGTTGCTCAAGTAAGATTTTCAACGGAGCAAGTAATGAATTGAATAACAGTAATGTGAAAAACCAAAATCTGTATTTGTTTGCAAAACGCTATTTTATTTTATGAATTTACAATAATGGGGAACAAGACAATTTTTCAAATTTTACATAATCACGTAGAGGATTTTAAAAAAATGGACCCGTATTTTTTTTATTTTGCTATATCTTTATTATTTATTGAGATATAAAACTTTAAAGTTTCGTTTTTCAGCACCACTATAAAAACGCGGTCAAATATTGAAGTACAAAGACTACTGACGTCAAGCAGTGCCATAGGGGTTTTTTTTTTGTGTTGGTCTGACTGCAACTTCAATCTATATTTCTTTTTCTTCTATTAGCAACCATGAAAATGTATTTCTACAATCGTTATGTAAAAATAGATTGCGGTCGTAATTGACATGACAGCTATGCATGACAGTTTACAGTTTGTCTGTCAGTCATTGTGTAGGTCACAAGTATAGGTGTTGTTTGTGTCAGTTTGTATAAGGAAAAACGAAGAAAATTGATTTATTATATTATTATTTTTGACTTATTTTTTGACAGCTATGAAATCATCACTATCTACCTGCTCAATGTTCAGACTAGTACTATTCGTGAAGAATGATGTCGACATTAATTAATGTAAACTAATTTCTTATTTGAAACGAGAGGCTGTCGTTTACAAAACGGAGAAATTGATCTTTTTTTTTATAAAAGAAGCGATATTAGCGATATTAAAATATAAATACATATGTTGTCAGCTTTGTCACTGACACCTGTCACAATTTGAAGTACAATTTTAAAGCTATCGCAGTGTCGTCAATCTTGCGAAAGAAAATACTTCAAAACTTTATGTTGGTATGGCTGATTTTTAAATTCAAATGTGTCAAAATTTTGACAGGGTAAAAGCTATTAATATTGATTCATTCAAATAATTCTAACTCTCCGCGCGTAGTGGACGGAGTCTATCAACGAGAAAGCTCATAGCTTCCGGTGTACCACAGGGTTCTCTCCTTGCCCTCAGTCTTCTTTTTAATTTTCATGGTTGATCTCCCGAAAACGGTTGGTGTTGAGTTAGCAATATATGCAAACGATACTGCAATATATACTGCATCTAGAGACGAATTCCAACTATGTCATAGGCTTCAGCACTCATTAGATGACATCCTGGCTTGGGCATCCAAGTGGAAGCTAAAGATAAACGAGTCGAAATCTGTAGCAGTCCGTTTCACGAAAAGATTGCGCCCTTTATTAACGACTTTAGGCTACCTTTTGGGTATCAGATTGGATTCCCGACTGACTATGCAATCTTCGCCCAGTCATCACCTATGATGCCTTAGTGTGGTCGAGTCTGGTGAGAACCCATTACAAAAAGCTGGAGGTAGTTCAAAACAGGATCCCGAGACTAATCACCGGTGCTCCATGGTTCATTAGGAACCAACAGCTAAGAGATGACCTTGGAGTCCCTACACTAAAGCAATTTATCATCGATCTTGCAAGAGGCACTCGGGAACGAATTGAACGATCAGGAAATCCTCTAATAAGTAGATTGGCACATATTGATCCGGACCGACCTCCTCCCATGGTAAACATCCGAAGAGCCTTGGCGATGGACGACCAACTAGGACCCTGACGAACAAAATTATCATATATAGGTATAATCTACATTCCACCAGGATAGAGAGACTCTGAAAATTCACACATCAGCCCATTCGGGCGTCCAGGACGACAAAAGGGCTTAGGAATCTTTGGTTTAGCCCTAGAAGGAGACAAGAAGGACCATTGATGAGTAATTCTAACCTAAAAATATTTCAGAGTTGCCAAACAAAATACTTACATCAAACATTTATCGTCACTCGATAGCTAACCTACCACACTGTACCCAACTGTTAATTACCAAATATTCCCATGATTTTAGATTAGTGAGGTCAAAATGGCGCGTTTATTTTTTCCGTTTGAAATTGTGAACAATTTTAATCGAACAGTTTTGTGGAACGACATAATGTGGATATAAAATTTACGAATTAATAGATAAGCTTTTGTCCATAATACACGATGGTATTATTACATTTTGATTTTGCAACATGTATCTTGTTCCCCATTCCAACTTCGAGGCATTTCATTGCCTTTGAAATAATGACTGATTAAACACGTCGCAAGATGGTTTTGGGGGCATCAAATCTAGAGAAATCACGAAAGTTAGTACCCGGATCATCTGCTACCATTACCAGTATTTCCTCTTCGAAATTTGCGTCCCTAACATATCTTGGTCGTCTTCTAAATTCCTGTTTCTCTAAGCCTTCGATCTGTAATCCAAATTACCATATGATTGCGATGTCTCCTATTGGGAAAACGCTCGGTCTAAACCCTTGCAATCTGATTGCAGTTTCCATTACATTGCTCAAAGACCCAAATCATGTACCACGTACTCGTACGTTTTCGTACTGCTTAGGAACAACGAAATGAAAGAGCACAGAGATTTGTGTATCTCTGGATAGGCACCCTGTGTACTACATTCTTTAAGTAAAATTTCTTAGTTTCAAAGATTGACGATAGCGTACCAAAATTTTAAATGGAATGGGGGTCGACTGATATCTCATTTTAAAGGGCTTACTGAGTATGGTATCAAACTAAAATTTTATCCACTCATATGAACATAGTAATAGAACAAAAACATAAATTCAAAAAAATCTTGGGTGGTTAGGAATTCTAAAACGTGTGTCTCTTATTAGACCTATACTTACTTTATAAATGTCATAAAATCGAATTAGTGCCATAATCAACAATAATAAATGTTAACTTTCTTTGATACTTTAAATGACGTTTCTTTAATTTAAGATTTAACGTTTATGGCTGCCCGGGACGAAATGACTTTTTGAATTCATGTTAGCAACATTTGTGCAGGGGGAGGGGTTTAGAACCGGACTGTATAAAACATGGACCCGTATTTTTTATTTTGCTATATTATTTATTGAGATATAAATGTTTAAAGTTTTGTTCTTCAGCGCCTTTATGAAAATGCGGCCAACTATTGAAGTACAAACGTCACAGAGTACCATAGGATATTTATTTGTGTTGGCTTGATTGCAATTTCGTGTTAGGTTTAATGAGTTTCTGATAGAATAAACACGTTTTTCTTATTAATATTATAAGTATATATTGCAAAAATTAACGTTTTTTCATTGACGTGACAATCGACAATGACAATCATGACATTACTGTCGATTGTCGATGTCGTGAGAAAAAAAAAACGGAACATTGTCGAAATTGCTATCCTTTATTTTTTAGCATTGTAATTTTGACGACATTTGATTAATTTTCAAAATGTAAAACTTTATGTTGACATACCTGATTTTTTAATTCAAATGTGTCAAAAATTTGACAGGGTAAGAGTCATTAATATCGATTCACTAAAGTAATTCTAATTGGCGAGGACGAACTTCAAGAGGCTGGAAGTACTACAGAATAGGATGCTGCGAATGTTTGCGGGGGCCCCGTGGTTCGTCCGCAATCAACAGATTCGTGACCACCTGGGGGTTCCTTCCCTCAAGCAATTCATGCTTGGACTGGCCGAGAAGACGTTGGAAAGGATTGATAGATCCGAAAATCCATTGATTAACAGACTATCAACCTTGGATCCGGACAGACCACCTCCCATGATCCACGTCAGGAGAGCCATGGCACTGGCTGAAGACGCCGCAGCATAGCGTAACAACAACCGATGCAAGAACACCACCATCTATCATCTCCCTGCCTTGAAGCAGCGAAGACCTAGTTACCTATTCACCCAGCCCTTGAAGGGAGTCCATGAAGAATAAAAGGCTCAAGAACCTTGTTCGGCCTTAGCAGGAGTGTGATTGACCATAGAGACCATAGAAGTAATTCTAACCTAAAAATGTTTCAGGGTTACCAAACTAAATATTTACTTCAAACATTTATAGTGATTCGGTAGCTAGCAGTATAGTTAACCTACCATACTGTCCCCAACTGTTAATAATAAAATATTCCCATAGTTTTAGATTAGTGAATGGTGCGTTTATTTTTCCGTTTGAAAAATGTGTGAAAAATTTCAATCGAACCTACTTTTTTTTTAAGATTTGTTCTCCCTGAAGCTTTATACGCATTTAAGGGATATACATATACAGGGTTTTCAAACTTAAGTCGGCACTATTGCTACTTTCCTATGAACTTTTATCCTAAAGTCAATAATAACAGAGTTATTGATGATTTTTCAAATTTGCCAAGGTGGCTGTTATTTCATAAACAAAATTCGATTGTTTTGCAAATGTCATCAACATTGAAATATTGCATTAAACCTCTGTCAGTAAGCAATTAACATTTTGTGTTTATTGATGAAAAAAATGCCTTTCACGCATTTAGAAAAATGTGATATGATGGAATGTTACATCGTTAGTAATAAAAATTCCCTGCAAGCTCGTGAACGTTACGGTGTTTTATTTCCTACGCGCAACTTGTCAGATCGAAGGTACTTTTTACTTTTGTACCGTAAGTTTCGATCAAATGAAAATGTGTTCAAGAAAACTAGAACCAAAAAACAATTTATAATAAGTGAAGCAACTGAAATTAACGTCTTAGATTTCTTTGAAGCTAATCCTAATAATGCAATTAATGATTTAAAGGAAGAAAGTGGACTATCTTTGGGAACTATTCACAATATTCTAAAAAAACATAAGTTTTGTGCCGTTCAGATACAGACCTATTCAGACGCTGGTACCGGGAGATCAAGAAAGACGGACTCAGTTTTGTCAGTGGTACATTAATCAAGTTAGACTTAACCACAATTTTTGGCGTTTGGTTCTTTGGAGTGACGAATCAAATTTCTCCAACAGGGGTATGTATAACAGGAAGAACAGCCACTATTGGAGTCGAGAAAACCCGATGCTTTTCCGTCCTTGTAATCCGCAGAGACGCTTTAGTGTTAATGTTTGGTGTGGCTTGATGGATTCAAGAATTGTAGGCCCCGTATTTTATCAAGGTGCATTAACTGGCGAGAGGTATGTCGAAATGTTAACCGCTACCCTTGGAGAATTCTTGGATGACCTGAATTTAATGGATAGACAACAGATATTCTTTCAACAAGATGGCGCTCCTGCCCATAATGTTCGCCAAATTCATAACTTATTACATGACCTTTTTGATGGCCGATATCTATCAACTAACGGGCCTATTCGTATGCCTCCCCGATCACCGGACATAACACCTTTGGATTTCTTCTTTTGGGGATTTGTGAAAAGTGCAGTGTACGAAAGACGGTATGATACTCTTGAAGATCTCCAGCAAAGCATCAGCCATGCTATTAATAATATTGATGGTAGAATCATTGCTAAGGCTACTAGAAGCGTTAACAGGCGGGTTCAAAAGTGCTTGGAGCAAGAGGGTGATGTTTTTGAGCATCTGCTCTGAATTTAAAATTTCTTGTTTTTTTATTTTCGAAACTAATAAAATAACTTAAAATAAACAATACTGTTTTTAGTTTCTGTAAAAACAATCATCAATAACTCTGTTATTATTGACTTTAGGATAAAAGTTCATAGGAAAGTTTTTGTTCAGAATTAAATTTTCTGTCGACCGTGGGAACTGTATACTGGGTGTCCCATTAAAAAAAATTACGTTTTTCACAATATCACGTGACCCAGTACGTCAATTATTTTTTTTTAATGCCATTGTAATTTGCTTGAAAAACTACACTAGTTTGCCTATTTAACCAACTTGGTAGCTCCAATAATAATAAAGTTAGCAATAGTGCCGACTTAAGTTTGAAAGCCCTGTATACTCTTAGAGTCATCAACGAATTTATTTTTGCGTTTAAATCAGAATTTCAATCTTGCCACTATTTCATTGTATAGTGGCGGAATTAAAAAAAGCGTACAACTCGTGAGATCGCTTTGTGTCAGTTTTGCCTAACCTGATTTGTTCTTTATCATATTGCTTTGATAATGAATTAGTAAAATCATATGGCAAGATCACATTATTGGTATTCATAGAAAAAAAAAGAATAATTACACATAATTTAATTAAATTTGAAAAACGTCACTCGTTTGTGTGCTTAATATTTCTGCCTTGATATTTTATATCCTAAGGAAAAATTAATTAATCATGAACTTTATTAAGGTAAAATAAAATTAACACGTAGTATAGAAGAAACAACACTTAGTTCTTTACAGCTGTTCCATTATTTGCTACTACACCCTGCAACCGTTTAGGCATTGAGATGATACAAGATCGGATGTAGTCTGGCGAAAGCTCATTCCAGATTTCCTCGATTTTATCAGATAATTCTTGGACATTTGCAGGTATAAAATTGACGTCATACATTTTTTTCACAATAAAACCCCATATGTTTTCAATAGGGTTTCAGTCCGGGCTTTTAGACGACCATGGTAAACGAGTTACGTTATTTTCTTGAAACCAGTTCTGAACAGTTCTAGATCTATGAACGGGACAATTGTCATCTTGAAATATAAAGTTTCTTTCAGGAAACATAATTTCTGACGACGGCAGAAAAATATTTTCGAGAATTGCAATATAATTTGCACTAGTAAACCGACCCTCAATCATCCAGCAAATGCCTGGACCTTGCATATTAATCCAGGCCCAAACATTGACCGAAAATCTGCCACTATTTCGAGATTTGCTTGTATAAGCCTCATTGGATCTTGAATTTGGCGGTCTGTACACTCGAACGCAACCATTGTACGAAGACTGGAAGACTTTCTCATCAGTAAAAATAACGGTTTCCCAGAAATTTAAATCGCGCGGTAGAAATTCTAATGCAAAACCTATTCTCTGATTTTTATTATCTGCAGTTAGGAAAGGCTTCTTTGTTGCTTCTTCTTGACGTGTCCAGGAAAATTCGTTCTATTAATTGCAGTCACTACCGACTCAAATGGATTATTCCTCAAAAACTGGATGAGATTTTCATCGTCTTCAGGAGTTGTTACCCTTTTCCGACCGGATCCATTTTTTCTTTGAACAACTCTTTCTTGCTGCCATTTTCTTTTCACCCTCAGTATGGTACTTTTATTCACTTCAAATCTTTGAGCCAATGCTCTGATTGACCATCCTTCCTCTAGTAATGTAACTATTTGTGTTTTCTGAAGCAAACTCAAATTTGGCATTATTGTCTTCTACGACTTTGACAAATTATTTGCAATTAATATATTTGACGTAAGCTGTCAAATAAAGAACGGTTTAATGTGTGGCATTTTGAGTGTACGCTTTTTTTAATTCCGCCACTGTACATGACATCTAATTTGGGTTATTTTTAGAATGTATTATATATTAGTCAACATAATATACATTTTATTCGACCTAAATATACTAACAACTAACAAGCATTCATTCTCTTTTTTTCTATATACAACTAGAGCAGCAAAAGTATATCTTGCTCACAAGGTAAATTATCTAATTGTAACTAACAAAAAAACCTATTTACGAAATGAAATTATGTTAATGGCAACAACAACAAAAAAAAACTAGATAATTGTGTAATTATAATTTGTATTAAAGAACATTACAGTTCTTTTTTTCCTTGATTAAAACATGATTTAAATCTATTCTCTCGTGTATTATGCCATATACGATAACCCCATATCCTTGAAAAAATGGCTTTTATATTTCCTGTTTTAAAAATAGAACAGGTTATATAAAGTATCTCACCTTCGATTTTATATGGTTCTTGTATTCCATACAGAATGTGTATTGAATTGTGTATCGACGTTTTTGGCCTGGGAGCATCTGGTTTTGTGCATTTTAGGCGCGATCTACAACATTGTAAGCGATGCAAGTGAAAGCGGTTCTCGCCAAATAGTCGATCGAGTAAAAGTAATTAACGCGGTTTTATAAATAGAATATTTTTCTGATATCGATGCTGTTTGTTGTGTTTATCTTTAAACCTTTTCATTTATCGAAACTGTTAACAAGATCATTTGGCAACTGTTAGAAGTATTCTGACAACCATAACAGTTGTCAAATTTAAACTAACATTAGAATTATTGCAATTTATTAATAGTCAATAACAACAATATTTTGACAGTTATAAATCTTAAAACCGTCATAATAATTGTTTCCACAATTTGACAGGTGTTAGAAATAGTTTGTCTATTACAATTTATAAAAATGTTAAACAACAGTTAATTTTGGAGTAGTACACTAACCAGATGTTATTTGACAGTTAGATTACCATCACCGCCATTGAGGGTGAGCAGACAGTCGCAGGTTAACTTGGATTTAAAAGTGTAGGCCTAAACATTAACTGATTTTACTGCAGCACATCAATAAGATATAATTGACAGTTATATTTTGACAGTTATAGTTCCTTAAAACCATAAATATAATAGGTTTTAGAATTTGACAGCTGTCAGATATATTTTGTCTACTAAAATTAGATGCATAGTAAAAAGCAATTGATTTTACCCTAATACGCTAGTCAAATGTTATTTGACAATTAAATTTTGGCCGCTGATAACAACATTTTGACAGTGACGCGTTTTGAAACTACAACAATAACTGTTACCATAATTTGATAGCTGTAAAAAATATATGACATATTTTGACAGTTACTCTTCCTAAATCTGTAAAAATAAGTGTTTTCATAATTTTGTAGCTGTTAGAAGAAGCAATGTTATGACATACTTAAACATCTGTTAGGAATAGTTTCCCTTAGTTTAGAACTAAAAAAATCCAAAGGATTAACTGATTTTAGAGTGTTATATTAGCTAGATACTATTTTACAATTAAATATTGGTCGTTGCCAACAATATTTTGACAGTTACGTACCTTAAAGCCGTAAAAATATCTGTTTGTTTACAACTATAAAAGTAGTTAACAGTAATTGACTGAGTTACAGTGATACATCATTCATATGTTGTTTGACAGGTGTATGTTGGCAACTGAAAGCCATATTTTGACAGTTACACGTCTTAAAATTATAAAAATAACGGTAGTTAACTGTTAGATCCGCCAACATATTAGGAAAATAAGTATTTTCAGAGTTCGACAGTTTTCAAAAGAATTTTTACAATTTTGCAGCTGTCAGAATTATCTTGACAGCTAGATCTGTTAAAAATCGTAAAAATATTGATTTTTGACTGTTTGACAGAAGTATTTCGGTTATTATATTAGCCAAAACAACAATAAAATATTTTTTTACTATTTGACAGCTTTTAGAAGAAAAAAAAATTGTCGCTTGAAAATGTGAAAATTTGTAAAAATAGCTGTTTTTGCAATTTGACAGCTATCGAAAATAATTTTACACTAAAAGTCGCAAAATATTACTAATTTAGTACTTTATTTTTATTTGCATGGCTATAAAAGTCGAGTCTGAAAAAGATTATTGTACCTGTTAAAACCGTAAAAAGTAACTGCTGTTGCAGTTTGAAACCAGACGGAAATATTTAACTGTTGTACTCTTAAAAAAACACTAAGAAAATTAGAGTATTTTGACAGCTTGTAAATGCTGAAGCTTTTTATAATTTGACAGCTATCAGAGAGAGTTTGATTGTTACGACACTCAAGGATGGTAAAAAAAAAATCATTGATTTAATAGTTTTTCACTTATCAGACAGTATTTTGACAGCTACGAAACAATAATAACATAAATGCATTTGATAGCCTTCAGAAGAATTATAAATATTACTGATTTGACGTTTTCTAACCTGACAAATGTATTTTGACAGCCACGAGGGTGTCAAATCTGAAACAAGATTAATATACTTATAATTTGACAGCTGTCAGAAAAAGTTTGCTTGTTACGACATTCAAGGATGGTAAAAAGCGTTATTGATTTAATATATTTTTTCGTTTGTCAGATGTATTTTGATAGCGGCACAACAGTAATAAAATAAATGCATTTTATAGCCTTCAGAACAATTATAAATATTACTGATTTGACGTTTTCTAAGCTGACAAATTGATTGAATATATTTTTTTCAGTTATCAGATGTATTTATTTTGACAGCTGTACAATAGCAATAACATAAATGCAATTGGTAGCCTTCAGAAGAATTATAAATATTACTGATTTGTCGTTTTCTAAGCTGACAAACGTATTTTGACAGCCACGAGGATGTCAAATCTGAAACAAGATTAAAATATTTATAATTTGAAAGCTGTCAGAAAGAGTTTGATTATTACGACACTTAAGGATGGTAAAAAAAATTATTGATTTAATATATTTTTTCAGTTGTCAGATGTATTTTGACAACTGCACAACAGTAATAAAATAAATGCATTTGATAGCCTTCAGAAGAATTATAAATATTACTGATTTGACGTTTTATAAGCTGACAAACGTATTTTGATAGCGACGAGGGTATCAAATCTGAAACAAGATTAATATATTTATAATTTGACAGCTGTACAATAGCAATAACATAAATGCAATTGGTAGCCTTCAGAAGAATTATAAATATTACTGATTTGTCGTTTTCTAAGCTGACAAACGTATTTTGACAGCCACGAGGATGTCAAATCTGAAACAAGATTGATATATTTATAATTTGATAGCTGTCAGAAAGTGTTTGATTGATACGACACTCAAGGATGGTAAAAAAATTATTGATTTAATATATTTGTTTAGCTGTCAGATGTATTTCGACAGCTGCACAACAGTAATAAAATAAACGCATTTGATAGCCTTAAGAAGAATTATAAATATTACTGATTTGACGTTTTCTAATCTGACAAATGTATTTTGACAGCCACGAGGGTGTCAAATCTGAAACAAGATTAATATATTTATAATTTGATAGCTGTCAGAAAGAGTTTGATTATTACGACACTTAAGGATGGTAAAAAAAAATATTGATTTAATATATTTTTTCAGTTGTCAGATGTATTTTGATAGCTGCACAACAGTAATAAAATAAATGCATTTGATAGCCTTCAGAAGAATTATAAATATTACTGATTTGACGTTTTATAAGCTGACAAACGTATTTTGATAGCGACGAGGGTATCAAATCTGAAACAAGATTAATATGTTTATATTTTGAAAGCTGTCAGAAAGAGTTTGATTATTACGACACTCAAGGATGGTAAAAAGCGTTATTGATTTAATATATTTTTTCGTTTGTCAGATGTATTTTGATAGCTGCACAACAGTAATAAAATAAATGCATTTGATAGCCTTCAGACGAATTACAAATGTTACTGATTTGACCCTTTCTAAGCTGACAAACGTATCTTGACAGCCACGAGGATGTCAAATCTGAAACAAGATTAATATATGTATTTATAATTTGAAAGCTGTCAGAAAGAGATTATTACGACACTTAAGGATGGTAAAAAAATTATTGATTTAATATATTTTTTCAGTTGTCAGATGTATTTTGACAGCCACGAAATAGTAATGAGATAAATGCATTCTATAGTCTTCAGAAGAATTACATATGTTACTGATTTGACCCTTTCTAAGCTGACAAACGTATTTTGACAGCTAAGAGGGTGTCAAATCTGAAACAAGATTAATATACTTATAATTTGACAGCTGTCAGAAAGAGTTTGATTATTACGACACTCAAGGATGGTAAAAAAAATTATTGATTTAATATATTTTTTTCAGTCATCAGATGTATTTTGACAGCTGCACAACAGTAATAAAATAAATGCATTTTATACCCTTCAGAAGAAATCTAAATATCACTGATTTGACGTTTTCTAAGCTGACAAACGTATTTTGACAGTGACGCTTGTCTGAGTCTGAAACAAGATGTATTTATAATTTGGCAGCTGTCAGAAATATATTTATAGTTTCACCTGCTAAGATAGTAGAAAAAAAAATGATTGTGTACACAATTTGACAGGTCAAATATGACGCTGCCACAAATATATTATTTCTATAATTTGGAACGTATCGAGGGCATGCTAAGGATCAACACTATGGAAAATGGTTTATTGATCAGAAATTTAACAGCTGTCAGAAAATTTTGGTGGTTGTTATATTTAAAATAGTACCTAAAGTTTATGACAGACAAAACTAACAATAATTAATCAGAGAATATGTTAAGAACTCGTGACATTACTGAAATCTCCCATTAACGAAGGAAATGTTATATTACATACATGCACACTTTAAAATTCATTTTATTGCAATACAACCGGATGTTGGTATTATAACAACAATCAAGGACATTAAATTCTAGTTTTAAACAATTTTTCCGTTTAGGAATCGTTTTTAGAGCCGCCGGCGACGCGACGGCAATACTTCATACAATCCATAATACCAAGTGGTAACCGATTGTTTCCGTACGATTGAGCAACAAACGCGAATTATAGTTCCAATAAATGTTAAAATAGACCTCAGTATTAATACAAAACAAACTCGAACGTAATTCATGTCTGCTCTACTCGGAAATTTTATAATACCTTCTATTTTAGTTCCTTTTGAACTTGAAATTTGATCCTGTAGAATTCTATAGATCACACGTCATGTTATACACATAGATGACTTGATTATTTCGGATCACGTCAATGTAATTTCAATAAAATCACGATCTGTAGAACAGGTGGGCATATTCATTTGAAAGGTGCTTCGTCATTTTTTAATTTAAATGTAATGAATTAAGAAAAAAAAGAGAACACGACATAAGTAGATAATGTCCAATTAAAATTATGTAACGTCCTGTAATGAAAAAAAAAACAAACAAAAATGACTACCTTAGGTGAACTTAATGTGACGTACAACCAAAACTAGTAAATTTGTTTATTTAGTATTCATTCGAAGCTTCCGCGTCAACGGAAACTTTATTTTTATTGGCTTGGATTCAGCCAATAAAATAGAAATGTCACAATATTTCATATTTTTCACTTTTTTCTTTTCCATTTGTTTGAAGTAAATATTCATTCGAACCACATTGCCTTTTAACCTCTCATCGTTACTTTTAAAATTTCAACTCGTTGAAGTTTTCTAGACGGGAACGATAAATACGGTTTATGAAGCCGATGATAAATTTAGAATTGTTTGGACATCTTTATTAGCGTATCTTAGTCTGTGAAATTAAAGGAAATTACTTCATTACCGTTTTCGCGATGCTCATTGAGTTTTAATATTGCATATCGTGAAATGAAATTAAATTAAATGGAAGGATTCTTTTTTATTTAATTTACCATTTTTAATATTTGCTTTTTTTGGTGAATTCTAAACTTTATAATTTTATTTTTTTGGATTAAAAACATCGATTCAATCAACGATAATAATAATAATAATAATTCGAGTACGATTGAGAAGCGTTGCAATTGCAAGGTAAGATGGTCAACGACATTGCATTGGCTTCGTGCCATTTTTCAAAAAACAACCTCCTAGTACGTGCGATTTTACGTAAGACATAAATATTTCACAGATTAATTCGAGTAATCATTTAATCTAATTCTATACGACATACATAACTAAAATATCGTTACGAACGTTGCCAAATCGAATTTATATCTAACAGATATCGGGAGTGTGTTTATTTTAAAGTTGTAATTATATTAGTTGCATCCTGTTTGTGGCAAACGGTGAGTCGAATTATATGGTTCACAGAAGTGTGATAAAATATTGAATTTAATCTCTCTATAACTATGGTTTATATGTATACAGTGTCTTAATAAATTCCCAAAAACCGGTCAAATTTTATTGGATTTTTTACACATTTCTCCGGCAGTAAATGCAGCAATTGGAGATCACTCATTTAAAGCGTGCCTTAATGACTAATTTGACGCATTATTTAATGCAGAAGAGATTGAATGCAGCATCCTAATCAAACATAAAATTCATTCCTTACATTGTGCAACATTTCCGGTGATATCTGTCCGATTTCGCGCTTGATACCACGTAAACCTTCCTTTTGAGGTATCTCCATAAAAAGAGATCACAAGGGGTAAGGCCAAAAGATTTTCCTGGCTACTTTATAGGACTACGTCGTCCTGTCCACTTATTGGGGGAAGATATCGTCTAAATATTGACGAACATTTAAAACGTTCATCCTGTTGAAAGCGTATCCTATGATCAGGCAAGGTCGACAAGGCTGAGATAAGGTTCTCCTGAAGAAAGTTGAGATACGTTGACGTACAAACCACACCTGGAACAGGTAACAAACAAAGCCACGAGGGCCTTTTGGGCCTGCAGAGGAATGTTTGGCAAAACGTGGGGGCTGAAACCTATGATGGTACACTGGCTGTACACGAAAGTTATAGTACCTTCTATAACTTACACAACGTTGGTCTGGTGGCACAAAGCTAGTTTGGGCTATGCGGCCAACGCACTCAGTAAAGTCCAGAGGATTGCCTGTTTAGGCATCACTGGAGCCATGTCTTCGACGCCGACTGCGGCGATGGAGGTGATCCTTGGGCTTCCTCCGCTGCAGCTTGTTTTGTGGTCGGAGGCAGCCTTAGGGGCCTACAGAGCAAAATGTAGTGGATGCAGTGGCTTCTCCGGTAGAACGGGGGATCACACCAGCATATTCACCTACATAGAGCAGACAGTACCACTGCCCATGAGGGCGGACAAGATCCCGCCCACTTTCAGTTTCAGTGGGGGATACAACGTAAACATCTCCAATAGAGAGATTGCCGAAACTCTCGCCCACAAACCGAGACGGGAGGTATCTCGCTGGTTTGTGGACGCCTCTAAAACGCCTAACGGCACGGGAATTGGAATTTGGAAAGATGGTGAAACCGAGGGTGAAGCCTCCAGCCTAGGGAGCTCCGCGTCCATCTTCCAAGCCGAAGTAATCGCAATCCAGATCTGCGCGGAAGGCATTTTAAACTGCCCGCAGGTTAATGGAGCAGTGGAAAGTCAGGCTGTCCTTAGGACACTACAGGCTGTCAGGTTCCGAGGCAGTGCTACACTGCCATAAGACTCTCGCAAAACTGGCGGAACGCCTCAATACAACACTGAGATGGGTGCCAGGTCACTATGGAATCAGAGGTAACGAAATGGCTAACAAATTAGCTAAAGGCGCCAGTGAGAGACCACTCGTGGGTCCAGAACCTACATGTGGGAACTCCTATGGCAGCATCAAAGCCTTTGTCAGATCTGCACTCGCTGTTAGGCATTGCTCCTACTGGAATGCACTTGCCGGCATGAGACACTGCAAAATTTTCGGGATTCGCCCGTATGATGAAAAACTGCGCAAGGCAATTTCCATGAGCAGGGTCAGGTTGAGGTTACTCACAGGAATCTTAACCGGTCACTGCGCACTGAATAAACACCTGCATCGCATGGGCATAGTAAACTCTCCCCTATGCAGAAACTGTGGGAATGCGGAGGAAACTAGTTACTTCGGGGTCGGGCGTCTGGATGATCCTGGACTAAGAAAATTAACTCTCGACCAGGCGGCGGACTTTTTCGTCCGAGTGCAACCTGGCTAAGAGGAGTAAAACAGCACGGGGGCACAATAGGTCTTTCTTATGGCAGAGTTTGCCTTTACGGCTCGTCCGCCCGTGCAGTTCCCAAAAAAAAAGTTGAGATATCTTTGCCCATTCAGATTCTCATTGAAAAATTTGGATCCAATTACTTGACCCTGAATTATACCGGCTTAGACGGTTAGTTTTTGTGGATACTAGGTATGTATCTCTCGCAACCAGTGAGGATTCTCATCAGTCCAATACCAACAATTTTCCGGTTAACCCATTCCAACTGTAGACAATTTTGATCAATAGCATTCATCATGCTTTCAGAAAATGTAACTCGGCGATCGTTCTGCAATCAATAGGACGTTTGTTTGCAATTTTCAATATTTTAAATACTGTCGTATCACTAACCAAGAGAGAACAGTATCCCGAAAGACATAAGTTTCCAGCTTGTGCGTTAACAAGTTGTGATGAACGCTGTCAGAAGCTTTGGCAAGATCTAAAAGTATTTTACCGGGAATTTTCTTGTTTCCCAGAACGATAGGGCTATTCCTACACTCTTTCAATTCATTATTTTATAGTATGAACATAAATATAACCTTCCACGCACTGGTCTTTTCAAAAATCATAAAATTTACGAATTCAAATTTCTTTATCGCGCTCTAGCGGTGACGGAAAAGCTAAAATTAAACAGCTTCAATCACTAAACATAGGACAATGAAAATCCTTTCTAATAAGACCAAATTTGCTAAATTCCGTTCACGGGAAGCAGAATAATTTAAATTTATAGAAGAAATTTTTACCATCCACATGTTCCTGACGATATCTTCGGATTGGTAAATGATAGAGATACCCGCTTTTCGCTGATTTGTTGGTAATTTAGCCTACTTTTTTAATTTGTTGTCAAAAATGTACGTTTCCATTTACTTTTTTCTAGAAAAAAACAAATGTTCCAATTTGTAAGTATTAGATTGGAGGAGTAATGCTGTTTTCAACGAGACTAAGTTTGCAAAATTCGGTTCAACAGAACCGGAGTTATAAGCGTTCGTTCAATACAAAGTTTTCCCTCCTCCCCTCCCTAATTTGACAAAATACAAAAAAGTTGCCCGATGTAGAATATGCAAAATTTTCAGTAGATTCGGATTTTCATATTTATCAGTCATCCTATGCTTTTCTAAATAATTTCCAGATGTTTCCCGGGGTCACGTTAGTCAATAATATTTTTTTCCCAAAGCTGTGCTGTACATCGTTCCTGAGATATGGCCGAGCGACATTCTTAGTTGCCTACCCGGTACGTAGGTTTTATTAGGGCAAACGCTTGATAGAACAGGCGGGTTGGAGACAGATTTGGGGGAATTTTTTTTTTAAGTTGGTAGGGATATGATCAGGATTAGACGATTTTAAATTAATCTCTTTATCGTACATCCTTTTATAGTGTAGATAGGTATCACGATATTCATTATTTTGATTAGGCACGCATTTGTAATGAGGACATTGTTTCCTTCAAGTGTTTGAGATGGTTAAGTATGATGAGATGACTTAAAAGATTTATTGAAATTGCGACACATACCAAGTATTGGAGCTCGGACCAGTATATGAGTTCGAGATACTGGAATGGCGAAGATGGATGCGAAATCTTCTGTAAAAAACCTGGACAATCAATTTTATTTTGAATTATCTTCACCAGAAAATATCATCCAAATTAGTTCCACGATCAGGATAAACACTTGTCATTTTATAGGAAATAAATTTCAAAACCCTTCGATGGATTCATAGTCAAATTTGATCATTACAAAATGAGATATCCGTACTCCGAGATACTTAACTATCGGTCAAGCTGATAATCTCCTGTATCCGATATTTTCTTTCTAGGTTAAATCGGACGCAACTTTCTATAGCGTGTATGAAGGATGCTAGGGAACTTCTGTGTACCATAATATGGCATTCTTGTTCAGTTTCTTTATGGTGTTTTGATTCCATTCGCTTCTGAAGCCTAGCCTCGTAGTAAATTTTTTTCGATGCTGCATTTCTTTGACATCCCATCGCAGGGCATGTCCCACAACGGATCATCTCCTAGTAGGATTTTTGATTTCTGCCTGATGGGGCCTTCTCCCATCAGTCTGTATGTGGTTTGTCTGGCCACACTCTCCACTAAAATTTGAAGAGGTGTGAGATATAGTATCACATCTAAAACGCCCGTTGGGCATGTGTTCATTGCACCAGTAATCCAAACGCAGGCCAGTCTTTGTATCTTTGCGAGGCGCATCGTCGTTGTGGTCAGACTGGCTCCTTTACTAGGTGATGATTGGTCTCACTATTGCAGTGTACATCCAGTGCCGAATTTTTGGGTTACATTCCCAATTTTTCCCTGCAAAGTTTCTACAAACCATCAGGGCCCTTTTAATTCGTGCCTGTTCCAGAGAAGTTTATTATCTAGTGTAAGACCTAGATAGTTAGTCTCTGTCTTCCACTCAATGCTCTGCCCATCTAGTTTGATGGTTTTGAGATTGAGTGTTTCCTTGTCCACTAGTGTAGTTTTGGTGGGGTTGATGTTCAGTTCCATCTTTTTGTAAAACTAAGTCCTCTTTGGACAACGTCGCAGAGGGTACTTTCAAATCTTTCCTTTGCGATTATGACTATATCATCGGCATACCTCTGGCAGGATATTCCAATGCCAGTCAAGTCGCAGAGGAGCTCATCTACCGTTAGGCTTCACATAAGCGATGATGCAACTCCGCCTTGTGGACAGCCCCTGGTTGTACTGATTGAGATAGTTTCTAAATCTACCATCTGGATGTCACGTTATCGGCTCCTCTGTTTTCTAGTGCTCTATTGACTGCCTCGTGTGGAGTGTTGTCAAAAACACCTTCTATGTCCAGAAAGGCACACACAATTGTTTCTTTGTTTTTCAGAGCTGTCTGAATCGCTGTTGGATTTGCCTGTCTGGTACGCATGCTGACTAGGATGCAATGGCATTCGATTCAGGATCTCCGTTCTAATATAATTATCATTTTTTCGATAGTTTTTAAAACAAACGATGTGAGGCTAATCGGTCTGAAGGATTTTGGATCAGTGTAATCCTTCCTGCATACTTTTGCTATGAAGGTGACTTTAGCCCTTCTCCATTTTCCTGGAATATACCCCAGCTCCAGGCTGCTTCGGCATATTCGAAGTACATGAGATAGGATATCCTTTTGTCGCTTTTGTAATTGAGCTGGAAAAATCCTGGTGCCTTGAAAGGTTGAAATGTATTCATGGCACATGTTTAGCTATTGCAGTAGTTTCCCTAGTTGGTCTTCTGCATTGCTCTACTGAGTTTCTTGTTAGAACCTCTGTGCTTCCTGGAAAGTGAGTTCTTAGTAAGAGCAATGCTCTTTCCTTCTCATTTTCCGTGAAGTTTCCATCCGGTTTCTTTAGTGCCATTTCTGTGTTGGCTCTATCCCTCGAGTCAATCTCTTCGCAAAATTTGCTAAAGCTATTCCTTTTAGCTTTCCTTATCTCTTTATTATAGGAGGTAAGTTTCTCGGGGTACCTCTCCCAATCTCTGTAACGTCTGGCTCTGTTAAACAGAGTGCGTGTTTCGGATCTTAGTTTTGACAGATGGTAATTCCACCAAGGTGCATCATTATTTTTTTTTCTTTCGCGAATGGGGCAGCTCGATTCTTAGGCATCGTGTGTATTACTAGGTTACTTCTAAAGATAAACTCTAGAAGGTACTCACCTCTTAGGTTGGTATCACTGCTGTCCCAAAGAGTGTTGTGGGCATTAGCATCGAGTAGTGGCAGTTTCGTTTTCTGTTAGTCTTTGCGATTCGGGAGGTGGTGCCGGCCCATCTGCGTCGAAATAACATGAGGCTATCACCACTCCTTGACACTTCTCATCGTATACGAAGCGTGTTCGTTTGGGAATGAGGTCTCTTGTTATAAATTCTGACCAGAGTATACTTAATGCTGTGTTGTGAGGTAATGTTGTAACAAAGCCATGCAAACACATTTAAACACACGATTTACACAACAAGACATGAACCCCCAAAGTTCTTAATAAATTTGTCATTATCCTGATCAAATCCCCAAATTGACAGCTGTTCTGTACCGCTAACATCCAGCGATTAGGTCGCTAAAGTTTTACAAAAAAATTCAAAATTAAAACAGTTCAATTACTAACAAAAGTAGTGTATATATTTATGTTTATTTATAACCTTCCAATATATAGAAGCAAATACGTAAGATGTTTAGATCAAAGTGTCTGTGGCGTAAAGTATGCGTCTAGCCGTGATCATTTTGGATCTGCCAAGGTAGGATTATTTTTAAAAACGTTCGCGTTAACGTAGCTGTCATCTACGATATCGTGGTTTCTTTTTTCGTCCGTTACTTTCCTCCTCTGTTTTGTTTGTGTAACATCGTCACGGATTTACGCATCTAATGCCGTATGTGTGTACGGGATTTCTATGAAAATACACACACGCACACAGCATCAAGTCGTTACTGAGAATTTACGCACAAATCTTTCTGTTAAGATTTATTTTGAATCAGAAAATATGGTTTTAAGGTTGTTTGAAGTTGGTTATTGCTTTCTGACCGATCTTTTGTCTATGTTGGTAATGAATTAAGAGTCAATCACCTTCTGTTTCTATTAGAAAGACGACCTCTATTTATTATTCGTGTGGATTCTTGTGTATAAGGATTATAAACACCATTTCTGATTGGTACTGAAATAAAAATCTATTAAAATAACATTTACAGTAACAACATATTATTCATGCAAAGATAATACTTTTTAATTGGTTTCAACGAGTTGAACCGTTGTAATTTTTTTTAATTGGCAGTTTTTTTTTCCTACATCTGTAACGCTAAGATCTAATAGGTGGTACATCTCTAACGGCACGTAGCCTTCAGTAATGAGTGGTAATTGATATGAATCCTTACCATCGTCAAAATTTGAATTCGACCTTGATAGTGCCCAATTTTACCAATTTTAAACGTTATTTTTGACATTTAGTTTTATATCATGATTTTCTTTTTAGTTACTTGATAAACGTCATCATTTATAACCAAGTTAGGATTTGTCGTCTGCATCATTTGCAATATAACCAAGTGGATTAGTTTCGTTTAAATCGTTAATTTTTCTTTTAAACAATGGTTTGTTAAGTTCTGCCGCTTCTTTCCGGTTCCATCTCCAATGAACTGGTAATAAATTTCTTTGTTGGTTCTTCATTGCCCTTGGATTTTGACTAGTTAGAATTAGATCGACTAAAACCTCAGTCGATCCATTAACTGCAAGAAGCTGGGGCATGTTTTCCAGTTTCATCCACGTCAAAAATTGGCTTAGTGGAGTATTCGCCACTTGCAATAATATTCTTAAAATCTTCAGCCGCTACTATATCTGCACTGGACGCTTCTCCCTTCAATGATTAATTGTGCCGTTTAGCTCTTAATTTAATTTTTTTAAACCAACCTCCATTCATTATGAACATGCTCTGGTCTCCACTTTATGAGGATTCTAATTAGTGGTGTTTTACGTTGATTTTGTTGTTCTATTCACGTAGTGGGGAGAGATTCCATTAACACGATTATGGAACTTCTATTTTCTACAACTTATTGTGCCATGAAGGAGTTTCTAAACGTTTAAAGTAAGTAATCTTTGCAAATTGTCGTACTAAATTTAACTTTTCGTATTACAATCTTTTGTTCCTTTTTCCTTCACAAAAATTTTAACAAATAATTTATAAAAAATGAACCGAAGCATTACTACCATTATCTACCTAGTCATTCGCCATGGTTCAGAAATTTAATCTAGATAGAAAAGGCTCTAAAACGGACCACGGCGTAGGAGCTGGCATTTATAGAAAGAAGCCGTGCAAGGCCCTTTCATTGAGCTTCAGCAAGGACTCGACGATTTTCCAGGCCGAGGTTAGTGCGATTTCACCACTGTGTCAGAGAAGTAGACAGATGGACCGAATCAGAAAAAAGCGTCGCTATTTACTCTGACAGCCAAGCAGCACTTAAAGCGATTAGTTCCGCAAGTGCTGACTCAAAGCTGGTCCCTAAATGAGGTGAGCACCCTAAGGAAAATAACTTTGGCCTGGGTGCCCAGCCACATGGGAGTGAAGGGAAACGAGGCGGCAGATGAGCTGGCCAGACGAGGTTCGTTAAGGCCTTTCATAGGAGCGACCCCTTCCTTCGGCATTCCCAAATCACAAATTAAGAGGTCCATCTACGAATGGTCACAAAACAAGTCCAAGGAATGGTGGGAAAGATCACCAGGACAAAGAGAAGCTAAGGAGTTCCTAAGGGAACAGAGGCCTAAGTTTACTGAAAACCTACTGAGTAAAGACGGGAGGACTGTGAAAATGATAGTAAATCTGATCTGGTCATTGCAGACTGAATAGGCATATGTTTAACATAGGCCTGGCAGTAATGTTCTCTGCAGATTCTGTCGAGAGGAAGAAGAAACCCCAGTTCATGTTTTGTGTCACTGTGACGGCGTAGTAAGGACAAGGTTTCTAGTAATGGGGGTAGAGAACCCCACAGTCAACAGCTACATAAAAGAGCCGCTCTCAAAAGTGATTTGTCTGATTGAGAAGGCGAAACTAGAGAGCGTTCTCTAAGGTAAAGGGGATCACAATAGACCTGTAAAGGTTGCGGTGAAACAGGCCCGCATGCCACCCCACTCCAAACCTAACCTAACCCTACCTAGTCGTTTCGTTGTAATGGCTGTTGATGCTGTTGTGTGGTTGTGGCTTGAATTGCTGTTTCGATTGTGGATAATATTGCTCTTTTTGCCGTTGTCCGTTGTCGTAATTTGATAAAATCTATTGTTTGTTATGTATAATTTGGTCCATCTAGTGACATAACAGAAAAAAAGTGACAAATAGTATTAAATGAAACACTAAATCTACCCAATGATATAAAATGATTTAATGGTAGCAACTAGTTTCGATCCTGTGCGGTCATCATCAGGCTACTAATTGAAGAGAATAAAACTTAGCGTCAACAAGGAACCTGTTTGGAGAGTGTGAAACTATAAACTCCCTTATTTTGCATTTTAGAAAGAAATCATTCTTTATAAAAAGTTTTGCTTCATCTAGCAAGTCTTCAACCACTACCAAAATTTCGAAAGAACATGCAGGGTGGTTACAATTTATTAAAGAATTGTTACAATTCACAAAAACACAGAAAACTTATGTCTACATGTTGTCCTCCTACTTGTTACACATTTTTCAACGAGAGCTCTAAACTTTTCCAACACCAAGTAAATGGTATCTCCATCTATGTCCGCTATAGCTTCTGTAATTTTCTATCTTAAAAGATTTTCATCATCCTGCAAATTATACGCGTAGACTTTCTGCTTAAGATAGCCCCATAAAAAGAAGTCTAATGCCTGGAGAGCGAGGAGGCCACCTAATAGGACCGAACTGCCCAATCCATTTATCAGGAAAAATTATATCTAACCACTCCCTAACTCGAATTGCTCTATAAGCGGGACAACCATCCTGTTCAAAATGAAGCTTCTGTCTTTTCTCCAAGTTTACATCATGTAAAGCAGGAAGGAACAAGTTTTTCCAACATTTCTATGTATCTATTTTGATTAACGGTTCCGTTGAAAAAATAAGGACCAACAATTTTATCGTATATTACCGCACACCAAACATTGACTTTTTTGTATCGCTGGTTATTTGTTATTATTCGAAAATTTGGATTTTCGTTCGACCAATACCTACAAGTGCCTACAGGTGTAGTTAGGTCCATCCGGGGAAACTCTGTATATACAGGGTGTTAGTAAATAAGTGCGACAAACTTCAGGGGGTGATTCTGTATGCAAAAATAATGACAGTTTGCTATATAAATGTCCGTCCTCAAATGCTTAGTTTCAGAGTTATAGGGTGTTAAAGTTTTTCTTAAAAACTGACGATTTATTTATTGCTCTGAAACCGGTCGAGATAGGCAAATGAAATTTGGTGGGTTTTAAGAGATGTTTATTGCGCATTGCTTGACATCCAACCAAGAATTTTATATTCATCATTGGCGTGCATACGGGTAATGATCTTAATGTTTTAAAGAAAAAAAATGGTACGCCACTGAGATAATTCAAATTAAAAATCATTTTTGAATTTGCCATTCAATTTGTGATAAAAAACCTCTCTTGCCTTTTTTTCGTGTGAGGCGCCGTTTTTTATGCAAAAAATAAAACATCTTAACGTGTATTTTTCATTTCTTGAATACATTATCTAGTAGGCTACTGTCGACATTCAATATCAATGCATTGTTAAATACAAATATTTTAACGAAGTGTCAAAATATCAACTCATCATTATTAAGCTTTTAGTTAGCTATAAAATTATTGTTAATAAGTAATTAATTTTTCTTTTATTGAAAATAATGGAAAATTTTTCAAATGCAGAATTAACAGACATGCATTTTGTCTATGGTCGAAGTAATGGAAATGGTCGGCAAGCTGGACGATTGAATGCTGAGTTGTATCCAGGACGTAGGATACCTCATCACACAATATTTGCTTGTCTTCACCAACGCTTGTGCAAAAATGGTACATTTAGGAAACAAACGGCTGACTGCAAGCGCCCTCGAGAAGTAGGAACTGCGCAATTAGAAGAAGAAGTTCTCGAGTTAATAGCGAAGTCACCTGAAACAAGTCCTCGAAAAATCGCCAACATATTGAATGTAAGCCAGTGCACTGTATTCAAAATTCTTAAAAAACAGCAATTGTATCCGTTTCATATTCAACGTGTACAAGCTCTACTACCTAGAGACTTTTTCCCCGCCTATTTTTTTGCCAATGGATCCTTCATCAAATCGCTCAAATTCCTAATTTTTTAAATTGCGTTTTGTTTACTGACGAGGCTAATTTTGGACGACAGCGCATACAAAATTTCCATAATAATCACTTATGGGGTGAGGAAAATCCACATGGAATTTTTGAAGCTCATTTTCAGCATCACTTTTCAGTCAATGTATAGCTTGGGGTAATTGATGCTCATTTAATCGGTCCATATTTCCTCCCACTACGACTAACAGGCGAATCTTACCTTAATTTCCTACAGCAAGAGTTACCTGGTCTTCTTGAAGATATTCCTCTACAGCTGAGACAACACTTATGGTTGATGCATGATGCCGCACCAGTTCATTTTAGCATTAATATACGTAATCACTTAGATACAGTGTATCCAAATCGTTGGATAGGTAGGGGAAGTACGGAACATTGGCCTGCTCGATCACCGGAGTTAAATCCTTTAGATTTTTGCATTTGGAGTTTTCTTAAGTCATTAGTTTATTCCACTCCCGTCGAAAATGTTGATGACCCTAGGAATCGAATTATAGCCGGCTGTGAGACAATAAGAAATACACCAGGAATTTTTGCGCGAATACAACAATCAATGAGGCGAAGAGTTGAAAGTTGTGTCATGTCTGAGGGAGGTCATTTTCAACATTTTTTGTAGCTTTGCGCTTACTTAACATTTTTAAGTGTTATTTTCTGATATTGTTCTAGTTTAATGTTATTGTATTAAAGAGGGCAGTAGTTTAGTAGCCTACTAGATAATGTATTAAAGAAATGAAAAATACACGTTAAGATGTTTTATTTTTTTGCATAAAAACGGCGCCCCACGCGAAAAAAAGGCAAGAGAGGTTTTTATCACAAATTGAATGGCAAATTCAAAAATGATTTTTAGTTTGAATTATCTCAGTGGCGCACCATTTTTTTTCTTTAAAAAATTAAAATCATTACCCGTATGCACGCCAATGATGAATATAAAATTCTTGGTTGGATGTCAAGCAATGCGCAATAAACATCTCTTAAAACTCACCAAATTTCATTTGCCTATCTCGACCGGTTTCAGAGCAATAAATAAATCGTCAGTTTTTAAGAAAAACTTTAACACCCTATAACTCTGAAACTAAGCATTTGAGGACGGGCATTTATATAGCAAACGGACATTATTTTTGCATGCAGAATCACCCCCTGAAATTTGTCGCACTTATTTACTAACACCCTGTATATATGTATGTAATTGCCAAACAGTCGTTTACCTGTTTGAGCAAGCATAAGGAGCTTCAAAATTTTGTAGGACTTGCTTGTAGTGTGTGTTGGATATTACCCACAACTTCTTCCGTTAGAACAGTGTGTCTACCATTGCGTTTCTTCTACCCAAGTTCTATCAAGGAACCTCAGAACGCATTATGAAAGATTATATTCGGAAATTTCAATTGCTTGCCCCAAATAATAAAAAATTATAACCCATTCACCATCAAAAACAGTCAAAGATCTATTCTTACACGGTCCTTCTGTCGGAAGCAGAAACATTAGTATTATTCAAAGGTTTAAATTTCTCCGTGGCCGTCAAAAGCATTCCAAAAGAAAGCATTATATAAGACAGTTTTGGACCAACAATCAAGTGGTCATTTATGATTTTTTCCACTAAATATGTTTTTAATAAAGTCTATAAATGGAAAAGAACAATAGTTAAATGACGACCTTGTCGTTAAATTAGTCTCGCAATTGTAAATTAATACCTGTATACATAGATAGTCCCGGAAAAGTACCACATCGGCGATAGCCAACAAGAAACCACCTCAAACATGTACATAAACATAATATGCCTATACTGACCTAAGTCAACGTTCTACCGATAATAAACAATATCGTATCGTTTTTCGTGGAATTATTCGAATATGCAATGACCTCCGGTTGACGATTGTAAACGGTATCCACGACAATCACTCGCTTCGACAGCTCAGCTCGTAGCAATGCTCGGTAAGCAATTGCTATTATGTAAGGTCGCATACGTCTACTGATACCATTCGTTCGCGCCTGTACAGCATATTTCACTTTTTAATGGACTTGAGGATTGCGTTTCATAAATCTCGACCAAAGATGAATTTAAATTTGATGTTTCGATAAGTGAATTTGGTTTAACCCTACAGACATTTTTGTTGTCATTAATATTATTAAAAAAAACCTCATTTATGGTACTATAGACGTCATTTTTTTAGTTTTTTGTGCCAAGTACATATATATTTATGATATCTCTGTTTTCGTTGATAATTCGTCTTCCTTTTCCTCCATACGGACTTCAGGTATCAAGGTCCAACCTTTGTCTTCTGGCAGTAGGACCGATTTCAGGGTCAATGGTCATAGGTCGCACAAAAAAGCTGTCTGAAGAGGCTTGTTCCGTTCGTCTCTTTAAGATTTGTCTAAAATGGGGCAGCTCTAAAGACAGTCTTTAGAGAACTTCTGAAGAAGCTGACAGTATGATCAGCGAAAAGTCAAGTTTGTTACAACAGCCACGGCAATACCCGAAAGATACATCTTTATGGAACAGTGGCCGTGAAAGCCTACATTCGATTATTAGTATACTATATTGTTAAACAAGTTGTAGACACAATCTACAACAGCTTTGTTTGGATGATTTTCCTCTCCCCTCGCTCTCCCTCATCATCTAAAGCAACTTCTTCCTCTGCTGACTCTTACACTTATAAATGAAGGTCTTGGAGTTCTTCAGTTGTAAGTCATCACTCACATTTAACCCCATGGGCACACCCAAATCAACAATTGACTGCACTACATGTGTATAGGATCGTCAGGAAAAGGTTCAAGCCTTTAAGAATCTCTCCAATCTCTCCCATTTTGGCCATAATTTCTTCCAAGCAGAGTTTATTGTCAGATGTCACTTCCTGCCAAGCCTTATCTATGAGGCTAATACAATTTAAAATGAAACATTGCCTTTGAATACAATTTCTTGAAATACAATACGTCTTCCAAATCTGGAGGATGTACAAGAGCATTGTCCATTAGCATGAGGCAGCTTAGAGGCAACTGATTATTCTGAAAACATTTTTTTACACTTGGCCTAAACACTTCATTCATCCACTCAATAAAAATTGGCTTTGCAATCTATGCCTTCTTATGCGTTCTCCATATCACACACAATTTACTTTTGATCACAATGTGTCTGCCAAACACTCTAGGAGTTTCTGAATTTGGTATACCAGTAAGGGTTTTATTTTACAGTCACCATTAGCATTGCCACACAATGTCACGTCAAAACGCCTTTGAAACATTGTCTTGTATACAATTTCTTGAAATACAATACGTCTTCTAAATCTGGAGGATGTACAGGAGCATTGTCCATTAGCAGGAGGCACCTAAGAGGCAACTAATTATCCTGGAGAAATTTTTTTGCACTTGGGCTAAACACTTCATTCATCCACTCAATAAAAATTGGCTTTGCAACCTGTGCCTTCTTATTCGTTCTCCATATCACACGCAAATTACTTTCGATCACAATGTGTCTGCTAAACACTCTAGGAGTTTCTGAATTTGGTATACCAGTAAGGGCTTTATTTTACAATCACCATTAGCATTGCCACACAATGACACGTCAAAACGCCTTTGAAACATTGTCTTGTATACAATTTCTTGAAATACAATACGTCTTCCAAACCTGGAGGATGTACAGGAGCATTGTCCATTAGCATGAGGCAGCTAAGAGGCAACTGATTATCCTGAAGATATTTTTTACGCTTGGCCTAAACACTTCATTCATCCACTCAATAAAAATTGGCCTTGCAACCTATGCCTTCTTATTCGTTCTCCATATCACACGCAAATTACTTTTGATCACAATGTGTCTGCCAAACACTCTAGGAGTTTCTGAATTTGGTATACCAGTAAGGGCTTTATTTTACAGTCACCATCAGCATTGCCACACAATGTCACGTCAAAACGCCTTTGAAACATTGTCTTGTATACAATTTCTTGAAATACAATACGTCTTCCAAATCTCGAGGATGTACAGGAGCATTGTCCATTAGCATGAGGCAGCTAAGAGGCAACTGATTATCCTGGAGATATTTTTTTACGGTTGGCCTAAACACTTCATTCATCCACTCAATAAAAATTGGCTTTGCAACCTATGCCTTCTTATGCGTTCTCCATATCACACACAATTTACTTTTGATCACAATGTGTCTGCCAAACACTCTAGGAGTCTCTGAATTTGATATACCAGTAAGGGCTTTATTTTACAGTTACCATTAGAATTGCCACACAATAAAATAGTGAGCCTATGTTTCATAGGCTTATGTCCTCGAAGTGCCTTTTCCTCTTGTGAAATGAACGTTAGTTTTGGTATTTTCTTCCTAAAGAGGCTAGTTTCATCACCATTGAGAACTTGTTTGGGGAGGAATCCTTGAGCCTCTATATAATCTTTGAATTGTGATGCAAATTTTTTAGCTGCTGGGTTTTTCGAACTTGCACTTTCGTCGTGCCGAATTGAATTTCTTGAACTTTTTGAACCAGCCTCTGCTGGCCTTAAAATTGCTAAACGCACTAGAACTTGTGCCAGGCATTTTTTTAATGAAATCAGTCTACAGCTGCCTGGCCTTTTCACATATGATAGCCTCCGAAACAGAATCGCCAACCACCTGTTTCTGATTGATCCAAATTAGTAACAGTTGTTCAACATCTTCAATTGTTTGCGATCTCTGTTTGCTTCCTTTTTTGCTATGATAGAACTTACTGTGGATAGTATTTCTGGTCTTCACTGCTGGCTCTAAAGTCTTTCTTTGGTCTCATGATAGTGCAGAATTAACGCTCATCCAACACTAACCAGCACAACGCGTGAGCAAGCCGACGAAATCCGAGATAAACCGACGAAATCCGAGACTAATGTTTTGCGAAAAAAGTCTACCAAAACCGAAACAGATGAGGTAGGTCAACCCCCAGTTAATTTAGAGCATTCCCTTTCAGTTTCCAAACCCAAATTTTACATCTATGATAATCGATTATAAACCGACTAACTTGAAGGTTCATTCCAAGCGATTCATACTGTACACTTAACAGTTTCAATATCACCTTGGTTGATGATGGTTTGTGGTCGGTGGGCCTTGCAACAAGTACGCTCTCGACGAGAAAGTAAATAATTCCAATGGTGTTAGCCATAAACGCGACAAATGGCGGGGGCTATTAATCTATTTATAACACGACTTTGTACGAAAATAACTATTTTATTGATGTCGCTTTATTGTTACTGTACGGTTCTGACATCTCATAAACACTTTCATGATGCAACTATTGAATTATTTCTTCGAACGAATTACGTGGCTTTCATCAAATTAGAAATTAAATTAATATATTACGCAAATTGCAAGCTCAATTTCTACAAATTTGTTTAGAAGTTTCAAAACATCTCCAAAAAAAATTCAGACGATTGCAATTATGTATTATAACCGAGTAGAAAGCAAAACAAAAAAAAAAAGGAATTTACTGCAGATTGACGTCAAACTAAAATAGCAATTGCTTTTGCGGTGTATGTCTAGTCTAGTGTTGCACATTTAAAAATATTAAGGTACATGCACACGTAGTACATACATATATAATTATGTATTTCCCCCAATTAATTTGAATTAAGAAAACTATCATTTGTTATTCAAACAAGCATGCAAAAACTTTTACATCAGATCATGATTGTGACTTTTACACTAGCAATAACGCGCGATGTAATTAACCTTGCAAATTGGAAAAAAGTCAAGGTCGGCAAGCGAAACTAAAACATCTCTGAGATGATTATGTTTCTCCAACAGACTATAGATTATTCAAGCTCTACTAACTACGTCATAAATACATACATACATACATACGATGTGTGTCTGAATTTAGGTCATAATAGTTTGATTATAAAACTGGCGACGCAAATTGTACTTTAAATTGGGATACGTTTGTATTTGTTGCAGCACAGAATGATGATGAGTGAGGAGGATTAATCAATATTAGTTAGCAGTGGAAGTTAGCATTGGAGATGAGAAATCGATCATCGATTACATAGTAAGAACTCAACGATGGTAATAAGAAATATTGAAGGGTTTCTCTCAAAAACAGCACTTGTCAAAAAAGTTAATACTTTTGATGTTGGTAGCATTGGCTTCACATTTATCACATCTACCTCTACAAGAATTATTTCCGACGAGAACAACTTCAACAAGTTGAGGTGCGAATGCAAGAAATGTATTTTAAAACTCATATTACAGCCTAATGCATGGTAACTCCTAAGAAGTTCACTAACAATTTCCTCGTAATCTTCAGATTTTTTATTTCCTAAGAATTTCTTTGTCACACTTTTAAATGCATCCCAAGCAGTCCGTTCTAAATCGCTCCAGAGTACGTCAAATTCTCGATCCTGTTGTAACAGATTAATCTGGGGTCCTATAAAAATCCCCTCTTTAAGTTTTGCCTCAGATATATTAGGAAATTTTTGTTTAAGGTATCGAAATCCTGGTCCCTCTTTGTCCAATGCTTTGACGAATTTCTTCATCAGACCTAATTTTATGTGTAATGGTGGTGAAAGTATTTTATGAGGGTCCACGAACGAATTATGGACTACGTTCTTTTCTCTAGGAGTATATTGTATTCTGCTTGGCCATTGCTTTACAATATAGTGCAAATTTCTCGCTCGACTATCTCATTCGCAAAGGAAACAGAAATACTTTGTGAATCCAAGTAGACCAAGTAGAATTGCAACTACTTTAAGATCAGCAATGATGTACCATTTATAGGTTTTGTAATTGATTTTATCAAGGAGACGTGTCATATTATCATATGTTTCCTTCATGTGCATGGCATGACCAACAGGAATGGAGGGGTAGATGTTTCCTATATACAGGGTGTCCATTTAGTGCGCCCGTGGACGATATCTCATAAATTCGTAATTGTAGAGAGAAATGTTTCATATAAGAAATATTTGATTTACAACGGCGCATTTCCTAAAATTATTTTCGACTATACAGGGTGTTCGGTTATTGATAAGCGATGTCTAACTTTAAAATTTTAAATGCAACCCCCTATATATTATTTTATATTCTGATGGTTCATAAAATTTTACATAAAAATGGTCTAAAACATTTTCCCCAAAACTTAACAGTTTCCCAGATAAATGATATTTTTTGAAAATTTTACCATTTGCATCATCTGCGTAAATATTTAATATCTCACTCAATGTTCGATATTAAAAAATAATATTTGTCAGCATTTTAGATGATATTCAAACGTATCCATCAGCGCTCTTGATATTTTATTTTTTTGTTTTAACAATAATAAATCAACGCGTGCGATTAGCGAAAGTGTAATCAATAATATCTTCATTTTTTTAAATGGAACGGTATGAGTACTTTTGCATATTCAGTTAGCTCTCTTAATAACCTTCCACTTTTGTAATAAATGTGCTATTACCTATCTTTCATAATTTGAGAGTTAATAAAGATGTTCCGAGAAACCGCGCAAATGCCACATTCTGTGCAGTGTAGTATTTAATAGTAGACATTAGTAGGCTGAGAAATGTCACCGCAAATCGTGTTATGTCATAATATTGGATAGTATGTATTAAACGATAATTTTTCTGCAAATTTATTAACTAAAAAAAGTGAAATAATATTTTTAATTTTCAAAATGCCTGCCTTGTTCTAATATACAAGATAGAGAAGAGAAGAGATTCGAGTTATAAACGACTGCCTAACTCGTTGTAGCGTTAACGGTGAAAATTGGTTAAAGCTTTCGCGAATTCTTCGTTTCATGTCTTCCTGTGTTGTCGGTGGAATACGATAGACAGATAGATTTTACGGTTCCCCATAGAAAGAAGTCAATGCTCGTTAGGTCAGGAGACCTTGCTGGCCACCTAACTGGACCTTGAAGATCAATTATTCGTACATATGTAAATTCAGAGTACTTTTAACCTAATCTACTAACAGTCTCTTCCAATCCAACGCTCCGCAAATTGTTCATCAAGATGCGTACGAACATCTCTACTGAAATGAGCAGGAGCACCATCCAGTTGAAACCACATTATTGTATTCTGGAACATTCTGAATTAATCCTGGAAGGTCATTCCTTAAAAATTCCAGGAATAATGCTCCTATTAAATGGCCATCAAAGAAATGCGGCCCAATGACATGATCGTCAATAATTCCACCCCATACATTTATGCTCCACTTATGTTGAAAATTATTTATCACCCTAACATGTGGGTTAACTAGATCATAATAGTGAAAATTGTGTCTATTCACGAATCCATTTTTATGGAATGTTGATTCGTCAATGAACAGAACAAATTTAAAGAAATCAACGTTTCCACGAATAATGTTTTGCGCCCACTGACAAAACAACATTCTATTCGCAAAATCATTTTGCGTCAACTCTTGGTGCAACTGGGCCCCGTATGGATAATATTTTTCTTGCTTTATGCCTTTGTTGACTGATGATTTTTTTAGATCTAAATCTGTGGCAATCTCTCGAACGCTTATATTAGGTTCTTCCACTACCTTCAACACAATTTTCAGTTTATTCTCTTCGTCTAAAACAGTATTTGTCCTATTTGTTTTCTCATATGCCACACTTCCTGTACGCTCAAATCGTTCCTTCAATTTTTTTAAGGACCGTTCATTAGGCTGTCTCCTCCAGGGAAACTTTTGTGCGTACAAATGTGACGCTAGGAGACAATTTCCATCACTTTCTCCAATGGCATAAATCATACTTACTAATTCCGCTTGACAAAAATTCATTTTAAGCTGTTTTTATTAATAGTCAAAACATAAATGAAACCACTAGCAACTACTGTCAAACATTAACTACTAACTTCATCATATGTCATGATTTGCGGTGACATTTCTCAGCCTACTAGTGCCTACTATTAAATACTATACTGCACAGAATGTGGCATTTGCGCGGTTTCTCGGAACATCTTTATTAACTCTCAAATTATGAAAGATAGGTATAGCACATTTATTACAAAAGTGGAAGGTTATTAAGAGAGCTAACTGAATATGCAAAAGTACTCATACCGTTCCATTTAAAAAAATTATGATATTATTGATTACACTTTCGCTAATCGCACGCGTTGATTTATTATTGTTAAAAGAAAAAATAAAATATCAAGACCGCTGATGGATACGTTTGAATATTATCTAAAATGCTGACAAATATTATTTTTTAATATCGAACATTGAGTGAGATATTAAATATTTACGCAGATGATGCAAATGGTAAAATTTTCAAAAAATATCATTTATCTGGGAAACTGTTAAGTTTTGGGGAAAATGTTTTAGACCATTTTTATGTAAAATTTTATGAACCATCAGAATATAAAATAATATATAGGGGGTTGCATTTAAAATTTTAAAGTTAGACATCGTTTATCAATAACCGAACACCCTGTATAGTCGACAATAATTTTAGGAAATGCGCCGTTGTAAATCAAATATTTCTTATATGAAACATTTCTCTCTACAATTACGCATTTATGAGATATCGTCCACGGGCGCACTAAATGGACACCCTGTATAGAAGGACAGCTTTCAAACTCAATTTAGAGCTATCTATAAAAAGACGCCATTTTTTCCGGTTGGTGTTTGTAACCTAATTCTCGCATTAATCCGTCAACATTTTTGCAAAATGAAAGACCTTCTTCAGTTGAAAAATACTGTGACAGTTCTATTTGGCGATTTCGATATACAGAAGTACGCGTACCCGGAGCTAACAACTTCCATCCTGTTTGCCTGAGTTTTTGTTAAATTGAGATCTCGGATTAGGTCATTTAATTCCAATTGATTTATTAAATGAGGCGTGTCCTCTTGAGATGGCAAATATTCTTCATCTGTGTCCGACAACTCTGAAATGTATTCTTCTATCTCGGTTTCAACATGTTCTTGGTTCGAAACATCCATAGGACTTGGTACTGGCAAAGCTTCCGAATGAGGAACTGGACGAGTGGCAGAAGGTAAATTAGGATAGGTAATTTTATCTTTATTTTTACTGGAAAACCCGAAAGTCTTTGTACAGCAAAAGTAGCAGTCTGTCGAATGATCCTTTTGTTCTCGCCAAATCATAGGCCTACCAAATGGCATAGCTATGCTCTTACCTTTTATTCTCAATAATATATCTACCTCTAACATCATTTTTTGACATATGCTGTTTTTGCTATAAACCCTTATAACATGAGAAAAATTGAAATACCAACAATGGATAAAAAGAAAGTAGAATAAGAAATGAAAGATCTAAACAAATAGCATGTGGGACGTGGACACGTTGCCGCCAGCACAAGTAAGCTACTTTCAAAACCATGTCTCAAAACTAACTTATCTGGTTTTGAAAACAGTTTGTTTGGTTTTCACCTGGTTTTGAAAACATCTTCAAAACGGAAAAGCTCCTCGATCGGGTGAGGCATCCAATACCGCCCTAAAACGTCTACCTAACAATGCTTCAATCGACGTCCTAGTTAGCATTCTCAATACCATGCTGCAGCACCCCACCTTCCCGAACATCTGAAAGCACGCAAATCTCGTAACGATATCCAAGCACAGGAGAAATCATCAACTCCCTACGAGTTACAGCCAGATAAATCTCCTCTCTAACCTGTCTAAGATCGAAGAGTCAGTTGTTCTCGCAAGACTGAGGAATTTCATCAACGCAGGCCGGATGAGCAGTTTGGCTTATCGGCTGACTTCTAACTACTCCGATTTATGGAGGAGGTCCGCGATGCCTTAGGCATTTCTCTCCGTTTGACATGACGGGTTGTTGTTCAAGATGGGCGGTCTTGGCATCTCTCCAAAGGTGATATTCCTCATCCAATCGTACCTCTTCGGCAGAACATTCTGCATCATGCAGTACGGCGAATATTCCACCACCAGACCTATCCACGTTGGCATCCTCCAAGGTTCGATTCTGAGACCCGAGTTATTTATTTTATACAGGGTTTCTCACGTAACCCGTTCGTTAGAAATTTTCTATGTTAACGTCATAGGTTAGCTTTGAAAATGTGGGATAGTTAATCTTGTTACTTGATCTGTCAAAATAAAATATTTTCACTCTTGAAACACTTTCGGATATACCGGAAGTCATAGCCAACTTTGATATTTTAAATGAGATATTATATATTTTATTGCTTTTTCAGATTCCTTATAAAGTGAGATAATAGTTTGTATTATGCAAATTAGCCGTTTTTGAATTATTTTGTGAAATTTTTTGTTTTTTTAATGCATTTTTTTAAACTACATATATATATATATAATATTCTGAGTAACCTATAAACAATTAATTATACTCTTACAGGTTGTTCGAAATTTAATGATTATTTAAGTAATCTTCAATTAAAGAAAAGTCGTGATTTTTAAATGGAACCATCGTGAGTAGGAAAGCATCATACCGGTATCTGTCATAGTTTTAAAGTTATTGATGATTATTTCCTAAATTGAACATTATCAGTAGTAAGCCTTGGAAAGTAAACCCGATCTGTCAAAATTGACACAAAGTTTATTTCGCGTCTATTCGTCCTCAAGTTGATTACAAATATGCAAGATGAATTAAATATTTACTCTAATAGAGATATTTTAAATTTATTCTGGTTCATGGTTATTCTGATTCATTTCCAATTGAAACAGTAATATCTATAACCGTAAAAATATATTGCTGTGGTTATGGCTGCATTAAAACAGCAATGAAGTTAGTTACACATGCAAACTCTGTAGACTACGTTCAGATATGTCTGTTAAGTTAGACCTGTAAAACGTTGCATAACAGAATGCCTCTATTAACCGGGCCCTAATCTACATCACTGATAGATTTCCCCGAGCGGCGTTGGCGTTCTGTGGTGATTTTAATCTTAGTTTCTCAGATCCTGACAACAGAACGAAACAGGTGCTGGACTTATGTTTACAGTATAACCTGGAAAGTACAGTCCATGGTTTTACAAGACAGGTTGGAGACTCAAAGTCTCGTCCCGATAATATTTTCTGTAACTTACCGTGCAATAATGAGTCAGAAATAGTTGACCTCGGGATATCGGATCACGACGCGCAAATACTGGATTGCTCTATGGGCAATGTGGACAATGGTCTAACCAAAACAACGTTTCGTAAATTCTCTAATGACAACATCAGTACACTTAATCACTTTTTGAATAAAGAGACTTGGTCTGAGGTTTTCACTGCAGATGAAGCCGTTAATAAAGCGGAGGCATTTCATAAAATTTTTATGTTCCACTTTAATAATTCGCTGCCAAAAATCATTAAAAAGAACAAACAAATTAAAGACAAATCTTGGTCAACTCCAGAAATAAAAAATCAAAAAGAAATACTGATACTTTTACATACTAACCTAAAAAATAATCCCTCAGATTATAATAAAGACATTTACAATCTTCAAAAGGTAAAGTATAATACTTTGCTGAGTGTGGCTAGGCGCGAGTATAATTATAACAAAATAGTTAGTTCTGAAAATTTAAGTAAAGCGATATGGGGTGTCATTAACAGCGAAACCGGGCGAACCAAGACATCAGCTATGCCAGCTGTCGGGGCTGATGAGTTGAATTGCTTTTTTGTAAATCACGCGGACGAGGTAGTGAAAAGAATTCCACGTGGTAGGAAAGTTAGCGTTGATATTAATAATCATGAACAGTCAATGTTTCTTAGACCAATCACGGCATCGGATGTACGTTGTTGCATAAAAAATCTAAAAAATAAGAAAACCTTAATAGATATCTACGAAATTTCTACAAATCTTATTAAAAATTGTGCATCCGGTATTGTTGAGCCACTAGTTGAGATTATTAACGCTTGCTTCATGAACGGTTGTTTCCCCAATGTGTTTAAATTAGCTAAAGTTATACCTATCTATAAATCTGGACACCCAGCCTTGCCAGAAAGTTACCGTCAAATTCATATATTGCCAAGTATTTCCAAAATTATAGAATATGTAATTTTAAAACAGTTTACAGATTATGTTGAAAAACACAATATTCTCGGTAATAGTCAGTTTGGATTTAGGCGTGGTAAAAAAACTTCTGACGCAATTATGACGTTAATAGATTCCATTCAGGAGGCTTTTGAAAATAGAGAGTCTTGTGTGGGTGTATTTACAGATCTCTCCAAGGCTTTCGATTGTGTTAACCACGAAATTCTGTTGGAAAAGCTACAACTCTATGGGTTCAGGGGAATCACCAACAAACTTGTGCGTTCATATCTCTCAGACAGAACACAGATTGTGCACCTAAATCACGTAAAGAGTACACCACTTCAAACAAAACGTGGAGTCCCGCAAGGCTCTATTTTGGGGCCATTTTTGTTTATAATGTACGTAAATGATCTGCCGTGCCATATGAATACTTTCAGCAGGTCTCTGTGCACAACCATGTATGCTGATGATACAAATTTTACATTTCAATCGCACGATGGTAAGTCCACGAATAAAAATATAATTAACCAGGTTGTCTGTCATGCAGAAATCTGGTTTAACTCTTGCGATTTATATATGAATAAAGCAAAGACCGAGGAATGCATATTTTCACTTAAAAGTGATACGGGGTGTAGCAGAGTAAAATTCTTGGGAATCTATTTCGATGCCCATCTCTCGTGGATTCCTCAAGTTGAAGATCTCTGCGGTAGGCTTAATAGCGCAGTGTTTGCTATTAGGAGAACAGCGGCATTGATTAATGAGGACGCGGCCCTTAGAGCATATTTTGGATTATTTCACTCCGTACTTAGTTATGGAATACTAGCGTGGGGGAATGCCTCTTTTACCCAGTTACAGAGGGTTTTTCGCATACAGAAAGCAGCTGTACGTAGTATTGTAGCTGTAAGCTTTGACGAGCACTGTGTGCCAATTTTTCGCCGGTTGGGCATAATGTCATTGTTTTCAACCGTCGTTTATGAAAATTTGTTGTATATAAAGAACCGTGTTGGCGAGATGCCCTGCCACCGGGACCTGCACAATCACGACACTAGAACAAAAAATAATATCGTACCAGAACGCCACCGAATAAATAGATCACGATCTATGGGAATCGACTTCTTTAATGCTCTGCCTCGGGACCTGGTTGCTCTGCCGATGTTGAAGTTTAGAAAATCTATTAAAACAATATTAATAAACATGTGCCTCTATAATATAAATGATTTTTATACTGAAATCAGGCATTGGAAATCGTCAGCTTGCAAACTCTAATGTGTTTTAAATCTCCTCTCTTTGCTTCCCTATTATGTATTTTGTTTTGTTGTATTTCTGTATGTACTACTATTAGATACATCTGTACTAATACCTTTGACGGGTCCATAAATGTGTATTTAACGGACAAATAAACTATCTATCTATCTATCTATCTATCTATCTATCTATCTATCTATCTATTTTGATGTTATTTTACAGTATGTTAAATAATATACTGTTAAACGGTTTTTAGAAAATAGTCACATTGGAATCCTGTGCTCGGACGTAAGCCACTTCAAAGAAAATAAAAGCTGTTAATAATTGGATGTGATTCAAGGAGTTGACTGAGCAATAGGCTTTCACTATTCCAGAACACGGTGGCCATGGTTTTCGGGCAGATGATTGAATTTTTAATTTTTTTTGTGAACTGGCGAATCTAGAAGTTTCCTCATAATGGTTTGTTGTTTCGACTCTTAAACTTAGGATTCATCTCCCGTAATGATGCTTTCAATGAAAGAATCTCATTCTTTGGATTGGTCTTCTCAGAGAGCGTTTTCAGCACGCAGCGGGAAGAATCTTTGCGAAAGTTTAGGTCGCATATGATTTCATGGACACAACTCCTAGGAGTGCCAGTCATTTCCGCAATTTCAAGACCTTTAACGCCGCGATCTACTCTAATCAAATCTTCAACTATATTGAGCAGTTTTCATCCGTGGGTGAGGTCCTTGGTCTGCTACTGTACTTCTCTGGATCATCAATCAAGTCCGTTCGTCCATTTTTTAAGTTTTTGCACCAGACGCTGACTGAATTCCGCTCTGTTTAAGTCCTTCGGTCTGCAAAAATATTCAGTTCAAACTTGGA
Organism: Holotrichia oblita; assembly: GCA_023690525.1. NCBI lineage: Eukaryota > Metazoa > Arthropoda > Insecta > Coleoptera > Scarabaeidae > Holotrichia > Holotrichia oblita. The sequence goes on along the minus strand of CM043016.1, from coordinate 22,397,386 downwards.
ATACTCTGCGATTGTTTGGTTACTTTCCGTTAGTTATTAAATCGAGTCTTGCAAATCATCATCAATAGTTTTTTAGTTTTTTAAAGATATAAATGAAGATACTTGAAGAATGAAACTACTCTGTTTGCGCAATTTTGGTTTTGGAATTCTCTGTCACTTCCTTTTAACCATCTTAACATAGTTTAATCAAAATTAAGGTCTCCTAAACACGTTGTTATTAACATTTTATAAATTGCAATCGTTTTTATTAATGATGTTTCTGAATTTTGAAGTCATTAATTTTATATTTTTTCGCGACTTGGAAAAGAGTATACACCAGCCGCCACTGGATACATATCTAAATGCGTTCAGTACAGCATAGAGACATAAGATTCTCGTTGTTCCCGATGTCATTGCCATGCCTCTATGTGTGTCCACCGGCCGTACAACAGCAGCAGCAGAAATAGACGGTTAGCGCGCCATACTGTCTGAGCGAGATATTCGAGAAAATGAACCCACAGATGTCCTTGGATATGTTGTAGATCTCTCTTGTTTGTATCTCGGATGTAGTTAGTGTACAACGTATACTAGAGTGGAACTATCCGTTCGTTTTCCGTTTTGTAGTTCGCAATAGATAGCCACCTTGTTGCGTTTACAGCATTCGATACGAATACTTGTTGAACTGTGCACGAATGCGCAGCACACACACAGCTGATACAAAATAAACTCTCTTGGGTATCGTATGATTTGTACGGAGGAAAAAAACCTGTACCAGATGCACGTTGTAAACAAGTATGAAGTGCCAGTTCAGAAACAGAAATAGTATCATATCTACACGTATGCATTACAGTATATGGATAAGTTTTTATTGAAGAAATGTGAGCTCTGTGTATACTTAAACTGAATAAATGATTTGATAAAAAAAAAATCTAAAATGTAGATCAATTTGTGAGAAATGGACGTTGTAGACAGCTTGGTATGTTCGCGTTGTATTTTGTAATTGTTTTTGAGATGATAACCTTCAGAACTCTTAAACAGTTTTATTTTTTAATTATTATTGTTTATACATCGGATATGATTTGTACGTGGATAACACTAAAGAGATGAAACTGCATTTACAGGACATTATACTAGTTTAGATGAATGACCGAAGTAACAGTATCGTTCGCCGACTGACTAACTATGCAAGTCAAGTTCAAATTTTCGGGATAGCAAGTCTAGAAAGAATGTAGTATACTCCGATTAGGAAAACTTTGATCTGTCATTCTTGTTCTTCTTGTTCTTGTTTTGGCCACTATAATTGTCACTGAATGCAATATGATATGGGTAACATGTCTTGGAAGAGTTTGTATGAACAAGAAAGCATTTTTGGGTATTCTCGATACGCTTGTCATTCATGCTGTATGACCATATGGATGACACCTCCCTTTTCGCTTCTTCTGTACATTTTGGCAGTTGTCAAGCCAAAATTAAGATACCTATACATTCGAGACTGTTAGCTTGGGAGCTTGGCTAACTGTATCTGAACAATGCCCCTGCACATTATCCTATATTACGAGTATTATCAATGTTGCCTAATAAGAAGAATAATATAGTAGGAGAAATAGAGTTTAATAATATAAAAATGACCAATGAAAAAGAAATATTTTGTAGAAAGCATTGAAGTAATAGTGAGTAACACCTAGATCGTATAATTACTCGACAGTATTGGATGGAGTAGATAATCATACACCATTGAGTAAATTGTCAACGAGAAAGATAAAAAGTTTCGTGTAGAATTTAAAGAGTTTTGCTGATATTGGTGATGGAATATTCACAAGTACCGCGCCTTCAAAATCTTTCCTCATCAGAGTAGGCTTTTTTTTTGTCAGTTTAGTTATCATAGGTTGGTGCAAATGCGATGCTTTTCAAAACTTCAAATTCTGACAGTTGTCAAACTTAAATTCAAATAATTGACGTTTATATTTTTTAAATTATTTTATTATAATGTTAGAATTAGAACATAAAATATTTATAATTCAATGTTGCTAAAGAACTGGGCAAAAATTAGAAAATGGAGAATGGGTTTATTCCATTAATCGGTGCATAGAAGAATTCCGACAACAATTTCCTAATTTACCAGTTACTTACGCACAACTGCTAAAACACATTCAAGCTTGCGTTATTAAATTTGGTTCAAGATCAGCCATCAAACAATCGAAGAGCTTCGTAATGCTATTGTTAATTCTTGTGCTGACATCACCGAAGAAATCTTAATAAATGGCTTTGAAAGCATGAAGCGTAGAGTTCAACTTTGTCTACACAACAACTCAATTTTTTTCCAATAAATATTTTTTCAAAAACTTAATTACTCTATAATTATTACAGATACACATTTATATTACATAACCAAACTGTGAAAATGATGCATTTCTGACAGATTTACATGCACTCTAGCCAACCATTAAAAAAAGCATGGCCGACTCTAATGAGGAAAGATTTTGAAGGCGCGGTATTTTAATAGATGCATGTGAAGTTATTGCAGATAGACTCTTGGATGTAATAAATACGTCTATAGAAAAAGGTATATTTCCTGAAGATTGGAAGAAAACTATTATAACACCGGTACCAAAAGTTCCAAAAGCAAAAAAGTGTAGTGAATTCTGATCTATTAATTCTGTGGCGCCTTATGAAGAAGTTTTGGAATTGTGTGTGAAAGAACTAACTAATTGAATACTGTGATAAAAACAACATACTTGTATCTAATCAGTCAGGATTCAGATCAGAGAAGTGGGGCGGGAAGTTAGAAGCATCGCTATAAACGAACTAAAGGAGGCCGCGGCTGACATTAAAAGTGGAAAAGCACCGGGGCTAGACGGGGGACCTCCCAAGGCTGTTAAACTTGCGGTGCAAACCAACCAGGAATGGCTTCTGGGGGTATTAAATAGTTTAATGAGTGCTCATATTTTCCCCAAGAGCTGGAGAACGGCTAAGGTAGTTTTGCTGCCGAAGAAAGAAATTGACCTGGAGTCTCCCTCCTCGTTTAGACCGTTATGTCTACTAAATACGATTAGTAAGCTGTACGAAGCGGTCATCAGAACGCGTTTGTTAGAGGAAATAGAGAGAAGCGGTGGGTTCTCGGATAACCAGTTCGGTTTCAGGAAGGGGAAGTCTACGGTGCAAGCGATCCAACGGGTGAAGATATCGGTCCGTGAGTGCCAGGAGAGGTGGTGCGCCTTAGTGACATTGTACGTCCGAAACGCGTTTAACTCTGCAGACTGGAGCATTATCATCGAGAAGCTAGAGTGGTGGGGCGTAGCTAAGTACTTAGTGAATGTGGTGCGCGACTATCTGAGCGACAGACAGCTGCAAGTTGAGAGTGGTGAGCGGATTAGGATTGTGGAACCTCTTGTTTGATGACATCTTCCAGGTGGATCTACCCACGGGCGCTACCATTCTGGGATATGCGGACGATTTGGCCCTGATGGTAACGGCCAATAACGAACAAGACCTAATGACTAAAGGCAACGAGTCCTTAAGAACATTGAAGAACTGGCTGATAGGGAATAAACTGGAGTTAGCCCCAGCAAAATCTAAGGCGATCATATTTAAGGGCAAGCGAGGCAGGGGCCACGTGGTATTTGAGATGGCAGGCACAACTATCAGACCAAAGAAAAGTATTAAATACCTGGGAATTGTTCTCGACCAGCGTCTGTGTTTTGGCGAGCACATTAAGTACGTGGCAAAGAAGGCAGAAGATAAGGTCGCAAAACTGGCCCGGATAATGCCTAGCATAGATGGTCCCAGCAGTACCAAGCGCAGAATATTGGCAGATTGGTCATACACTCCATCATCTTGTACGGTGCCCCGGTATGGAGCGAAGTACTAGATAAGAAGGTCTACTGCACCATTGCGGAACGGGTCCAAAGGAAAGCTCTAATTACGGTTGCATCGGCTTTTCGTACCACGTCTACAGCGGCGCTCCAGATAGTGACTGGAATAATCCCCATTGACCTTCTGGCATACGAGCGTAAATACGTCTACGAGAACGGGGGCAAGGCGTGTCGAGAGACTGCGCGGGCCATAACCCTCGACAGATGGCAGTAGCGTTGGGAGGAGAACACCAATAAGGCGCAGTGGACGAAGAAAATTATCCGTAATATAGGACCATGGTTGAGCTGTAAATTCCGACGCGTAGATTATTACCTTTCACAAGTACTTACCGGAGACGGAGTATTTAGAGCGTACGCGCTGCAGTTTGGAAAGGATAGCGATGCTAGCTGCATTTACTGCGGACATGAAGACACTGTTGAATACACAGCCTTCCGATGTGACAGATGGTATGACGTACGGCAGCACACTTACAGCGTGATTGGCAAAGAACTGTCGCCTGAGAACTTAGCCGAGACCATGATGGCCTCAGAGCACTGCTGGAAGTCCGTACACAAAATGTTCCAAGTAATCATGAAAACAAAAGAAGAGGAAGAACGTAACCGGCAGGCAGGTGTAGCAAATCACCCGAACTCCTAATCCTGACAGCAATGCCAGGGAGGGGAGAAGTAGGGTAGCAATTGAACGTAAAGACAGCCCAACATCCTGACGTATGCCATACATGGCGGTTCCAGGATGAAATTCTGATAGGGCGGTTCAGAGGGGCTACTTGTCAGCCTGCGGACTGACTACGCCAAAAAAAAAAAAAAAATCAGGATTCAGGAAGAAACATGCTTGTGAATCTGTATGGACGAATGTGATAAATGGGTTAAAGAGATTGATAAATTAAGTGTAGTATTGACTGTATTTTTGGACTTTAGACGAGCGTTTGAGACTATTGACAAAAACTTGCTGTTGTATAAACTAAATAAAATTGGTTTGTCAGGTAATGCCTTGAAATGGTTCGCGATTTATCTCTCAGGTAGAACACAAACTGTAAAGTTTAAAAATATGGTATCTAATGAGGTTTGCACTTAGTATGGTGTACCCCAAGGAACTGTCTTGGGACCGCTTTTATTTGTATTATATATTCATGATATAGTGAAATGTGTAGACAACTGTGACATCCGTATGTGGTTTATGTTACTGGCAAAAATATTGACGTTATGGTAGAAAAATTAAATAATGAATTAAGTGAATTATACAACTGGTTGTGTGATAATAATATGGCGATTAATCTGGATAAAATTAAATGTATGGTGATTTTGTCAAAATTTCGAATTACAGCTATCCAGTTTGATAGTATAAATCTAATTATTAATCAATTTAAATTAGAAAGGGTTGATAGTGATAGAATAGCTGTTGTGCAGGATATACAAGAATACAAAATAAAAAATATAAAAGACCTTTATATAGAGCGATTTGACAGGGTTCAGACATCGAGAAACGTTTTTGTGAATGATTTCGTGTTAAAATATGTTAAACAAAAATTTGAGTGATCGATGTAATTTCGATGTTGTAGCAGCGTAAAATAGTTAATTAAGTAAAATGTTATATGTAGTTGTAATAATAGCTTTGCTAATAAAAATACTTACTACTTACTTACTTACTAAAAGCAAAACAGCTTTATTTTCACCTTTAATTTGTGGTCAAGTGGTCAGTAACGTCGAATAATAATTCCCCCCAGTTATTGTTCCACTTTTATCCAGAAAATCAATCAATGATTACTCCATGATAATCCTAAAAAACTAGAGCAAGAACTTTTTTAACAGATTTTTGAAGCCTTGGAGAACCAGAGTCTCCATTCCTATCGATTGTTGCTTTGTTTCTTGGTCGTTAAAGATGCGAAGGAAAAGAAATAAAGAAAGAGGAGTCCCAGAAAAAGAAACAGCACTGGAAAGTTGATTACCAAGCACAAGCCGATGCAGTAACAGTAACACTGTTGCATCGGACGGGGAAATGAGACGTTGGGAAGGAAGTGCGTAAACAGAAGTTTGATAGAAACTGATAAGCACTGATTCGCTTTGAAGAAAAAGAGCTCGCAAGTACAGTGTAATCCGGTCATAGTGAACTTCGGGGGACCGATAAAATGTGTTCAATTTAATACATTCATAATACCTAAATCTATTATATGAACCAGTGAAAGTATTTTTACAAAAACTAACTGTTGTACTTTTTTTATATATTCTGAAACATGTGCAGTAGTTATGAGATTATCTGGTTCTATAACAGTTTGGGTTCTTCTTCATCTTCGATATCTGATGCTGTTATCTGGTGTACAATCTCCTGGTCAGTCAGAATTTCCGTTGCGATAACATTTTTATCAACATTTACATTCTCTACGAACTTGTCAACGCAGCTCATATAGATGAGCTGCGTTATCTATCAATTGGTTTAACGGAATATCATCGTCAACATCAAAGTCTTCGCGAAGTACAACCTGATTATCATTTTGAATGAATCCTGAGTGGCGAAAGCAATTCTGAATTGTTTCAGCTGATATATTTCTCCATGCACTGCTCAATAAATTTATCGCATCCAAAATTGAAATAATTTGAATCGTTGAATTATAGTGAGTAACAGTTGCTTTCGGAAATTTTGTTTTAGTGTCCAAATAATCCCTTTATCCATAGGTTGCAGTAAAGATGTTGTGTTTGGCGAAAGAAATATAAGTTTTATAATCTGCAGCTGAACTTGTGGATGTACCGAGCAATTATCAATTCTCTGTCCCACTTCCTCAAATAATTTCTAAAAATAGAAGATGTCATCCATGCATTTTTGTTGGCAACGTAGTCAACCGGCAAGGTATGAACATTTTGAAAGCACCGTGTTTTATTGTATTTACCTGCAAACAAAAGGAATCGGATACATATTTTATAAGAAAAAATGTGTAGTAGTAACACTCACCTATTTTGTCTGATAATTGAATTTTATCACGTGATGTTTACTAATTTGACGTCGCTGATGTCAAATATACCCTCAGCTTTCTTGTAACAGTTCTTGTTTAGGAGATATAGCTGTCACGAAAAAAGCTTTGTTTGAATATGTTTGTAATTAAGAAAATATAAGTTTTATTAATATAATTTAATATGGCATCATCAAGAAGAGCTCGTGTCAATGATCCAAATCATTTTTGTTTCATTTGAGGAGAGTATGTATTTAAAGAATCCGTTTGAATGTGACAGCGTTCGTGGTTGAGGTTTACAAAAATTATTTTGGTCCACTGGAAATGAGAGACAAGCCTTGGATTCCGAAAAAGGTATGCAAAACGTACGTTGAGTTTCTACGTTTGTGGACAAATAAGAAAAGGAATAGCTTTCGGTACGAAACCGCTATGATCTGGACTGAACTCTTGAACCACCACGACGACTGTTATTTTTGTGTTGTGTGTGGTGAATATAACTGGCATTAACCGAAAAAATTGAGCCAAATGGGAACATCCTTCCATACAGTCGGCACATAGACGTGTTTTGAGTCCTACAATATCACTTGTACCTTAAGCTGATGCTTGACAGGAGGAGCCTCTGCATTTTGAGGCGAAAACTTACAGTAGTGATAGTGACTTTGAATGTGACCTGGAAGCGCCAAAACTATTTAACCAAGATGATTTAAACGACCTTGTCAGAGATCTGGGACAGGACTGTTAAAGGCTTAGTAACAAAACTTAGTCACAAAACAAACGAAAATTTCAGCTTCTCCAGATATTCTTCCAAAAACAATGTTGTGTCGCTTCTTAAATCTGTCAAGCCAACCACTGCTGCTTTTAAATTTGTCGTCACAATTCCTTCCGAATTTGTCTGCCTTCAATTGAAACAAATGCCCACTAATTGGTACGTTATTGGCTCTTTTTTTGTTGAAACCACTTGAGCAACATATCATCTACTTTATTGTGTGGGATGTGCCCATTTTCTTCTTATTTAAGTTAATCATACCTTCATTATAGTTTCTTATTACTTTATCTTTATTCTTCCATATAGTAGATACAGTAGATTTCCCTATTTTCATTTTTGAATTGTGGTTGTGGGAGGAACCGGCTTCAATTTCAGTGATCATATTAAATTGCTTTTTTTCAGCCATTGTTTTTTAAATTTCTTTGCATCGATAAATAAACACCCACGAACTTCCAATGCAACTAAGCGAATGCGAATACAGTAAAACCTCGATTTAACGGGAACGAGAAATCTACTCCTGGTCGAAAAATAAGCAAAGAAAGAATTTCTGTTTCATTATGCGCAAATTCTGAGGGAATTCACCGATTAACGCCTGTTATTGTTGGGACAGCACGTCGTCCAAGAGCGCTAAAAGATTGTATGTATCATTTACCGGTAGTATATTATAACTCGAAAAAGCTTGGTTTACGTCAGCAATTTTTAAAAGTTGGTTTTTTGACCATTTCGTACCTGAGGTCTGGAAATTTCAAACTGAGGTTATGGACATACCGCTACAAGAAACAAGGGCCCTCTTATTGCTCGACAATGCCCACGCACACCCTTCTGAGATAATCCTTGTCACACGAGATGGAAAATACACTTGCATGTTTTTGCCAAAAACACAACCTCCCTTATTCAGCCCATGGACCAGGGAATAATTCTTGCTACAAAACGACTGTATAGGAGAAAGTTTTTGCAGGAAGTTATGGTTGTTTTAGGTAGACGAAGATACAGTTGAAGATACTAGGGGTCAGCTGACATTACAAAATCTGAAAAACTATTCCATCAAATCAGCAATTTTCAATTTTACATGGAACGAGGTAAACGCTAGCACCCTTGAAAATGACTGGAACAATCTTTTTAGATCAGAGAGCCCTGATAATGTTTTAACAGAAAACCTGGACGTAGTGGATTTCTAGAACACACTGATAAGTGCAGGAGAAGACAATGTTTCCGAAAATGACATTATAAAATGGCTGGAAAAAGATGAAGGAGATCCAGGCTATCAAATTTTGTCAGAAACTGAGATTGCCGAAGAAGTAATGCAAAATAACAATGAATCAGATAAAGAAGATGAATATGATATGCCAGTTGTTTCCAAGACAAAGCTTTCTGATCTGAGGTCGTATCTTGACGAGGTGATCACATATATCGATTCATCGAATGATCCACAAATACAACACTATTATAGGCATTTCAGATCAATCAGAGAAATTATTATTAATAAGCAATACAGCAACAGGAAACAGTGGAAGATTGATGTGTTTTTCAAGCAAATTCCCCGTTCATCAAAATCAGAATCTCCTCAACCAAGCACTTCATCTAGTGTCACTTTTCAACTAGAAGAGTCTTCCCCTTCCAAATAATGTAACTAAGTGTGTATTATGTATGTGCTTTTTTTTATGTACAGGGTGGGCAAATTTTGATGTTTTAATAGGGGATCTCGGTAACTATAAGAGGTATCAAAAAACGGACCACGCATCCGCGATCTGTTTTTTCGAGAAGAGGATGATGATGAAAACCAAATTTGGTTATCGGCATTCGGTTTCGAGTTATCCCTGAAAATTCGATTTTTCCCATTTTCGTTTTATCACGAAATCTCGGCTATTTATGAAAATTGACAAAAATGTCTTTTACGTTCTTCAGGCACTTTTTTGATTAGAATGCAATGGCGTGAGAGAATTTTTGAAACAATTTCGAAATTCGAGGTAGGACATAAAGTTGTCTTTTTTTATATGGAACATATAGTTGGCTATGATATCATTAAAAAGAGGATTTTTTGACCATTTCAATGATATATATCATGTGGGGTTTATTCGTTCGTTTTCACTGCATTATAGCAAAAAATTATACATTTTCCATTGATTTTCATCATTTCATTGCTTTTTGTTAGTAGGCGTGTGTCATTCAACATATATGAATCTGTCAGTAGGTTTATAAATATAGTATCAATAGTTTAAGTTAATTATTTGATTGTTGCTTCACCTTAAAATTATAAATTTGCGATGGCCTATGAAAATTACGAAAAGTATGATATGTTGGAATGCTTTATTCACAATAATAATAATGCTGAAGCTGCATGTGAAACATATTTTAATCGTTACTCGGAAAGAAGGCAACCTAATAAATCTATTTTTGATTAAATAAAAGAAAATCTCATTAATTTTGAAACTTTTAACGAATGAAGATCGACGGATCACACATTTTAAATTTCATGTTGAGAATAAATTAAAACATGATTAAAAATTATTTACAATAGATGTTCGAAGTTATTATAAGTTTGTTTGTATAACCGCTCTTTAAGATGTCCCCAGAAAAAGCAATCTAGGGATGACAAATCCGGCGAACGTGGTGGCCACCTTACTGGTCCGCCCATGCCTATCCAGTTGTCTCCAAAATTTTCAGTCAGCAATCCTGAGACTATTCCAGTATTATGGGGCGGTGCGCCGTCTTGATGGAAAAATACATTTCTTATCTCGTTCAAAGGCAGTTCTTCCAAAAATTCTTCGACTACATGTTGGTTTATGATGTTATAATACTGTTGACCATTTAATTTTTCTTGATAAATTTGGTATGCCAGAATAAGATTGTCAAATAGGGCACACCAAACACTAAAGCCGAATCGACCCTGATTTTGAACATCGACGGCACGGTAGGGGTTAACATCAGACCACCAATGTTCATTGTGTCGGTTAAAAATTCCGGCACTGCTAATGTAGACTTCATCCGTCCAGATAATTTTTCTAAGAAATGATGGATCCTCCTGAATTTGTTGAAGATACTAATTGCAGAATTCTAAGCGTCGTTGAGGATCAGTCAATAGGAGCTGCTGTTGTTTCCTCACTTTGTATGGCCTAAACTTATATTTCTTCAAAACTGATAACGCACGTCGTCGTGATATACCCACTTCCGCTTCAATTTGACGGCTTGAGATTGAAGGATTTGCCACTGCCATTCCAATAACATTGACCGTAACTTCCTCACTATATTCCTTATTATAATTCTTCAATCTTGATTTGTTGGATGTTCCAAAATTAATGAGATTATCTTTCAGTCTTCCAAAAATAGATTTATTGGGTTGCCTTCTTTCCGGGTAACGATTAAAATATGTTTCACATGCAGCTTCAGCATTATTATTGTTGAGAATAAAGCATTCCAACATATCATACTTTTCGTAATTTTCATAAGTCATCGCAAATTTATATTTTTAAAGTGAAGCAACAATCAAATAATTAATTTAAACTATGTGTGTGTGTACGGATACGATTTCGATCTGTTATATATTTTATTATGTACTGACTACATACATATTCATATCACAAATTTAATGCATCTCTCAAAATATGTATGTATTACACATTAAAGGGTTATTTTTAATTTGGCGGACTTTTCACTTTAGGCATAATGTGATGTTGCAGACTTTTCGATTCAACGGACAATCGGTAATAGCGGACAGCACCCTCCCCCAATTAGTCCGTTAAATCGAGGTTTTACTGTACTATGTAGAATGAAAGATACATGCGTAATTTAGGGAACTACCAAATGATGATTCGGTGGTTCTCCGATCTTAAGAAGTATTTTAACTGAAAGGCTGCCGAATCCGATTGGTTTATAGTGAACCGATCGTTAAATATTTAGTTTTCTATAACCAAACGTTCTTTATAAACGAGTTCTTTATACAGTGTGTTTCACTTTTCATGGGGACACCTAAATAACTTTTTTATTTTGAAAGCAATCAATATAAAATTTTTATCAGTTATGTAGGCCACGACAATGCATCTTTTCATATGAATAGAGTTTTTATAAAGTCAAAATCTAGCCAACTACGATTAAAATAAAAAGTGGCGTTTCAAGTCGGGTCATAGTAGCGATTAAGATAGAGCAAAAAAGTATTAAGAAAAGTTATTACAAATCACTCAAGAACTCCAAATACCAAATTTCTCTGAAAAATTTGTAATTTTACATTTTTCTCCATTTTTATGCCATCAGCAGATGATAATTTGTTATTGCAATAATAAGAGTGCCATGAAACAAGAAAACGATTCGCAAATTTTATTCAGTATTAAAGAACAAAATATAGCAACAATTTAACGAACAATATTTTAAATAGGATCTTTTTCAACTAGATCACCTTGAAGACGGATACATTTTTCCAATCGTCTTTTGTGATTCAATACAACTCGTCGTAGTATTTCTGGGGAAATTTCTCGGCAGGCTTGTCGGATTCTCTGACACAGTTCCTGTATGTTTTGAGGTCTTGATGCATACACAACATTTTTAATAGTTCCCCAAAGGAAAAAGTCAAGTGGTGTAATGTCAGGCGATCTAGGAGCCCACTCTACTAACGGGCTATTACGACCTATCCATCTTAACGGAAAGTTCTCGTCTAACCATGCTCGCACTATTCTTGCGTTATGAACCGGGGATCCATCTAGCTGGAAGTACAAATCTCGCCTCTCATCCAGTGGTAAATCATCAAGCACATCCATTAATTCAGTTATTAAAAAAATGTAAAAACCTTTCTGCATTTAGCGTGTCAAAAAAGAAAAACGGGCCAATGATTCGTGCATTTAAAATTCCGCACCACACATTAATTTTCTGTGAATATTGTCTTTTACAGTTGATGACCCAGTTTGGGTTTTCTGTTGCCCAGTATCTACAGTTCTGGGACGAAACTACACCGTTAGTAGTAAATGTAGCTTCATCACTAAACATAATTTTTTTCAAAAATTCTCTGTCATTTAGATAATTACATTGAGCCCATAGACAATACTCCATTCTTCTATGGAGATCTCCATCTTCAAGAGTGTGTAAATATTTTGGCTTATACGGTTTCAATTTGTGACGACGGAGACATCTCCAAATTTTAGAGTAAGAGATATTTAAATTTCTAGCCATATCTCGTAAACTCGTGTGAGGATTATTACGATACGCTGCTAATATTACTGCATCTAAATGGTGTTCTCGATTGTTCAATCCTCGTGGACGTGGTTTAGTAGCATTTCCAGTAGTGTTGAAAATATTATTCAAGTATGCAACAGTTCGATGACGGATGGGTGGACGTTCAGGGTGCCTCGCCTTAAACTCTCTAGCCGCCTCTCGGGTAGAACGTACATTGTCACCAACAATTCGAATAATTTCTACTTTTTCAGCAATACTTAAATGTCTATCGGCCATTGCTTAGCAAAGTTCGATAGTTGCAACTGAAGTAAACTGTTTAGTGAATTGACGTTTGATGTTTGACGTTTGAACTGATGAATCGTTTTCTTGTTTCATGGCACTCTTATTATTGCAATAACAAATTATCATCTGCTGATAGCATAAAAATGGAGAAAAATGTAAAATTACAAATTTTTCAGAGAAATTTGGTATTTGGAGTTCTTGAGTGATTTGTAATAACTTTTCTTAATACTTTTTTGCTCTATCTTAATCGCTACTATGACCCGACTTGAAACGCTACTTTTTATTTTAATCGTAGTTGGCTAGATTTTGACTTTATAAAAACTCTATTCATATGAAAAGATGCATTGTCGTGGCCTACATAACTGATAAAAATTTTATATTGATTGCTTTCAAAATAAAAAAGGTATTTAGGTGTCCCCATGAAAAGTGAAACACACTGTATGTAAGGTTGAATTGCATGAAATTAAATGGTGATTCAGCCGGGACTTTGCAAAATGTTCATTATAAGCAATATTTCATTACATGCATTACATTCATTGATGTATGAATGCAACAGAGATCAGTACAATCAGCTAAATTAGTAATCTTTTCAATTTTAGATCAATTTCTTGGTATTAGACAGTCCCTGTATATATAACTGCATATTTATTTCACTGATTATGATTACCAACATAACCGCATAAGCGTTGCAATCTAGAAATAGCATAGAGTTCGTTTTACATATCTATTTATAGATAAATTTGATATTTGATTAGAAATTTCTTGTTGGGTAAGATTAGTCTTTTATATAATTGATTCAAGGTTATTTCGAAAACCACATCAATACTGAATTATATCAGGAGTTATTACGAAATATAATCGAGGTTTCTATACAGCTACATTCATAATACTTATATAAATACATAATTTAAATGATCTTAGTTGACTTTTAACATGTATGTATGTATATGGAATATGCTTCTAATAATTCCACAAGTTCGTCTACACAACGGAAAAAAAAGAGTGGTCATTAAGAGTACATTAACGCGATGCGAATATCATCTTAACTATAGAGATTAGCCTAAGAACAGTGTAGGTGTATGTACGATTTAATCTGTGGTGGAGTCGAGAAACGAAAAACAGAGTTCAGATTGTTGGTGGTATAATATACCAGCTGATGGCTGGGAGTGTTTCACAGAAATATAACATACGTACTCGTAAATATGTACAACACCAAGTACGACAAACGCGTGTGTTGTGTTCATCTTTTATCTGACGTAGTCGTTCTGTCCCGGTCAATTAGCCCGTTGCACAATATTTTTAATTGGAAGCAATTACCGGCCATCTTTAATTGACAATATATTTAAGTAATAAGTAGACTGGGCGAGATAGAGATGCGAGGGTATCTATATATATATATTTGTGTGTATAGATGAGAACGGACGAAATGATGTTCAAGCTACGTTTACACAGGTCCAAAATTTGCGGGTTAACAGCAGTAAAAGAACTTTATAATCAACGGAAAGGTCTGAGTTTCCAAAATCAATATTCTTAGTTCTTCACTGGATCTCTTGGTGCAGAAGAAGAACACTAAACACTTTAACCCACTGAACACCAAACAAGTTTTAACTAAAATAATAAATAAAACTAAATTAAAATAAAATCTACAAAAACAGGTAACCTATTACCTATACATAATACATTTAGGTTACTTGTTTTTGTAGATTTTATTTTAATTTAGTTTTGTTATCGCCTTGATAATGACAGCATTGCTGTTGAAACGCGTCGGTGTTTTAGTTAAAACTTGTTTGGTGTTCAGTGGGTTAAAGTGTTTAGTGTTCTACTTCTGCACCAAGAAATCCAGTGAAGAACTTCGCAGTATGGCTACCTGAACTTATACCATAAGGTTAGTGCTAAAATTAGGTTTATTAGCGAAGATATTAGATTTCTGAAAACTTGTAAACGTTTTTACGTTTTTCCAAAATTTATTAATGTTACTGTTTCGAATAATTGCAAAAGTAGTGATAAAGTCATTCGTTACGCGAAAGAAAAATGGTTGCGTTCAGAAATCAAATATCTTTTTGTAAAGCCAAAAAATTTTGTTTCTATGACCCATATACCCTGACCCTATCTTTAATCCTTGCTTATCCTTAATATCGTCTTGGAAGAGAACTTTGCAGCTTTATGGCCAACTATAGGACGAAAGAAGGAGGTTTTGCTGTATAGGAGAGAGCACCTTGTTGCCGAATAATGATTTAAGCTGCCATTCAGAAACAGTGTTCAGAGAGAATAAAACTGAAGACTGGATAATTCTGTAATTTCAGGATTGTATTGTCAATACAATACCTGAATCAACTTTTTACAATTGGAAGGATTGTTCAGGTCCAAGAACCTGTCGGTAATCTATTATGATTGCCTGGTTCCATTGGTACCCTTCCAATTCAATGTTGTTAATTTTTATCTTGCTTTGCAAACCAGACCTCCACAGCTTCTACTACCTCTTCATTGGGAGAAAATGTAGGGGAGACTCGGGCAAGAAGAACTGTGTGGGTAAAAGGAATCGGTTCAATATTTTTAAATTTAAATTTTCCGCCTTTACTATGATAGTTAGTTCCAAAAGCCGCTACATTATTGCAGTATTGTGAAATAAATATATGGCGGCCAAGATATTTGAACGAAACTCCACCAGGAACCGCTGATTTTGTAAGCGACAAAGGTTGGTTAAATAGCGAAATTTTTCTGGATTAAATAAATTTTTTTGTAAAATCCGTAAGACCTACTGCAACATACGTCCAACCACTGGACGTAGCTGTGAATGGTCCATTTGGAACCTCCTCCCCCCCACAGAATGCAATAAATGTTATTGAGCAAGCTCCCTCCAAAGTGACCGATAAGGAATTCGATTCTCATGAGAGTATAAACACACCTCCAAGTTCGCCTATACCAAATTAATGAAGAAATTAGAAACACAACTAATGAAGTCGTAACATCAGAATGTTCGTTAATTTTGCTAAATGAAATGAGACCGTTACCATAACTAATTTCAAAGGATACATCGTCAAGAAAACGAAAAACTCAGAAATCAGAAATACTCACATCTACACCGGTCAAAGACACTTTGCGAAATCAATAGAAGAAAAAGCAAAACAAAAGTGGTGAAAACCAAATCACCCAGTCGAATGACAAATTTGAAAAAAGCAAGAACTTGCAAAATGGCCTACATGAAAGCTGTTGGTTGAATCAATTTTTCCTACAGGTCTCGCTGAAGAAAATGTGGGTAGAAGTACCACTGAGCGACTGTTAAACCATTTGATAATCCGGAATGTGTTGGTATAAGTTTTCATTTCTATTTCTTGATAACAACCTCTGCCTTTTGTTTTCATAACATTATCTGGCAATAGTGCGATTACTGCGAGCAGCTCCTAAACAAAAGATACCCATCTTTGCCAACTCTTCCAATAATTGAATTGAAGTAAACCAATTATCGATGTAATAGGTTGAATTTCTTTACATAGAGTCAAAACAATGTTTCCACTGGCCCCAATGTTATGGTGCAATAATTTTCCAGTATATATTTCAAAGTTGTACACCATGCCACTGGATCCAACTAGTACATAAATTTTGTAACTCCATTTATGAGGCTTTTTCGGCATATATTGCTTCAAGCCTGAATGACCTTTGAACGGTACCATCTGCTCATCCACAACCAACATTTGTTCCTTAGGTATTTTTTAAAACTTTCTTGTCGAGTGTTCCGCTATTGGTCTTATTTTGAAAAGTTTGTCAGGGATCTGGTCATTGATTTTTGAGTTGTCATTACAGTGATCATTGCTTTGTTTCTGGGTCGTAGAAATATACCCAAATTTCGTCCATAGTAACAATACGGTTTAATTTTTACTTTAATCGAATGATTGTGGTCATAAAGACAATTAAGACTTGCCAATGTAAACGCAGCCTTAACAATAATACTCGCTGGAGAGGTATACGACATTACAGTAAATGCGAATAAAAAACCAAATGCGTATTTCACTCATTTACGAACGCAAATCGATGACCGAGTTGGTTTTTTGCAGTTACGATTAACAAGAAAATAGTAGACTGGTAGTATGTTATTCTATGAGCGCCAAATAATCAAAAAAAAGGTAAATAAAGATGACGCAAAATATCTAGAAAAACTAGATCTAGTTTCGATTTCATCAGATTCAAGTTGCTCAATTTTAATTAATTTAAGATAATATTAATAAAAGTAAGAAGAGAAGTAGATTATATGGGACGTATAACATGTGGATTTTCCCAAAATTAATTAATTCATTTATTTATTCAATCCAAAGAAGGTGGAATATATTATCTAATCACAGGTTCTTGGAGGATTGCGGGTTCTCTAAAAATTAGTACCTCATATGCATACATAATTGTTAATTCATCAAAATTTGTGACTCAATGTTGGGAAAACATTTGATAAAAGTCGAAACAGAACTATACTTAAAAAAGTTATCACCGTCTTAATACGTTTATCACAATAAGAATTAATTAATAAAAAGATAAAGTGTCATTTAGGGTCACGTCAGATACAAAATAGAAACCATGCCGTCTCTGTTATGTTTTAAAAATATTTTGATAACTTAACGTTTAACTTGAGCTAATTGAATCCCACGATTCTGTCATCTTCAAAATTAATATCCATTTAATTACCGAGAACAGTATATCATCACATTGTCGCACAATTCACCCGAGAAAGAGACATATCTAGATCAACGTGACAGTCGTGCGGAAACATAATTTTAATTTTTATCTTTCTGTATTATGTACACACATCAACATTTCTCGTGAATTAAACATAATATAATCTACACGTATGATATCTTACATCTCTACAGTTATATGACGAAATCGTTATGTAAGTCGTAAATTATGATAATTTCGAGTAATTTGCGAAGTAACGAGGATAATCGTTTTGACGTTAAAAATGAATCGGTTTGATTTATATTTACTATTTATGTAGATTGTTGAAAAATGTAAGATGAAATATTATGTATACATAATACGAGATATTTCAGAGTCGTTATCGTCGAGATTAAGTTGGTAGGCGTGTCGAGACGATTGCGTTTTGCTCATTTATAGATATCGACTTTATCAACAATGTAAAGTTATCGTTTTATTATTAAAGGTTATGTGTCAAAATGACATAAGATTCGCCGCGAATAGAGATGATTTAATTTTCAATAAAATAAAACGTTATTGCTGAGTTGTCCTATTCCTATAATTTTGCGAAACCTGGAAGGGTGCTCGATTTGAAAATGATGCAGACTTCTTAAGCCGTATTATTATTATGGGTGAAACTTAGGTACATTTCTACGTCCAAGAACCAAAGCAACAATTCATAGAACGGAGACACTCTAGTTCTCCAAGGCCTAACAAATATAACCACCATTTCGGTCTCTATCCATACGTATCCATCACCTTTGCCCTTATTGTGGATCTTACAGTTACTATTGCATACCTTAATTGCAATATCCATTCTATTGTCGTGGAACCATTTACCGTGCTTCAGCCTTTTCTTCGTCGGTTCTGCTATTATTACAATATCCGCCAGGTTTTCTTCTGCGACTTTGTACATCAGGTCCATTGCCGCATTGCCCCTTTCTATGTTTCCTTGTAGGATTTTCAGTTTACCGTAGCCTTTTCTCGTCCCTTTTGCTCTCTGTTTTGATGTTTTATTCATTGGTGTATGTGTTAATCGTGACTTATGGTAGGGCGTCGAGCCTGTTTCCTCTCGCTTGTTTGTACTTTCAGTAATTTCCTGAATTTTGGGCATTTACTTGAGTCTGCCCGATGCCCCCCTTCACGGCATGTTGAGCAGAATTGCTCATTTGCACAGTCTTTCGCTTGGTGGCCCGTCTAGTTGCAGTTAAGGCAGCATTTCGACCGGTCCTCTCCTTTACAGTCTTTTCTCCTGTGTCCGAATTCCAGGCACTTAAAGCATCTTGTCACCTCTATTCTTTCTCGGATCCTACATCCAACCCACCCTATCTTAATACGGCCTTTCTGAACCAATACGTTCCCTGCTGTTCGACTAGCGTGTACTATGGCTATTTGATTGCCATCTCTACTGGGCCTCATGGATTCCACCCTAATCGTATATGCATCTCTATTCCCCACTGCGTCTTTGATCGTATTCTCCTCCTAATTGTGTTTACGACTATAATCATTCGATTAATGCAAAAATTTTTAAAAATCTGTTTTTCAGATTGGTGGAGTGTACCTTCTACGGCATTCAGAAAGACCAGAAAGTTGATCAGAATCGTGCAAGAAGAAACCATCATGTTCGATCTGTGCTCGTTTTGAAAATGATGCAGACTTCTTAAGCCATATTGTTAGTATAGATGAAACTTGGGTACACTTCTGCGATTCAGAAACAAAGCAACAATCAATGGAGTGGAGACAGTCTAGTTCTCCAAGTCCTAACAAGTTTCGCGTTCAAAAATCTGCTCGAAAAATTCTTGGTTTAGTTTTTTAGCATTACCATGACGTAATCATGATTGATTTGAGGACGTGGCAAGTTGTTCAGAGGTGTTTTGTTTTTGCATGACAACCTCTTTGCATACAAATCGCATATTTCCATCAATTACACCTTCTCCTTCCCCCTCAGCCGCTCCCTCTATTCGCCACATCTGATTATCATGACTTTCCTCAACTGAAGAACAGTCTTAAAAGTCGTACATTTTCTTCCAACGAAGAGGTGATAGAAGCTGTGGAGGTTTGGTTTGCAGAGCAAGATAAAAATGTCTTTTTGAAAGGTCTAGAGTAGAGGTGTTGCAGATTCGTTGTAATAAATGTATCCAATTAAGAAGAGTGTGTTGAGTAATAAAATATTTTGACATAAAGGATGACATCATTATCAAGGCTATTGAAGTTGAATATGAAATAACCTTTTTACAGTATTTAGAATAAATTTTGACGAACTCTGATTCACCTCTCATTAATAGTTTTTTTTCTTTTCCTATTATATGATTCTATTATACGGTTTGTAAATTTAAAATCTGCATCTATCACTGTGATATGATCATCATCTATTAATACTAACAGAACGATACTATGGAAGCCTTCGTAGGGCTCCATCCAATCTAAAGCCCCCATAACACCACAACTACTTTGCAATATCACATCTAGCGTCACATCTCATGAACCATTCGTTAAAAACATTGAATTGGAAGGGTACTAATGAAACTGGGTAATCATGATAGATTATCAAGTCACAATGATGAGAGATATTTGAATACTTGAACGACCCTTCCTATTGTAGAGGGATGGTTTGTAGAATTATCCAGTCTTGTCACCATAAAGTTGTTCATCAGAAGGACTCAATTTTTGCTTCTTAAATCGATTTCAGTTTTATTCTCCTTATCTATTGGGAAAAAGACTCCGAGGGGAAGAATTTGGTTCTATATGACAACGGTGTTCCTGAATGGCAGTATAATCGATCATATTCGGGAACAAGGTTCTCTCTCTTATGTGACAAAACCTCCTTTTTTCGTCCTATAGTTGATTAAGAAGTTGCAAAGCTCTCTTCCAAGACGATACTAAAGATAAGGAAGGAATAGGGATAGACAACTGTTTGAAGACAAAATATTAAACAAAACTGAAGAGCCATCTGTATTTGGGGTCATAACATTTTTTGGTGCCAAATTTATATACCGTTTAAGAATATCTTTCGTCTGTGAGACTCAAAAGTCCTGATCTATTTCTGACTTCTTCGGACCAATCCGCACTTATGGGGCTCTGTCATAGATATGCGTCGCTAAAACACACATCTGAAGAGATATTGCAAAATCCAATGTTTTATTCAAAATACTGACTTTAATGTCCGTTTCTGTTCAGCACTATGCATTCTAATCAGCAATAAAAACCATAGAAAGGGAAGGAGGATTCACCGACCGTATTGTTGCTGGGATCGCTTGACTAGATCCGGATAGGATCCCTTCTCGTCTACTGGTGAAAAGAGGACAACAAGTGATAAAGACAATAGCCTTTTGACCAACCTCAATGTTGTGACGTTTGGTATTCCTACGAGCCTACTCAGTCAATCAGGCCATTCACCAACTTCCACAAAAAACGAATGATGTGCTGATCCCGGCGAGCTGTTAAAGTTTGAAAATCCTGCTGCTCAAGTAATGCTTCATAATCAAAACCCCTAGGTGGGTACTGGCCGACAAGCTTAAATGAAATATATCGTCTTTGTATGCGTTCTAATATTAACTGGTGGGAGGTGTAGTAAGGACAGCACACAACAAATGCGTATGCCAGACTACTCAACACAAAAGCAAAATACAAAGTCTTAAGTAATGCAGTATCACTGAAATATCTTGATGCACGTATTATGAAGCCCAATTTCATTAACGCAGGAAGTGACAATGCTTCAATATGTTGAGTGAAACTGAGGCGGTTGTCAAAGAGAATACCCAAATCTTTAGTAGTATTAGTAACAGGAATTATCTGACCATTTGCTATATACGACGATGCTATATTATTCAGTTTCTGTGAATATGTAACAGAGGTACATTTCCTAATATTCAGCCTAAGTTTGTCGATCAGGCACCAGTCCGACAATGTGACCAGGTCTTCCTGCATCCTCATCCACCGAATTCATGACAGAGAAAATCTTTACATCATCAGCATACGCAAGGGCCGAACAACTTAAAGAAGTGAGCGAATCATCAATATAGATAATAAAAAGTAACGGTCCAAGGTTTGATCCCTGCGGAACGCCAGACGTCGATATAAAATCAGACGATGCAAAACCATTGTAAAAGACATAACTCTTCCTGTTCTACAGATAAGTTGATAATAGAGTAGTAAATGATGGAGAGATCCCGAAGTGGTTCAACTTATTTAGTAGTAAACCGTGATCAATAGTGTCAAATGCACTGGAAAAGTCGGTATAGATAACATCGACTTGTTTGTTCTTATCAAGTTGTTCGCTTATGAATTTCGTAATCATTACTAAGTTTGTTACGGTTGATCTTCCTGGCAAGAAACCATGCTGATGCGGGGAAAGAAATGGAGCAACTCCATTAAAAACAGCATTATATATCACGTGCTCATACACTTTCGCAAAGTTTGATAGAATTGCTATAGGTCTGTAATTTTGCATCAACGAAGGATCATCCTTTTTATACACGGGAACCAACCTAGCACGCTTCCACCTCTCAGGAAAAATTGATGTTTTAATGGATAAATTGATTATTATCGACAATGGTTTGGCCGGGAACCTGGCCATAATTCTGATCAATTCATTCTCCGTAGTAAACGGCAAGACAACAGTAGGTCTATTGCTATGTGCCTAAAGCCCCTGTCACACCATCAATGAGTTTGACAAACTAAACTGATCAAATTGCTCTAATGGCGTCATAACTTAGCAGTTTGAGCGAACTTTAAAATCTGTCACACGTTCAATTAAAATTTTGTCAAACATTGGGGTTAGGTTAATCTTTACTGTTAAGGGTATAGCCGATGTTTTGTATAATAAAATGAATAAAAAGAAAAGTGGTAGCGTTGCTGTCTTTAGCTGGACTAACTGTGGTAATGAATAAACATAAAAACAAAAGAAAACGATCGTGGTCAAGACATTGGCTACTCAAGCGTAATGAAGGCAACGGTCGAGGGGTATTAGCTATGTATGTTGCGAAATGAATTACAATTAAATGATCCACATCACTACAGAAATTATTTGAGGATGGATGCAGCAGCATTTAATAAATTGTTACAATTAATTACCCCAAAGATTGCTCAACAAAATACAGTTTTAAGGCAATGCATAAGTGCTGAAGATAGGTATTTATTGAAAAACTATTTTACACCCTATAGAAAAACAGATCGATAACATTTGCAGATTGATGGTAACTGTCAGGTACCTAGCAACCGGAGAAACCCTCACTAATTTAAGTTTTACAACCAGAATAGCACATAACACTTTAAGTGTTATTATTTCTGAAGTCCTACAGGCCATTGTCACACATTTGCAAGATGATTACTTAAAGGTATGCTGTAATTTTGTTTTTTATTCAAAAAAAAAAATAATGCAATCAATTTTCAAAGTAATTTATTATTTTATAAAATATTTTCATTTGGGTATTCAAATAATATCTTTACTATTTCCTGTTTACATTTCTTTTGTAAGGAACGATTGTCAATTTCCCTAATTTAGTTTGCTACAAATTTCCCAAACACATTCCTTGGATCCTCATTATCGCTAGTTATTTTGGCTAATGCGTTTCCAATTTCGGCCAATATTGGGGTAGCATTATCTTCTAGCTTTCTTTTCTTTGGTCGACTTGTGGTAATTTGTTGCATGGGAGTAAGCTGTTCCTCTTGTATTAGAGTAGCTTGCAAGTTTAAATTATTGTCGCTAATGCTTGAACGATCTTCAATCTAAAAGTAATAGTACAATTAATATCTTACAGGCACCGCAAACACAGGAAGAATGGGAAATGATTGCGGACAAATTCAACCAACACTGGAATTTTCCAAATTGTTTAGGTGCAATGGATGGAAAGCACATTACATTTAGACCACTTAGAAAAGATGGATCTTTTTACCGTAATTATAAGGGTACTGATAGTATTGTTTTTCTTGCCGTGGTAGATGCCAATTATAAATTTTTAATAGTGGACATTGGCCGAAATGGCAGAATCAGTGATGGTGGCATTTTTCAACGCAGTCTTTTTGCTTATACAATAATTCATAATACATTGGAATTTCCTGCTCCAAAATGCCTACCAGATCGCAATAAACTGATTCCCTATGTATTTATTGCTGATGATGCTTTTCCCTTGAAAGACAACATCATGAAGCCCAATAAATTTCATGGCCTTACAAATGCACAACGAGTGTATAACTACAGAATATGCCGTGCTCGAAGAGTAGTCGAAAATGCATTTGGCATCTTAAGTAATAGATTTCGCATCTTGTTACACACTATGAATGTGCAAGTTGAAAAAGTGGAATTAATAACTAAAGTTTGTTGCATTCTACACAACTATCTACTTGCATCATCAGCAACATATAACAACAACATTGAAGAAGAACATTGGAGACTTTGGTGCAACAAGGTGGTAACAGAACTGCTAGAACACCTCAAGAAATTCGTTTAGAATTTCAAGAATACTTTAATTCCTCTGGGGCCGTACCATGGCAACAACAATGTTACAAATTATACTATGTAATTTGATTAAAGTTGATCAATTGTAACAAGTGACAGTTCAGATATAGTTTAAGCGTATTTCACTAGTTTACTTACATCTTCTACTTCTAATCCATTCGATAATGACTCACTGTCTTCTATTTCAATTCGTTCAGCCCAAGAACTACAACTTGGTTGTGCAGGAAGATTTGTAGAATTTGCACGAGCCACAGCTTGATCTTGTAGAAACAATAAATCTTCAAAGCACCACAAATTTATTCGTACAGCTTCCGATGATGAGCCTGATGGTTTGTTTCTCAATTTGGCAACCTCTTTGTTAAATTGAGTTCGCAAAATATTTATTTTGTATTTTACATCATTTACTAAATAGGAATTTTAAAATTGGATGTATTAAATTATACTCAGGAAACAATAGTATATTATTTTATATGGAGGAAAAGTGATACTTTTCATGGCGCGCTCGTGAGAGCAAGTCATGAAAAGTAACTTTTCCTCCACATAAAATATGCTATTTTTTCGTCAAACGTCGGCAAATTTATGCAAAAATATCTGTTTTTATTGAAGATAAGCGGGTTTGGTAGGATGTTTGGACGTTTAGACCGATGATTAAGTACGAGCTGTCTCTATCGTAACTCATCATAAAACTGTCAAGTGGACACTGTTGGACACTGTCAACATTGAAATTATGTGTTTGTATTGGTTTGTACGTTGCCGTAATAACACTTTTTCCTACGGCGCGGCGGCGGAAAAGTGAAAAGTAAACCTCCGGCGGAGGAAAAGTGACACTTTGCGGCCGACTACTCAGTCGAAAAATGTCACTTTTATTGACGTTTGAAGAAAATAGTAATTTTTACCTGTAGTACTGGGGCGAATCTCTTGCAAATGTTTTATTATTGTCTCCAATGTTTGTAATCTAGCACTTTTGTTGTGGTACATTGGGTGTTTAACATTGTAGAGAAACTCACTCTTTCTATACAATTCTATAAGAGCAGAGACTTGCTGTCGAGTCCACGACATACTTACTGATCAAATTAGAAACAGCACAAAAAAGACAAGATTTCATCAAACTGACTGATGAAAATAGAGGTGCTTCTTAAAATTAGAAAATTTGGTCAAACTACGTCCGTGACGTCGTTAAAACGGTTTGATCAGTTTAGTTTGTCAAACTCATTGATGGTGTGACAGGGGCTTTAAGGCGCATGACCTGTGAATTTGAGTTGCAGAAAACAGATCAGCAAAACCGTCCACAATATCCTGTGGATCCTCCAATATTCTAGCACCACTGGTCAAAACACAAAGTATCCTAGTTATGAAATCAATAGTACATAACTTTCAATACCCTTACTATAATTGAGAATTCTTGTTTTAAGGGGGTGTGCTATCGAGCATGTGCTTGAGCGGGAAGGGGGAACCAAAACATATCACTTATTCACTTGCAAATAAAACAATGCTTGAGAAAATTACTTTTTGAATTAGAACAACTACGTAGCTATCTTCATACTGTTACATTGACATTAAGTGACATATATGTCAAAAAAAGTAATTTTTTAGAACTTTCAAAATCTACAACCGCTAAAATTATGTACACACAATTTAAACATGCCTGATTTATCATAAAATGTCCAAAACATTCACTTACTTCGCTTACGGCAGTAATCTCCTAGCGAAAAGATTACGTTTAAACAATCCAAGCGCTATCAGAAACGGTATCGGCAAATTAGAAGATTACGAGATAGATTTCGCTTCATTTTCGCCGCGTTGGAGGGGTGCCATCGCCACCATTACCCGAAAAAAAGGCAAAGTGATTTGGGGTTCAATATGGGAATTAGACGACGACGATATGAAAACTTTAGACGAACAAGAAGGCGTCGCTAAAGGAGTCTATTTCGGAATGGATGTCGATGTAATAACCCAGGATGGTAACAGGAAAAGGTGTCGTCTTTACAAGCTAAATCATAAAGTTCAAGTCGTCACAAATATCGAAGATTTACCGGAAGAACGTAGACCTTCTCCGGCTTATTTAAAGGTCATCTTGCTTGGCGCTAAAGAATCGAATTTACCGGAGGATTACGTGGAATTTTTAAGGAAGATACCGCATAATGGTTATACTGGTGATATCGGCATTGATTTGGATGTATTGGAGAAGGGAAGTTAGTGAATATGAAATGTTGTATTAGACGAAATTGCTTTTAACCTAATTATCTATACTAGGAAATTATTTAGGTTAGATATATCGAGTTAAATATATTATAGAAGCATATACAGTGTACTACAATGATAATGAACCAGATATCTATACTTATTATTATATTTTCCTAAAAGTGATAGGTAATGATAAGTCACGTGAGTGACTTTCTAGGAAAGCTGGTTAATTATTAAAGACAACTGGCTCTCAGTTTGGTCAAACGGTATTGTCCCAAATGTTCATTCAAATAATTCTAATACAGAGATTAGTCGAATTTTTGTAACCAGCTGATTTGGTCTGAGCACTTGCAACTCACTTAATTGAAGACTTTGATTAGTCTACTCGCTTAACATAGTCGTACGTGTGTAATGCTTCGACCGTGTGTGCCTCTTCTATTCTTAAATTTATGTGGTAAAGTGGTAACAAAATTTTGACTAAATTTACACATTGTCAACCAGTTTTTAAGTTTTGGAGGTTATTATACAGGATGTAACAGGACGAGCTTACGTTAGCCGTATCTCAGCAACTAAGCAAGTTCCATATTTGTAAATTTGCAGAGTTATTTTGGGCATGGGGGCACTCTTTTAGAAAATATTAGTACATATTTTCTATTTCCGGTTTCGCCGGAAGCACAATCAACTTCATTTTTTTAAATGGATTACCCAATTTTTTTTCAAACAATTGAATTCAGCAACAAATTTGGCGTATAGATCATTTATTTCGACTGGTGTAAACGTTACCGTTTTATAGCTAACTTGATTTTTATGAAAATTTTATCAAATTGCATCGTAGTACTTAGTGACGTATTTCTTCGGTATGCAGAAGAGTTGATGAATGATTATTGGAACTTAGAGAGGTACTAAGATGGGCTATTGAAAATTATTTTCACTTGTGTGCAAATACTATACAGGGTGTTTGTAATTACCGACCTAATATGTTAAATTTCAAACACTAATAACTTCGTAATTTTAAATGGAACACCCTGTATATTTTTACCGCAGACAGTGGAACATTAAATTCTTCATCGAATTATATCACATTTCCCTATACCTAAAATGAATATTTTAGGAGCTATTTGCAAAATATGTGAATGTATTCAGAAACTTCGTGTGAGCGCTAAAGGTGGCTATGAAAATTCGTCACAGGTTTAGCGTAATGTCTAATTTTCTAATGACAGTTTGATAGCGAGTTAATAAACTTCCTAGTATATCACACAGTTCCTAATCTAGTATACGAAAATGTCACGTTTAGGATTGACAAATCAGGATTACCTGAATTTATTGATGATTTATGGAGAGTCCGGAAAAATTTTAAGTCGAACATGTGCTTTATTTCGACAAAGGTATCCGGATAGGCAAATTCCATCTAAAGATGTAGTGCGACGGTTAGTTAAAAATTGTTTAGAACATGGACAGTTTAGGCCAGAATTTAATAAAAAAAAAAATTGATGAAGTAGTTGAAATTGGTGTTATGGGATATTTCTATACCAACCCCACTGCATCTCTTCGACAAGCAGCGACAACTTTCATTCAGACCATTTTCATACCAGCAGGTACACTACTTACATCCGCAGGATTTATTAAATAGGGTCAACTTTTGTGAATTCTTCACCATAGTTTGTCAGGACGACGAAAATTTTACGAAGAAAATCATTTGGACTGACGAAGCTAAATTTACCAAAAATGGCCTCTTTAATAAACATAACAGTCATTTTTGGGCATTCGAAAATCCCCATGTAACGAGAGAAAGGGGATATCAGGAAAGTTGGCAATTTAATGTTTTTTGCGCTATAAAAAATAATCGCATACTTTGTCTACATTTTTATAACGAAAATTTAAATGGGGAAAGGTATTTAGATATATTGCGCAATATTGTGGAAGAAGAACTTAATACACTGCCTATTATCGAATCAAATACTGCGTGGTATCAAATGGATGGTGCACCGGCTCACAGAACAAGAGATGTACAGTTATTCTTGGAGAGATTATTTGACGGAAAGTTTATTGCAAACGCAGGTCCATACTTGTGGCCTCCACGTTCACCAGACTTGACCCCTATGGATTTTTTCCTTTGGGGCTATGTTAAGGACAAAGTTTACAGTACTCCGGTGACAACTGCAGAGGAAACAAAAGAAAGAATACGAGGAGCACTAAATTCATTAACAGAAGCGCAAATACAAAAGGTCACTAGTAGTCAAATGCTAAAACGAATTAATAAATGTTTGGAACTGAATGGGGCTAATTTTGAACAAAATTTGAATTAATTTATTACTTTTTAATACCTTATTTATTCATTCTTAACATAGTTTTCTTTAATGTTATCTTGGTTACGAAATAAATTTTACTATTCTGTTTCTTCCTTACTCGAAAAATATTTTTGTTTTTTATTTCTTTATTAACATGCTATCGAACTGTCATTAGAAAATTAGACATTACGATAAAACTGTGACGAATTTTCATAGTCACCTTTAGCGCTCACGCGAAGTTTCTGAATACATTCACATAATTTGCGAATAGTTCCTAAAATATTCATTTTAGGTATAGGGAAATGTAATATAATTCGATGAAGAATTTAATTTTCCACTGTCTGCGGTAAAAATATACAGGGTGTTCCATTTAAAATTACGAAGTTATTAGTGTTTGAAATTTAACATATTAGGTCGGTAATTACAAACATCCTGTATAGTATTTGCACACAAGTGAAAATAATTTTCAATAGCCCATCTTAGTACCTCTCTAAGTTCCAATAATCATTCATCAACTCTTCTGCATACCGAAGAAATACGTCACTAAGTACTACGATGCAATTTGATAAAATTTTCATAAAAATCAAGTTAGCTATAAAACGGTAACGTTTACACCAGTCGAAATAAATGATCTATACGCCAAATTTGTTGCTGAATTCAATTGTTTGAAATAAAATTGGGTAATCCATTTAAAAAAATGAAGTTGATTGTGCTTGCGGCGAAACCGGAAATAGAAAATATGTACTAATATTTTCTAAAAGTTTGCCCCCATGCCCAAAATAACTGCAAATTTACAAATATGGAACTTGCTTAGTTGCTGAGATACGGCTAACGTAAGCTCGTCCTGTTACACCCTGTATAATAATAATAATAATAATAATAATAGTAATAATAATAATAATAATAACATGTCTTTATTAAAGGAAATGAAATAGAATGTAGATGGATCCAGGCGAAGTCTAGCCAAGGCTACTCATACTTAACCCTTAACAACCTAGCGTGACTTATATGCAACGGAAATCGGAACGGTAATTTATTTTTTTTTCTCAATAAGTTGAACCACCGGAAGTGGATCAGTTGACTGACGAAGATTCTGGATAATACAAGGATAAACAGCGACAATATCGAGACAGATGAAACACCAATACTTTCTTTGCCTAGGAGTGAGCAAACGAATTTTGATTGGATATCTGACGATATCAAGAAACCTTCCATAGAATTTCTTTCCCCAGACTTTGCAGAATTTACGAACCTTACACGAGTAGAAATATTTGAATTATTTTGGGATAATGATTTGATCACCTATCTTGTAAACGAAACCAGATAATATGCGCTTTTCAAGAATAGTGCGGATCCCCGTATAGCTTCCGAAGTAATAGAGTGTGCCATAGGAGTTTTCATTTTGAGCGGTTATGATATAAAACCACCGAGGCGATTCTACTGGGACTCCAAATCGTATTTGGGTCATCCAATTGTAAAAAATGCGATCAGAAAGAATCGATTCGAGCAAATAATGCAATTTGTTCATTTGGCAGACAATAATAATCCAGTGCAAAATGATGAAGCATGGAAAATTCGTCCACTAATGGATAAATCGAAATATGCGTTTCTAAAATACTTTGCGCCTGAAGAGAACATCTTCGTTTTGGCTACAAAATGTGGTCTGTGGGTAAAAATCCTCGATGTGTGAATAGCGATGGGAAAGCAACCGCTCCACTAGTTGGCATGCTATCGGAATTACCGGAAAACAAAAATGAAGTTGTCCTAGAAGCTTCATATAGACAATTTATTCACAAGCCCAACTCTGCTCCGTGATATGTGAGATTTAGGAATTTGAACACCACTGTATTCTAGATCGTCAAAATGGTATTACTTTCGCTAGGTCGACAATAACGTTATCACTATGATTTCAACCTGTTATGGAGTTGAACCTTTTCGCAAGTGAAAAGGTTTTCGCAAAGTGTTGTACCTGGACCTAATGTTGTAGGAAAGTATAATACTTCAATGGGAGGAACTGATCTCATGGATCAAAATGTAGCCCGGCACAGAATTTCAATACATTCTAAAAAAATGGTGGTGGTGCCTTTTTAGATGGTTTCTGGATGTTAGTATTCAAAACGCTTGGTACTTGTACAAGAAAGCTGGAAATGGGCCAGAGTCACAGCTCGAGTTTTGCAGATACATTGTGTTAACATATCTATCAAGATATGGCACACAATACAAAGGCCCCTGGAGACCTCTAAGCTTTGGTGTTAGTACAGGAAATAATAGAGTAATTAACGATGATGTTTCTGTGCACAGGAAAACTGCAAATCGACTGTCCGAACAATGTGTTCCAAATGTGATCTGGGACTTTGTATCGATTACAATATAGTTTTTTTACCAAAAATAGCTCCCAGTTTCCATTAACTTTTATATTCATACTCATAATTACACTGACAAGAATTTGTATTTTGCTCACACATCTTCCTACTGTGACATATTTATATGTCACGCCATATATGTCAAAAATGAAAAAAAGAAATTACGAAAAATTAGTTTCTTTGGCCTCGTATGACGTCCTAGATGACATTTATTAGACGAAAACACGACTTTTTTTTCAAAAAACGATCATTCAGGTTATTAAGGGTTAACCTAAATCCATCCCAACACAAATACATATACATTGTGCAAGTGAGATAACGAAGACTAGACCCTTATCTAATACATCAATAAACCTAAAAAAATAATAATACTCAAACAATATGTACGAAATGAAATGAAATATAAAATAAAAGAAGGCACACCATTACTGCATTGTAACTAAATGATCTCTGAAGCAGACACTAGTTGCCTCCAGGTGCTTATCGATAGGAAAAGTATAAAAAAGTTGAATGTCATCAGCATATGCCTGCACTTTGCAGTTCTTAATAGCTTCCAGTAAATCATTTGTGTAAATAATGAAAAGTAGTGGCCCAAGAATTGATCCCTGTGGGACACCTGAATAAATATTTACTGGATCAGAAACAGCACTGTTAAGAGAAATTCTTTGAGTGCGACCATATAAATATGACTGCAAAAGCGCTAAAGCATCTGTATCAAAGCCAAAATATTCGAGCTTCGCAAGCAGTAACCGATGCGAATCGAACGCCTTTGAAAAATCAAGTAAAACAAGTACACTGCACAAACCAGTGTCAATAGAAGTCATTATGTCAAAAGGTGAAAAATATTCACTACCTAATCTTAGAGACGTCACTTAAGTGAGCTGGAATAGTAGGATATGCGTTAGATTTCTCAGAGCTGACCAGAGTTTTTTAGAATGAGAATATTTAAAGGTATGATCAACATCTTATCCGTCTTAACCGTGAGATTACGTTCTCTATATCTATTCCAGTTTTCAGCACTTCTACAACGTTTAAAATCAGAAAGTGCCCCATCTCTAAGCTTCATAAAAAGTTTCAAGTCTTCAGTTAGCCAAGGAGCTCTAGGCTTAGTCACCTTGACATCAAGCAAAGGAGCATGAGCATCAAACAAGGAATTATTTAGTAACGCACCATGAGCAATTATTTTGAAATTTCAACATTTGATTATGTTAGAAGAGGGTTTCCAAACCAACAAAGACAACTCACAATAAGCCAGTCTATGATCCGAGATCAAATCAGCAGCAAGAGTTCCTCAAGAAGCAACTAAGCTTGTATCCGAAACAAAAATTAGATCAAGCAATGTATTCCTCGTGGCAGTAATTCTAGTGGGTTCATTTATTATCATACATACATATTATTATTATTATATATGATGGACATATCAATGCATACGAGGGCGACCTGAAATGTTTCCGGAATCGACAACAAAGGTTTGATAAAAACAGGTTTGGGAATAGGAAAAAGTTGCTGGAGGGTGACTACGTCCGTTAAATATGGAGGATGAGAGACTCGATGAGATTCGTAGCCCAACTCATTTAATTTTGACATCCCCTCCCCCCTCTCCTCAACCATTCTCGTGGTGGAAAAACACTTTTTCCACAAACTGCAAACGAGGCCGTTTCTCCTTCAATACTGCATCGAATCTGGTCAATAAATCGCTGTACTATTGCCCTCCTTGATCGTTCTTCCCTTCTGCAGATAGTCGATGAGGATCACAAATTATTCGGAGCTGATTTGCCCGGAAAAATCCACTGCTTCGACCGTCCCTTGATCTCGGGTATGTAGTGGTGGATCCAAGTCTCATCCACGGTTACCAAACCCATGAAGACATCCCTTGGATTGCATTGAATACTGACCAGCTCAACAACTCTTCTAATTGTACAAAAGTTGGTTCAGGTATAGTATTGACAATACAATCCTGAAATGACAGGATTATCCAGTGTTCCAGTTTTATTCTCATTATCTATTAGGAGAGAGGCTACGAGGAGAGGAACTTGATACTATATAGCAACACTGTTTCTGAGTGGGAGCTAAAATTATTATTCGACAACAAGGTGCTCTTTCCTATGTAGCAAAACCTCCCTCTTTCGTCCTATAGTTGGTCATCAAGCTGCAAAGCTCTCTTCCAAGACGATACTAAAGATAAGGCAACTGTTTGAAAACAAAATATTAGACACAACTGAAGAGCCATCTGTATTTGGGACATGAAAACAACATTTTTCGGTGCCAAATTTGTATACTGTTTCAGAATATCCTTATAAAAGATTATCCTATCGGAGTTCCGTTTGTAAGACTCAAAAATCCTAATCTATTTTTGTCTTCTTTGGACCAATCAGCGCTTATGGGGCTGTGTCATTAATATGCGTCCCTAAAACTCACCTGAAGAGATTATATGATGGAAATATCAATGGATACGAAGGCGACCTGAAATGTTTCCGGAATCGACAAGAAAGGTTTGACAAAGATAGGTTTGGGAATGGGAAAAAGTCGCAGGAGAGTCACTACGTCCGGTCAATATGGAGGATGAGAGACTCAATGAGATTCGTAGCCCAACTCATTCAATTTGGACACGACGATCCGAGATGAATGAGCTTCTTCAATACTGCATCGAATCGGATCAATAAATCGCTGACATCATGAATCTTGTCGACCATTTCGTCGTTGGTGGCAGTTTTTGGGCAACCACTGGGTAGTTCATCACTTGTACTTGTGCGGTCACGTTTGAACCCGCTCACCCAGTAGCTAATGGTCGAAAATGATGGAGTAGATCCGCACAGTGGGGCAAATTTAAGAAAAGCTGGGTTTCCTTCGCCCAATCATAGGAGGATTACCGGGCTACCTGGTACATATATAGGGTGTTTCATAATATATGCGCAGGACTTCAGCATGTGATACCTTGTCCAGAAATTTGAAAAAACGTTTCTATCAACTTATCCTCTAAAATGCACCATTTTCGAGATACAGGGTGTTGAAATTTAATAAAAAAAATTCGTATTTTGGCAATATCTCCGGAACCGTTTATCGTAATGAAAACAGCTTTTGTAACCATTTTCTACTTATATACAAAGTCACTACAAACAGAAATTTGGGAATGAAGACAACAACTTGTGTGTGGTGATCTAGAATCGCCAGATAAAATTATTGGGTGGCAAAATCCACGCCCTCTTCTCCACGTTTCTGCCGATCAATTAGACCACAAGTAATTCGTGAAACTGCTGCCATTAAACAACAAGAAAGAGATTATTTACAAAAACAAGTAGATAATTTGACTTCCTATTGCATCGAGGAGACAAATTTTTATCAAGCATATTTTGATGTTCACCATGGTTGATGGAAAAGTATCCGATGCAGCAACCTCGACAACTCAACGCAGAAATGTAACATTTGTGGCGCCAATTCCAAAAATTTCAATGAAATAGATTTAATGCTGATACAGAAAACTACAGTAGATCCTGTAAAATTTACATTATTTGGTTTATCTCCCTTGCACGCTCGATTACATTTTGGAAGTAAAAGAGTGGACTCTTGTCCACTCCTGCTCTTGCAATAAAATATTGTTTGAAGCAACAAGGAAGAGAATACAGGATGAATTCAAATCCATAACACGAATGACGGCAATACCGGTTGTCGATTTTTTGAGAATTCTCCAGAATCCTCTACAATTACTGGCCAAAAAGTACCAAAAAGAAACTTCCGAGTTTTGGCCAGCTTTTCGGGTTTTTGCCCCACCGTGATCCGTCATGAAGCTCTAGCAAAATATTTCGAATTTCCATGCCATCTAGCAGTGTTTTATCACTGCACGAAATTCGATTTTATCCATTTGCTACACAAAACACACACTTAAACAACTATTGACAGTACACGTCCGAAATTTTGACAGTTGCTCTAAAAAAGGTTGCCCTTGCCGGCCAATGAATCCACTTCAATCTTCGTGTGCCATCTCTTGCCGATTCCGGAAACATTTCAGGTCGCCTTCGTATTATCTGTCAATCTGACAGTTATAATTGACAATCTATGTAATAGATCGAGAACCATTCTATTACAATGCAAAAAGTGAGAGGGACAGTGTTTTTGAGCGCAAGTATCACCTTTTCCGGATCCAATTAATACAATTCATTTTTCTAGCGACCAGTTGGCTAAACTTTGAAGCATCTTTTATTTAGACAGGACATTTAGAGCACATTTACTGAATCATGTTGTAAAATATCTATCTAAAAATCTAGAAACTAAAACTAATCACATTTTATTTTGCTCTCTAAGTATAACCTTGTGTGCGATTTCCTTCCGGCCGTTGATTGTTATCACAATAATAATGGTTATTAACACAATTTCTCCCCAGTATGAGATCCAATACAAAACGAATATGTTACAGTTTCGGCGAACCACCTCGTAAAAAGCACAGCTTTTTCATGTAGGAAAGTCCTATTTTTTCCTACTTCCTGTATCTGAAATCCATTCATTACAAACTAGGTCGATATTCCTCCATGTGACAATTACGTGGGAGTACATGAACGTTTCGATTTAACTTCAGACTTTTACATACGTCTTCGCGAAAACGTTCAGCATATGAAAATAGCTGTAGTGAATGTAAGAGTTATTGGAGGATTATTTGAAGTCGGTGCACGATACAAATTCGTTTGTTGTTTTTATTTTTATATAAATGGAGCATCGCAGAAAATTCGTTTCTATGATAGCGTTTCCCGATCGGATTTGGGTATGTTTCAGTTTACTTGATTTATTTCTCTATACTCTATAAGTATATAATTGCAAGAAGGACACCTTTTTTCTCTTATAAAGCTGTTTTCGTAAAGACCACCATATGTTCTGTAATCTGTTTATCAACAATCTTAGTCATCAACAAGTGTTAATTATCACGCATTGCTATTTCGCTGATTTTGTGAATAAATCAATTTGCAATTAATAATAACTTTGTAATACAAACGCGTGATTATGTGTATTACAAAGAAAATCTTTTTTTACTGAGTTAATAGGGTAATATTTTTTAATTACACACTTTAATATCCTAGTTTGCATAAATTATGTTTACGAGGTTTATTTTCATATACCTGTGTATGCGTTAGATATGTTTCTACGTAGTTTGTTTCGCTTTTCCGACAAAATACGATATTGCAGTAAAATTGTAACAATTTTATATACATATTGGTGAGTTAAATTGACTAGAAAAGCTTCCCGGGTGTCAAATTTAAACTTAATAACGAATTGGTTAACTTGACTTAATCCTTTAAAGCACGAATGCAACGAGAACATAAAAGTTGAAAAAAAAAGTAGAAAGATAAGACATTCTGAATCCACTTACCTTGAAAGGATTAAAGTTTTTAAAACATGGCCATTGCCAACCGATAACAAATTGATTTGACAACTGTAACAGTTACAAAACTTCTGCGAAACTGTCGTTTTTATCGTTTTAACAGCCACAGCTGTTAAAATATTTTTGACAGTTCTAGCTACTATCAAATTACGTCCGGCCATTGTCGAATTGTAAAATCAATTATTTTTTCACGATTTCGAAATTTTGAACTGTCAAATTATAAAATTAAAATAATTAAAACTGTGACGCTATAAAAGTACTTGTTTTGGCGGGTTAACATGTGTGTAACGATAGTCAATTTGTAACAACAGTTATTTTTTTAATATTTCTGACAGCTGTCACATTGTAAAAACTATCAAGACTTCGCGCATTCAACACTTGCAAGCATCGCAAAATGTTATCGGATTTAACAGTTGAACAATTTGTGAAAGCAACAAAACCGGTTACAAGTGTAACTGTCAAAATATTTCTAACAGCTGTCACATTGTAAAAACAATCAAAATTCGCGCATTTAACACTTGCAAGCATCGCAAAATGTTATCTGAATTAACAGTTGAACAATTTGTGAACGCAACAAAACCAGTTACAAGTGTAACTGTCAAAATATTTCTGACAGCTGTCACATTGTAAAAACAATCAGACTTCGCGCATTTAACACTTGCAAGCATCGCAAAATGTTATCGGATTTAACAGTTGAACAATTTGTGAAAGCAACAAAACCGGTTACAAGTGTAACTGTCAAAATATTTCTGACAGCTGTCACATTGTAAAAACAATCAAAATTCGCGCATTTAACACTTGCAAGCATCGCAAAATGTTATCGGATTTAACAGTTGAACAATTTGTGAAAGCAACAAAACCGGTTACAAGTGTAACTGTCAAAATATTTCTAACAGCTGTCACATTGTAAAAACAATCAAAATTCGCGCATTTAACACTTGCAAGCATCGCAAAATGTTATCGGATTTAATAGTTGAACAATTTGTGAAAGCAACAAAACCGGTTACAAGTGTAACTGTCAAAATATTTCTGACAGCTGTCACATTGTAAAAACAATCAGACTTCGCGCATTTAACACTTGCAAGCATCGCAAAATGTTATCGGATTTAACAGTTGAACAATTTGTGAAAGCAACAAAACCGGTTACAAGTGTAACTGTCAAAATATTTCTGACAGCTGTCACATTGTAAAAACAATCAGACTTCGCGCATTTAATACTTGAAAGCATCGCAAAATGTTATCGGATTTAACAGCTGAATAATTTGTGAAAGCAACAAAACCGGTTACAAGTGTAACTGTCAAAATATTTCTGACAGCTGTCACATTGTAAAAACAATCAGACTTCGCGCATTTAACACTTGCAAGCATCGCAAAATGTTATCGGATTTAACAGTTGAACAATTTGTGAAAGCAACAAAACCGGTTACAAGTGTAACTGTCAAAATATTTCTGACAGCTGTCACATTGTAAAACAATCAGACTTCGCGCATTTAATACTTGAAAGCATCGCAAAATGTTATCGGATTTAACAGCTGAATAATTTGTGAAAGCAACAAAACCGGTTACAAGTGTAACTGTCAAAATATTTCTGACAGCTGTCACATTGTAAAAACAATCAGACTTCGCGCATTTAACACTTGCAAGCATCGCAAAATGTTATCGGATTTAACAGTTGAACAATTTGTGAAAGCAACAAAACCGGTTACAAGTGTAACTGTCAAAATATTTCTGACAGCTGTCACATTGTAAAAATAATCAGACTTCGCGCATTTAACACTTGCAAGCATCGCAAAATGTTATCGGATTTAATAGTTGAACAATTTGTGAAAGCAAGAAAACCGGTTACAAGTGTAACTGTCAAAATATTTCCGACAGTTGCGAAATTGGAAAATAGTATTGTGTAGCTGTCAAAATATTTAGCAGTTGTTATTATTTTTCACCGTATTGTGTATAGTAGCTATCAAAGAAATTTGTGACAACTGTCAAATTGTACACACTTTCTTGCAACCATTATAGTTATTCTAAAAAGTTGTGAAACTGTAAGGTCCATCATTTTATTATTTTGGCGAATGTAATAGTTAAAATATTATTATTAAATAACTGTCAGATATAAATTAGTTATTTACGATACAAGTGTTAAAAAGTGCGATTTTATTTCACGAGTGAAATAAAATAGCATTTTTAACACGTGTATCGTACACTATGTTTTATACAACTGTTTATATTTAATGAAATGAATTAGGATTTCTA
The DNA here is from genome assembly GCA_023690525.1 of Holotrichia oblita. Lineage (NCBI taxonomy): Eukaryota > Metazoa > Arthropoda > Insecta > Coleoptera > Scarabaeidae > Holotrichia > Holotrichia oblita. The sequence continues at coordinate 22,358,795 of CM043016.1, read as the reverse complement.
CAAAATTTTTTGACGTCTTATCACAAAAATAAAATGTATCACAAGTCAGAGGTGCCAGTGGTAACGCACTGATATTTGAGAATTAGAAACGTCAAGAAAGTTTTGTTGATGTTTTTTATTCCTATTAAAATAATAAAACTGGATCTTAACGAGATTGATTGAAACTATTAATCATGCCCAATGAATCCATATTATATAGTAATTGTTGTAATGCTAATGTATGTACAAAGGTCAAGTGCACCAGGTTGGCAATGCCAAATTTAATTTGGTATTGCCTGCCTTGACTGAGTAACTTCATTCTTATTATGTTTAGTTGTCAAAAATGAAACTCTTACTTCTTCTTGGAACATTGGCAATAAAGCACCGCAAAAAATTAATTATAAGTAAAACAACTAAATTTTCTGGCTAACAAAGAATGCAGTTTATAAGATTTTCTATTTTGAAGTGCAGCTCTGTGGCAATTTTGAAGAATTTGTGTTGGCAAAATTAAAAATTTTGCTTAAGACAGCCATGGATTTCGCGTGTTAAACCTAAGTTTCTGTTTGGCACAAATGTCAAACTGACACTTTCGTTTAGTTTCATTAGTATCTTTTCAAAGTCTGCCAAGTTTTGTTTACAACAGTTAGTTTCACTATTTTCATTAAAATGCCGATAAAATTAAGCATTCAAGATAAAATTGAAATAGTGTTGATTGTTGGCAACAATTATAAAACTTATAGAGAAACAGCTTTAATTTTTAACCAATACCATCCGGATAAGATTATTAGCCACACAACAGTAGGAAGAGTTGTTTCAAAATTCAAAAATAGCGGATCCGTTGGAAATAATTTTAAAAAGAAATCTGATGTGATAGCCAATTTTTGAAAATATTTTCAGAATTACAATGAAAAAGTCAATAACGTGCACGTATCGGAGTGTAAGGAAAAACAATCCTGTTGACTAGTTTAAACATGGCTGCCATCTAATGCCATCGACATCCTGGTGCAGATCCTGAATGCCATGCTGAGTCAACGTGTATTTCCGAACGTCTGGAAGCATGCGAGTGTCCTCATGCTCCACAAGCGCGGTAAAAATGCTGCATTACCAACTAGCTTTAGGCCGATAAGTCTCCTCTCGAATCTGTCCAAGGTCGCCGAGTCTATTATTCTCACGAGACTTCGAGATATCATCATCGAGGGTAACTTGTTACCCGACGAACAGTTCGGATTTCGGGAGGGCTTGTTGACCGATTTTCAGCTCCTCCGACTTACGGAGCAGATTCGGAATGCGCTGGAGCTGAGGCACTCGACGGGCGCTGTTTTTTTTTGGATTTCCCCCACGCGTTTGAATCGGTGTGGCATGACGGTCTGCTTTTTAAGATGGGCAGTTTTGGAATCTACCCAAACATGATTGCTCTAGTCGGCTCCTATCTTGCCGGCAGGACCTTTGCCATTAGGATGAGCGACGTACCACCCGATCGTAGGCGAATATTCGCCGGGATACCGCAGGGTTCGCTGTTGGGTCCAGAGTTATTTATATTACTTACGAGCGACATACCAAGGTCACTTTCGACTCATCTTGCAATTTATGCAGATGATACTGCAATTTACACATCATCTCGTAATGATGCCTTGGTGTGTCGCCGTCTTCAGAGATCCGTCGTCGAGATCTGCGACTGGGCGACGAAGTGGCGGCTTGTCATCAATGCCGACAAATGTATGGCGATAAGGTTGACAAGGCTGACGTTTCAACATGACTTTTCCACGATTGCCTCCAAGTTTCTGCGTGCACGCGGGGCTCTGGAAGAGCTGTTTGAGTTTAAAGATCAAGCTCATGATCTATGTGGTGTTTCTCCGACCAATTCTTACTTATGGTGCCCTAACCTGGTCCAGCGCCAGTAAATCGTAAGTAAAGCGGCTCAACATTCTACAGAACCGGGCGCTGCGAATCATCGTCGCAGCGCCTTGGTTCGTGAGCAACGCTCAGATCCATAGGGATCTGAACATTCCGCCTCTGAGCGAGTACGCGATGGCGCTGGCCAGGGAAACCCTTCAGAAGGCCTCTCCGTCGGAGAACCCACTTATCCAGCACTTGGGGGAGCTGGATCCCGATAGACCTCCTCCTCGTGCGGCTGTAAGGAGAATCTTGACGATGACACTGTAGATCCCGGCCGCGATTTGGTCGCCCTGTCGCAGATCTCCGCATTTATCCAGACCGAAAGAGAACCCTGTGGTTAGAAGAACCACCATCATGCAGCGATAAAAAGGCTTACGGATTTACCAGCCTCAGCGCAAAGGAAGACCTATGACATGGCGACCAAACAGTGTCTTAAACTTTTAAACAAAAAAGTGTCCTAAAGCTAGGTTTTTGGCGCGATAAATTTCCCTCAGTTGAAATTGCTCGCATGATACATCGATCTTTAGTAATGAGAGTGCCACATAGATTCACTTGTATGTTTGTTCTGTTAAGATTATGATTGGGAGTAAATAAAAAACAGTGTTTTCTATATAACAATCTTTAATACACGTAAAATACGTAATGACAATTTTTAATAATTTATAACAACTAAATATATCTCCTTAACAACTATTCAACTGTTCAAGATAACTATATTGAATTGTATTTCAACACTTCCCCACAATTCAACGTAGTTAACTTTAAGTAGATAAGTAGATACTCTTCAACTAATTACAATTTACAAGTTTTAATCCTAGATGTTCGCGGAAATAAAAAAATTTCGTTCCTAACAAATTTTTTGTCAATATATCAGCTAATTGATTTTCAGTTTCAATATATACAATATTAATTATTTTATTCTTTACAAATTCTCTTATAAACTTTGATTATCCTCGTAAATAATAAAAGTTGTTTTTGTAAAACCCAGGTCAGACAATAAATTCGACAACCAAACACCTTCTGAGCATGCTTCAGTTAACGCTATATACTCAGCTTATGTTGACGATATAGCAACTGTAGATTGTTTTCTTGTAATCCATACAACTGTTCCGCCAAAAACTTTATATAAGTATAATGTGGTTGACCTTCTATTTTCAGTATCTTCTGCCCAGTCAGCATCTGCGTAACCTAGTAATTGTGTCTGATCGGCTTTATCAAAAAATAATTCAAACTCTTTAGTTCCTTTTATATATCGGAGAATTCTTTTTAAACTTGCCCATAAATGCTCTGTAGGTTTATTCTGATAGCGACTGCAAAAATTTATAGCAGCACTAAGATTCGGTGGAGTAGCCAACATTAAATACATTATGCATTCAATCAATTCCCTTATCGGTTTATTTTCATTTAGTCTTGGGTTTTCATTGCTTTCCTCTAATGTCTTAGTAGGGTCTAAAGCAGTTTTTGCTTCCTTACAATCTTGCATTCCAAATTTGGTAAGTAAATTGTTAATATAAGTTTTCTGATTTAAATAAACGCCTTTATTTGTGAATCTTATTTCAATTCCTAAATAGTGGTTTAGCTTACCTAGATCTTTGATATCAAAAGCTTTACCTAAATTTATCTTTAAGGTATCAATTTCATTTTTATCATTAGTGGCTATAATAATATCGTCTACGTAGAATAATAAATATAGTTTAACGTGTCCTTTGATCTTAGTATATAGACAAGGGTCATGTTCAGATCGTTTTAAATTTTGTCCTGTTGCAAAATCATCGAATTTTTTTGTTTTAGCAATGAGCTGCTTGCTTGAGACCATAAATTGCTTTATTTAGCTTACAGACAATATTTTCGTCAGCTTCTAATCCTTCTGATTTCTTCATATATATATCCTCATCCAAATCACCATGTAAAAAAGCTGTTCTGACATCCATCTGGTTGACGATTAATCCTTCATGACTAGCAATTGCAATTAATGTTCTAATTGTTGTTAATTTCGCTACTGGTGCATAAGTTTCATTAAAATCAAATCCTTCACGTTGCATAAAACCTTTAGCTACTAATCTAGCTTTGTATTTTTCATCGCCATTGATTTGCTTCTTTATTGTGAATACCCATTTACATCCTATCAGTGATATATTTTTTTTGTTTTTTCTACTAAACTCCATGTATTATTCTTATTAAGTGACTCAAATTCACTATCAACAGCACTTTTCCAACAACTGTAATCATCTCCATGTTTGGATTCTTCTAAGCTTTGCGGTACGTCTTCAACAAATGCTCGTGCGGAGTGAGCAAAATGTAAATCTTCATCAATATGGGCAATATCCATTTCGAAATCAGCATATTTGGATGGTAATTTGCGATTTCTATTCGACTTTCGTTGTTGCACAACTTTATCTGTTCCTTCGTCATTTACTTGTTCCTGTACAATTATTTCCACACAATCAGTCTCTTTTTCATTTTCTGATTCATTTTGTTTTTCCTCTTCAACTGGTATTTCTATATTTTTTTCCATATTTCCTAAATCTTCAATAGTCTTGTTTTCCAGGAATTCAATATTACGTGCTTCAAATACCTTTCGCCTTTCCGGGTCCCACAAACGATAACCATATACCCAACCATAATAGCAGCTTTTCCTCTGGGTTCAAACTTACTACACAATTTTTCTTTAGGGATGCCGTAATAAGCTAGCGTATCAAATATCCTCAAATATTTAAAGCTTGGTTTTTTATCGTAGAACATTTCAGCTGGTGTAACATTTCTATCTAACGATGATGTAGGACTTCTGTTCAGTAAATAAGTAGCACATAAAATAGCTTCTCCCCACATGTCTTTAGTCAATTTTGCTTCTAAAAGCATAACTCTTGCTTTTTCTAATAAAGTTCGATTTAACCTCTCTGCGGTCCCCGGAATAGTATAATGAACTTGAATGCCTTGGGTTTTACAAAACATAATTTTTGTACTAAATTTTGCTGTAACTAATGCTTCGTAAGTTTTAAAGCAATCTAAAATTTCATTTTTATAACTGACTAAATACACAATCGCAAAATGCGTGAAATAATCTAAAAAAGTTACAAAATATGTTTTATTGTTCCAAGTAGTAGGAGTTATTGGCCCACATACATCACTATGAATCAGTTCTAAAGGTCTTTTAGACTTTGTTTCTGTAGTTTTTTTAAATGGCAGTTTTGTCATTTTACTCATAATACAGACTTCACATTTGTCAGGATGACTTTTAAAATTATCTGTCATGTCAATTCCTTTTACCATGTCAAATTTAAATAGTTTGTCAATATTATTATGACATAAGTGTCCTAACCTTTTATGCCATAAAGTAGTATTTGAATCTTTTTCACAAATGTTTATTTCTGATTTATTATAAATTTCAAATCTAATTTCAAATAAACTGCCTACTTTTTTTCCAAAAACTATTGGTTTATGATCTTTTTTTATAACTAGTTTGTCTTTACTAAAAATAACATCTAAACCTGCATCAACCAATTTTTTTACAGATAATAAATTGTGTCTTAAGTTCTGAGAATACAAAATATTCTTAATTTCTCCCGTAATATTTTTACGTTTATCTAATATTATGCTAATGTTACCCATTTTACTTGCACTAACAAATTCCTTGTCTTTGGCAACAAAGATTTTTATAGGATTTTTAAATTCACATACTTTTTCTAAGAACTTGTCTTCTTTCATCATGTGATCGGTTGCAGCAGAATCAACATACCATTTTGTAACATTTACAGGGTCGCTTCTTCTTGATAAATCCTGATTCCTCCCGGTAATTGTTGAAAATGCAATGTGAACCTCCTTCTCTGGCATAGATTTCTGATACTTTCGTTTCGTTTATGTCCAAGCTTTCCACAATTATGACATTTTGGTACATATTTTGCGGCTTGATTGTCATACCTCTTAAAGTGACTCTGTGTTGCATTGAATTCATTGAATTTGTTATAAAGGCAGCTGTCGTATTTGACGTTACATGTTCTCTATGATTTACCCTTTTCATCACATGATCCAGCAATTTTCCTTTAACAAATTCTATGCTTAATTTAGTTTGATCTAACCTGGATCTAACGTTTCCAATGCTGTCACAATAGCATCAAACGATTTTGGTAATGTCAGTAATAGGTGACAGATGACATCGATATTTTCCAGTTTTGCTCCAACTGCTTTGAGTTCTCTCACAATCTCGTCAAATTTGAGAAAATAGTTTTCAAGAGATTCCACTTCATTATATTTCATTGTTAATAGCTTTTTGCGTAAATACAGTTGACTGGCTATACCTTTTCGTTGAAATACATCTTCTAGTGCTTTCCACATTTGATAACTCGTGCTCTTCACTTTAAGATATTCAAGTTGAGAATTAGCTACACATTGAATAATAATCGATTTGCACTTTTTATCCAGCTTCTTAAATTCATCATTGGGATCCGTATTTTCTATCGTGATGCACTGTTTGACTTCATATTGGTCCAGTATTACTTCCATTCGGAATTTCCAGTGATCATATCCCGTCCCAGAGAAAGGTATAACTCCATATCTTTCATTCGGGTTTTCTTTAGTAATTGCGGCCATGTTTAAATAAACAATTTATATAACTTTCCTGTTTTTTTTACTTTCTCTCCCTTATCAGCGTTTCTGGGCCATAACCTGTTAAGATTATGATTGGGAGTAAATAAAAAACAGTGTTTTCTATATAACAATCTTTAATACACGTAAAATACGTAATGACAATTTTTAATAAATTATAACAACTAAATATAGACACATCGAAAAAAATCATAATTAGAGTAGGCTATGTGAATGGATTGTTACTTTAGCCACTTTCACATAATGACATTTATTCCTTGACATTTAATTTGAGGTTATAAACTTTGTTTACAATAAAATGTCAAATAATTGCAAATAATACATGTCATTATGTGGTAGTGGCTAAAGCAACGATCAAAAACATTTACCTAGCCTACACCAATTATGTTTTTTTTCGATGGCACGTTATATCTCCTTAACAACTATTCAACTGTTCAAGATAACTATATTGAATTGTATTTCAACATGTTCTTCTTTTGAAACTTAAAGCTGAATAGCAAAATTAGTTGATAGACTGAATTATGTGCCATGTTTTATTTTGACAGTTTTGACAGAAATCATGTCGTTACTCGGAATTAGTGCTGATATAACATTAAATATGTAGAAACAAATTTATTGTGAAACAATCTTACACAATTATAATAATATAAATAGAGTTTGTTTACTATTTACATGAATTTGAATATTTTAAATCTTTCGTATTACACCATATATATATTTCAAATAGTTCAACAGAAAAAAAAACCGCTAATATGACATGATGACAAAGCACTGATCATACATTATACATATATTATAATTACAAACAACCCACGTACTTTCCTGCTTATAAATAGAGAAAATAGATTGCTACCGAAATAAAGTAGGTACATAAATGTTTAATGTATATACATACATACACGCATACTACGCAAAGGAAGCATCGTCATAGTATTTTTGCTAGTATGTAGTTTATTTTCGAGAAATTCGTTTACGCATACGTAACAAACACATTAAGGAATTAATTATTAAGATAAACGCACACAGATTCATTGAGTAAAGTTAAGTCTGTTAAAACTGGCCGCCTGAGTTAGTGTGACTCAACCATATTCCTTACGAAAATCTATTTTTCCTTGTTTATGCAACGTAAAAGTCGTAATTAATTGTTGTTGTTTTAGCATTTAAACCAGTTTTGCAATTAATAAACGAGTATGTTTTCCACGATTTTAATAATAAAGTTAAACAGTAACAGTGCTAAACACATATGTATGTAAATAAGCGACGTTGATTGACATGTTGTAGATATAATAAATAATTTATTTATATACAGGATATTAATACCATATATGGAACGCTTTCTCTAGATTACTACCTCGCCCATAACATTTAAGAATGTGTATGGTATACATATGTATGTATGTACAGAATTATGCATCTGCAATATAAGATAAGTAACACACCTCCTTTTTAGAAAATTACTCATACTTACGGTACGTGATAGATGCTGTATAAACAAACAAACGTGCCATGTTCGCAGCAGATAAGCATTCCTACCCGGTATAATGTTTAAAAGGGATCTCCTCTTGCGTCATACAAGAAATATTCGCGAATTCACCTTCCTAGAACTTTTAATAACCGCTCGAATCGTATGATGGAAGTCACGTGGGCTTACGTCTATGTATGTCAAACTTTTTAGGTTGGCATTAATATAATTCTATATGTACCATATGCGCATATTTCTAATTTATATCTTGTATGGTTATTAATTTCAATTTTATTTCAATTTTATTTAAATCCGAAAACTTGTTGACATTAAAAAATGAAGTTCTTCACTGGATCTCTTGGTGCAGAAGTAGAACACTAAACACTTTACTTTAACACAATCTAAATGTTATGCACGGTCAATCCGATACGCATCATTAATTTCCGATTAACGAAAACAATGATGAATGCGGTATAGGTCCATTGTCACAGTTCATTACACATGACTTATTTTTATATATTTCTAAACTTTCGAAAACATTTAGAAACTTACAATTGTTTATTTGTCTAATTAATTTAACATTCGTGCGATCGATGTTGTGATCTGTTTCAAAAATGTGTTGGGCAACGCTCGATTTCTCAATTCTATTAAATCTAAGATTAGCCATATGCTCTTTGAATCTAGTTGAGACTGCTCTCCTGGTTTGCCCGATATATTTTTGATTACAATCTTTACAATTGATTTCGTAAATACCTGACTTTTCTAGAGGTTGTATTTTATCTTTAGGGTTACCGATGAGACTTCGTAAACTAGTCCCAGAACTGTAAACTATTCTGAGATCTAGCTCTTTGAAGATTTTACTCAAACCTTTAGTGATAAAGGGAGCGTAAGGGAGGATCACAACGGGTGAAGCTTTAACATCCTCTCCAAAAGTCGTAGATTCTTTCACAGTTTTCTTATAATTAAACTTCCTAATTAACTTATAGATATGCTGAGGCTGCAAACCATTACACTTGGCCGCATCTTTTATAATTTTAAGCTCTTTCTCATACCTCGCCTTGTTCAAGGAAGTGAGAAGTCTGTGGACCAAAAAATTCAGGCTTGCCATTTTGTGTTGAACACAATGATGGGAATCTGAAGGAATGTAGCGAAGTGTACTGGTTTCCTTTTTATACACGTCAAACTCTAATCTATTGTTATTTCTAATTACTGAAGTATCTAGAACGGGTAGCTGACCGTTTTCTTCTCTTTCACAAGTGAGCTTTATGGTTTCGAACCGATTATTTAATATATTGAGAAAATCGTCAATATTACATTTTTTAGTGTCAAATATAGCGAAAATATCATCCACATACCTCAACCAAACCCTAGGAAAGTATTCGCTCTCAGATTCTAAGTCCTTTTCAAAACGGCTCATGAAAAGGTTAGCCAAAAAGGGAGACAAGGAGTTACCCATTGCCGTTCCTTCCAGCTGTTCATAACAACTCCCGTTGAATTGAAAAATGTTCTGTTTCATACAGATGTCAGTTAAGCGAATATATTCCTGGACACATTGTTGACTCAAACTATTTTGAAGCAACAAGTCCTCGAGGTATGTCAAGGTGTCTGGAATCGGTACACTAGGAAAGAGAAAACTAACATCAAATGAAATCAATATTTCATCCTCCAGCAAAATTCCAACGAATTTTTTACTGCAAAACTAGGTTGCTGTATTGGCAAATTATTAAATTCATTGGTCAGCCATTTGGAAACCTTATAAGTCGGTGCGTCAAGCGCCGAAACAATTGGCCTTACCGACTTGCCAGGTTTGGGAATTTTAGGTAAACAATATAATTTAGTGATAACAGGATTGGAAACATGTAGCTTACGTCTAACATCGGCAGTAACAAGGTTGTTACAAGCTTTAAACACATTGTTGACGTCTCTAATCATTTTCGGTAAAGGATTTTTTGAAATTGACTTATAAGGACCACTACTCAACAGGTCATTAACCCGATCATAGTAGTCCTCTTTATCTAAAATAACAAGCTTGTTCCCTTTGTCAGCTTTCAAATAGAAGCAATCGTTTTCCCGCAATGTTTTAATGATTTTAATGTTTTCGGATGTCTGAGGTGATTTATAGCATTTCAAATTTTTTGAAATAGTATGTTTGTAGGCCTCCCTAACGAACTGTTTTGTGGGCTCAGGAAACTGCTGGATAGAGGATTCTATCCCGGCAATAACCCACTCAGCATTCGATTCACGAGTCTGCAAACCAAATTTCAATCCTTAAAAAATGACATAAAAATAGAAAAATTTTTTCGTGAATTAGAAGTTTCCCTGTTAACAGCGTTAATAACAGCTGTCAAAAATATTATACCAGTGATAACAATCAAATTAAATTAAACATTAGTGTTCTACAATTTGACAGCTATCATTAGTATTTTGACAGTCACAATAATCAAAAAAAAGTTTTTTTACACTTTAACAGCTATCTTAGCTTGTGCACCCACCAAAACAAAAAGTAATTCGATAAATTTATAGTTGCACAACTGTGACAAATAGTGACAAAAAAGCTGTTTCTACAATTTGAGAGCGCTTTTAGCTAGTCACACATAACATCCGAATATAATGAAACTGTGGCAAAAATTTGTTTTGACAGTTACATCTATTAACACTATAAAAATGACTATTTTTACAATTTGACAGCGATGAAGAGATAATAAGAGAGCTTGAGAGAGCTAGAGAACTTTCAGGGGAACAAGCACAATTTGTCAAAATTTCTACGGGATGGTCATGTTATTTACAATTTTAAAGCTGGCAAATTTGACAGTTATCTTAGAAATCTTTATTATTCCCCGTAAAATCGTAAAATAGTATATGTATTACATTACTAGGAGTAGAAAGCTGTCATTTTTGTGTCGAGCCCAAACGTTTGCTGTCGAGGAGATAGCCGAGACAGTGCAAATAGACAACCTATGTACTTTGTAATTATTCTTTAAATTTAAAGATAATCATGAGAAATAGCCATTCTGTTTATTCCCAGACAAAAAAATATATTTTTTCACCTAGAAATCGGGGAAGAAAGAAGCACGATTACACCGCTCTTCCAAAACGCGGCGTTTACGTGAACTACAACTGTGACGTATGATATTGTGTATATGTCAGTCTTAGATGTCAGTTCTTGTTATCGAAATCTATTGTATTTGGACGATTTCTTTTTACTTTTTAAATTTTAATTTTGAACTTTTGAAGACAATTTTTATCTTGTTTTGACTAAAATGTCTGCAACATACAAGTATTGTGCAGTGCCAATGTGTAAAAGTTCCACCGCGAAAACCCCTGATAAAAAGTTCATCACAATCGCCAGGGATGTAACAATAAGAAAAAAATGGTTCACTGCCATGAGGAGACATGTACCTTTGTCAGAGAAGACTACAGGATGTTGTTGTTGTTGATCATTTTGATGTAAGTACAAGTACCTAACCTATACAAGTAGTATGGTATTAGAATTAGTGTAGGTACCTTTAGACGGTCAGATCAGTTCTCCGTTCAGTCTCAGTTTCAGTCGAACTGTCAGCTATCTGTATGTGTAAATACCAAAAACTGTAAGAAAAATTGAAATTGATATGGAGCCGTGGTTCGATGGGTATACCAGAAGTTATCGTATCAGTTGACAGTTAAACGGATGTATAAACAAACCTGTCCGATCTGGTGTAGAACTGCGCCAAATCGAGAACGGGCCGCCTCGACATTTTTACCACACCTCACTGTTCTCCTTTCCCTAAAGCACTCATTCACTTTATGGGAAGGGGAGAAGCGGAGTGCGGGGAAAGCATCGAGGCGGCTAGCTATCGATTCGGCGCAGTTCTACCCCTGGTCTCAGTCACCTAGCATCGTAGAGGTGTGTACTTCGCGCATGGTAAACCACGACCACGACTTTATTACGGAATTCATAGAGCTTTATCGGCAATACCCGGCTGCGGAACAAACTCAATGGCAAGTGCAATAACTTCTTTCACAACAGTGGAATATTCTTCCACAAGAAGACTTGGACTCCAGAGGAGGTCCCACTCTTTATTAATTCCTTAATCTTCAAATTTTTTAATTCAATATAAGATTAATTTTGAAGTGTTTAGTTCGATTTTGTAGAGTTTCTAATTAATAAATTATTATTAAAATTGTGTTAAATATTAATTTAAGTTAATTTCACTCATAGCTTATTTTACATTTAACTTTCAAGACAAAAATGGGTAAAAAGATGCACTAAATTATTTTTTTTAAGCAAATAATATAATAATAGATAATAGATGATGTTGATGCGTGTATATTAATTTGATTATTATTTTCTTATTGTAAATCGTTTTTAATTTAATGACTATGTATTATATATGTAGACAATATATAGAAATGAAATAATGGCCCAATTAATATAGCTAACACTTTTATTTATAAAATATAAATATATATCTATTATAAAATTTTTATTGTTTTGTTAAGAACTGCTCCATTAAATTATTTCTTTCTTCCTGTATCATATTGTGTCTATCTAAAGCCATCTTTAATTGATGTAATTCCTTTAATTTTTCACATTCTATATCTAAAAACTTTTTTCGCATTTCGATGGTGTAGGTGACCTCGAACGTGATGAGCAACTTGAAGTAGATGGGTGCTCGGGTTCTATTGTATACAAAAGATGTCTAGTTAAACTATAAATTTACATTAAATATATTAGAAACAACTTACCATTTTGTATTATGGAACTAATAGTATGCCCAAAGCTTACTGTTCTATCATCGTTAAAAATTTCCAAAAATTTATTATAGAATGGCCAGCTCACTTTGCCACGTCCAGTGTTTTTTTACTATTGTCGAGTAAATTTTTAATGTTTTTTTCATATTTCGAAATTTTGTATCTAATAGATCTTCTGAGACATTATATCCTTTACTTTCAAATATTTTTTTAATGTCTGTCCAAAGTCCCCTCTTCTTTATTTTAGGATCTCGAAACTGCTCTTTTTTCTTGCATATTCAGTAACAAGTAATTTTATTAAGTTGTTGTCCCATTTAATCTCGTTGGTGTTTTCAATGTTGTCATCTGCAAAAATAATGATTTTACTAATATAAATCCTTCACTTCCTTAGAGAGTCCGATCAACCACAAACGTTAATATGCCAGAATACCTGTGAGAGTGTTTTCGATTGCTTCCGCAACTGCTGTCTTCAAGATCTATACCGACAATTTCTAGATTATGTTTGTTTTTGATAAAATAATCAGCAGCAAATTCATCTGAAATGTGTTTTTTAGTAATACAATTTGTTCTTTTTCTATTTCAAGCTTACCATTTTTTTGAAGTAAGTCATGCACGTTTTTATCTTCCACAACCTTATATTAAATTCCGTTGAAGGAATAGATATTTTCACTGTCCCCCATTTTAACCTACCTACTTCGTCATGATACACGACACTTGATTCTGGATCGGATAGATTAAAGGGATTAAAGTGTTGAATATAACCTACAAATTAGACCGGTAGACGGGCTTCCTTGGGCATCTTTCAATTCAAAAAATCTCGAAAACCACAAGTCTTAAAAAAAAAATTCTGTTTCATTTACCGGCGATCTCAATCCTTTATAAAATGTTTAATTCCTGTTAACTTTTTAGAAATCTAGGTTGTCTATTGGGCGAGTCACAAAAAGCTTTCTACTCCGTGTGATGTATACTTTTTTTTCTTCAAACGATTTACGGCGATCTCGTGAGCAACACATTTAAATAATAGCATGCATTATTATCATTGCTTAATAGTAATTATATACCAAGGGAGAGAAGACATTTTTCTCAGCCGAGTAGCATTGGCAATGGCTAAGAGGCAAAAAGCAAATTTTATGCATCTGTCAAACAACTGTCAAAGTAGTACGTTTAAACTTTTATTTCTTTATAGTAATATTAAAAGTACAATTATTAGGAGAACAATGTTGTATATTAAGGTTGTATTTAATTGCCCATTTCAGAAACTTTTCATACGCATTGTCATACATTGTCATAAATCACGTAAGGATTTAGTCGGGATTAATGTTGCAGCAGCTTGACTCTACGTTCATTTTGTACCTAAATATTTGGCAGTTATAAAATAATCGTTCAGTCACTTTAAAGCGTTGTGATTAGTCGGTTAAGTAAAGAAATGAATTGTTTCAAAGGTACATACGTCTTCAGTAACAAAATGATCATATTTTTGTACGTTTCAAGAAAAATATGTTTTTACAATTTGACAGCTATAAAAGTAAACTAGGTAGGTACTACAGCCGCAAAAATAACGACAACATCAGTATTTTCATAATTTGACACCTTTCAAAAAAATTACACATTTACAAGTGACGGTTATGCATGGCAGTGAATATGGTGAAAAATAACTTAATGGTAGCTGCCAGAAATTATTTGATTATTGCGACACTCAAAATTGCACAAACATAACCTATTTTACAATTTCGCGGTTATAAGATGTGTTTTGACAGTTACAATGTCGAAATTTAAGAGAGAACATGCTCTATTTACAATTTCACTGCTGCCCGTCAAATTTGAAAAGGATCAACTTCAGGACCTGCTAAAACAGTAAAAATTTCTGCTTTCAATATAATAATTGTTTAAAATTTTATAATGTTTGACATTTGACAGTTTTAATGATCAATTATAAAATTCATTTTTGACAGCTGTCATAAGTCACAGTGACAGTTACACTTGTTAAAATCGTCGAAACAGTCTGAGTACTTGTGTTTATAATTATTTGACAGTTTGTTTTTTCATGATTACGACAATCAAATTTAAGAAAAATAACTGGCTTTGCGATTTTCATAGCTGTCAGAAGTGATTTTATAGATTACTTTTTTTAACACCGAAGTGTATTATTTTCTTGGCGTATGTAAATACAATAATGCAATTTTTCCCAAACGCCAATTATTTAAACATATTTTTATATAAAAATATGCCGTCCCGAAGTGGAGTCGAACCACCTTGTAGGGCTATCGCGGCTCTATCGCATACCGATGCGACCACCGGGGGCTTCGACTACACAAGTAAACTTCACATATATATGCGAACGAGATGTTATAATGACCTAGGATAGGCAACATTTTTAACACCGAAGTGTATTATTTTCTTGGCGTATGTAAATACAATAATGCAATTTTTCCCAAACGCCAATTATTTAAACATATTTTTATATAAAAATATGCCGTCCCGAAGTGGAGTCGAACCACCTTGTAGGGCTATCGCGGCTCTATCGCATACCGATGCGACCACCGGGGGCTTCGACTACACAAGTAAACTTCACATATATATGCGAACGAGATGTTATAATGACCTAGGATAGGCAACATTTTTAACACCGAAGTGTATTATTTTCTTGGCGTATGTAAATACAATAATGCAATTTTTCCCAAACGCCAATTATTTAAACATATTTTTATATAAAAATATGCCGTCCCGAAGTGGAGTCGAACCACCTTGTAGGGCTATCGCGGCTCTATCGCATACCGATGCGACCACCGGGGGCTTCGACTACACAAGTAAACTTCACATATATATGCGAACGAGATGTTATAATGACCTAGGATAGGCAACATTTTTAACACCGAAGTGTATTATTTTCTTGGCGTATGTAAATACAATAATGCAATTTTTCCCAAACGCCAATTATTTAAACATATTTTTATATAAAAATATGCCGTCCCGAAGTGGAGTCGAACCACCTTGTAGGGCTATCGCGGCTCTATCGCATACCGTTCGCATCGTACTCTATCGTACTCGTTCGCATATATATGTGAAGTTTACTTGTGTAGTCGAAGCCCCCGGTGGTCGCATCGGTATGCGATAGAGCCGCGATAGCCCTACAAGGTGGTTCGACTCCACTTCGGGACGGCATATTTTTATATAAAAATATGTTTAAATAATTGGCGTTTGGGAAAAATTGCATTATTGTATTTACATACGCCAAGAAAATAATACACTTCGGTGTTAAAAATGTTGCCTATCCTAGGTCATTATAACATCTCGTTCGCATATATATGTGAAGTTTACTTGTGTAGTCGAAGCCCCCGGTGGTCGCATCGGTATGCGATAGAGCCGCGATAGCCCTACAAGGTGGTTCGACTCCACTTCGGGACGGCATATTTTTATATAAAAATATGTTTAAATAATTGGCGTTTGGGAAAAATTGCATTATTGTATTTATAGATTACTGTTAGTACTACAGTTTTTCCATATTTTGAGTACGACGTGAGATATTTAACGGCTAACGGAGTGTTGACATTGCGAAAAACGCTATTTTTACAATATGACAGCTGTCAGAAATTTATTAATTCTTATAACACTCAAATTGCAAAAAAGAGACACGCACCCGTCAGAATAGTGAGAACAGAAGAAGAGAACTAATTTCACAACTGTCAGATGTATTTTGACAGCCACAATGGTCAAACTTATAATTTGAGAGCTATTAGAAATATTTTGACAAAACAGCTGTTTTGATGAATTTGACAGTATTAAATTAACGAAATAGGAGTATTAAATTTTATCTACAGGTACATAAACATAATAAACTGTTGAGCTAACAATAAGTAAGTGTAACAAAATATAAATAAAACTCCAAGCGTACAGTATCGAAAATAGCACATCGTCTCTAAACTGTACACGAAATAATTCCGAACCCGTAAGATCAGGAGAGGTTATAATTGCCGTTAATTAAGATATTAATAAGAGAGTCAATAAACGCGTTAGTCGGTGAGAGTAGCGTGCGATATTTCTAGAACGTCAAGTGCTCGAGTATGTTGAACACCTGGCCTCCGCTTCTGCGGCTACAGGACAGCCAACATCTCTCCTCTACGTTGTACTATACAACGCGTACAAGTAACGATCATATCGGCGATCATATCATCTGTTGAGATGACTACCGCCTTGCACACGTTCGCTCCCGCTGATCCTCTTCGCTCTTCGCTAACTCCGGCCGTGCGATGACGAAAAACTACTTTCCGGACGATATCCAATGGCGGCAAGGCGCGTCTGTGCTTTGGCCATTCGGGGAAAAAAGGAAGATGATGGAACCTCAACGAACGACTGGGAAGACGAATCTACGAAGTTGTATCCTCCATTTGTTGTATCATGTCTTCCGGTAATTCATTTTTAAACTTTTAAAGATTCATATCAACTGTATACATATACATACAATAATATAGTACAAAATTTTATTTGTTAAAAAAGTCGAGCCGAATCAAAGCTCAGTAGCTACACTCAACATCTGCCAAAAGATGGATTTTTGCCAAATTATATCAAGAGATAACATAGCTATTACTAGACCGTATGCCGCTGGTATCTAAAGATACTTGAATCATCCTACATATTTAAATGCCTCACTTCGCAACCACAAGAGGCAGTAGAAGCCCAGCCAGACGGTTTATAAATGGACTTTGTCTACTTTCGAATAGTAGATTTGCGATAATGGACAAAATTAAAGCTAAAACATCTCTTCGAAAGCCAAAAGCCGTGTACTCGAGTACCGTATAAAATTAGTAGGAGTGTCTTCTATAGTTTTATCTCTCCTATTAAATATGCCTTCGTTTTGTGCTAATTAAATGCTCAGATATCATCAAATCAATCACAGAATTCCTTTTTTAATAGATTAAATTAAAACTTAAGTAAATAGCATTTATATTAATTGCATTTTTTTTGTATCTTCGCGTAATAGTATAATTTTTAATTTAATACGACCGTTTATTATAAATTAAAACACGAGCGGCTACTTGACCTTAATAAACTGATTGAAAAACAGTAATTATTTTCACGGATCTTGGAAAAAATGGAAATGAAAAGTTCCCGGGAATTAATTCATATGAAAATAATTATGTGTAAATTTGCTAAAGACAAACAAAACATCCTGCTTATTAAGGATGTTTAGATTGTGTACAAATTATGTTTATTTCGTCACGAATGCAAAATCGGATTTGTTTTAATTTAATTGGATTGTTTTCACAAGGCGAATGCAAGGGAAGCAGCATGTTTAATCATATCTTTTGCTTTTCCTCTTTTGTCAATTGCTTTTCAAGATGTGTCTAATGCTTTTCCAATAATTGTGTACTAATAAGCTTGTTTTGTCAATGAAATTCCTTATTTGTCAAATGTGTGTCCGTATTAATTTGTCAATTGAGTTTCGCAAACATTTTACGTGCTTGGTGTATTGATATGGATAACAATGGTCGCAAGAGAAGAAATGCCAAAATAAGTAATGAAATACCTACTTTAGTCATTAATTTTTTAATAGTGGTTCCACGGTGAAAAATGTAACACAATAATTTTCGGTTTTACCTGATACCGTTAGAAAAATATATGCAACCTATAAGAGGACTAATAATGTTGCAAAAGTATCAACAGCCAAAATTATCTTTAGCTCAAGCAAGGTGGAAATCATTTTAATCTTTCTATCTTTGATGAAACAGGAATGCGAAAAACAAAGAAATCTGAGCTGGAGATAGAGGAGGACGGACCTCGGCCTTCTTCCCATCATAAACATTAAAGATCCAGCTCCAATTGAAATCCTCAACACTGTTTCCTGCAAATGTACAAAGGAGTGTACAGGGAAGTGCAGCTGCCGAAAAGTAGGCATGAAATGTTCAAGAATATGCCACAACTGCAAGGGCCAGTCATGCTCGAATTCAGCATTCTTCGAGGATGAGGATGTGACTGATATTGCCGTAGAAGCAGAAATTGGTGAGGATAGTCCCGTTGAAGATAATCCCGATAAACAGGACCTCGCGCCGTCCGAGCTTCTCAGATGAAGGACCATCAACATCTAAGAAAATGCGGACATGAATGCTGGCTACATTTCTGTTTTCAAGATATGTGGTCTTGGAAAGCCGCTTAATGTAAGGTTTTTTTTCGTTTTTAACATTGGATTTTGGTTATACCACTAAACCGAATTTGATTTTTTAAATGTCAGTCGACGCAGAATTTAGTCTTCTCTATTTTTAAATAGAATGACACTATCCGTGCGACGCACCGTTTTTCAGCTACAAGCAAAAAAATGAAAAAAGGTGCAAAAATTTGGCGGTTTTTCGGCTACTAACCGTTAAGCTCACCACCTGGGATGGTGCAAACTCAGATTACACGCATTTAGAACCAAACAGAGGTTTTAAAACGATTTCCATCTTGATGGAAATTAATTCCTCAAAACGGATTTTTTCGACTTAATTTTATTGGCCTATTACGGAGAAATGAAATTTTAAATTAAGTTACATGTTATTAGATTATGGACATGACGTTTGCAAAACGAGAAAATCATTTGACAAAAGAGGAAAACCAAAAGAAAAAGGCTGTAAAATTGTTTGGGCTTGAATTTCATGATTGACAACTTGCACACACACACAGATCCGATACGCCCTATTGATATCAGAGTTTCGACTGGTTCGACTGGGAAGTAGTGCCGTTCTGTTGAAGCCAAAGATTGTGCATTTCATCCACGGTAATGGTAGCCAATGACTGTAACGGCAGCTTCTTGCTCATTCTCGAAGAAAAGTTGCCAAAACCCCCATCAAATAGTCACTTGTTTTGAGTGCATCGGCTTCTCAATGATGACGTTTGGATTTTCTGAGCACCAAATGTGACAATTTTTCTTATTGACGTAGCCTCCGATGTGGAAACGGCCTTCATCTGAAACGATGATTTTTCGGTAAAAATGCCCAAAGCGATCTCCAACAGATTGGGCGAACTGAAAACGCATCGGATGGTCATGAGGCTTTAATTCTTGGACCAATTAAACTTTAAACGCCTTGACATCGCACACCATGGGCAACAGCAGCAATCTTTTCGGCTGAGCGCACTGGACGAAAACGTGAATAGGTTGTTTTGTCGAATAACGATTCAGTTTCACCAACTCGCTTCACGAATTGATCCGCAAACTGACACAGTTTATGAAACACATTTAATTAAGTTCAACGTCTAACGCGATGACAAGCAATGACACACCTTTTACGGCGTTTTTTAAATTCAACTCACGGGGAGGTGTAAAATAAAATATTTTGATAGTGTACATTGTTTATATAATTTTCTTATTTGCATATATGAGGTACAGGTTTCGAGGATCGTTTGTCCCTTTTGTCAAGGTTAAGGTTAAGATTAAAATTGACAAACATGTTCTTTTTTATCATCTCAATCATTTAAATACTATGCCCATATTGGCCCTATATTGAACAGTTTGCTTTGTGGACTATTGTGGTATTAAGTAACGCAAATTCAAGATAAGTTGGACGCTGTATACGGGAGCTCTGTGCCATCATTTATCACAGTGAAATTTTGGGCAGCAGAATTTAAACAAGACTGTACAAGCTTGGGTTTTTTTTTCGGCAAGGAAAGTAATAGCAACTGTTTCTTTGACATAGTCATGGAGTCTTCATATGGAATTCATGGAGTTATCTTAATCGATTATCCTCAAATAGGAAAAAACATTACAGGAGTATCATTACTGGACAAGCTGAAGACAAAAATTGCTGAAAAACGCCCATATTTGCAGAACAAAACTTGTTTCACCAGAACAACGCAGCGTCTCACACCTTAGCGGTTGCCATGACGGAAATTCACGAAGTAAGGTTTGAACTGATTAACCACCATCCTTACTACCCAGATCTAGCCCCAAGCGACTTCATTTTGTTTCCGAGTATTATTTGTACAGGTTGAAAAGAAGGGAACATCGCTGAGAGAAGTGCGTGCGCTTCCAAAAAAACAAAGAATAAATTTTGCAAGAAAATGTTTTATGTGTCTTTGTTAGGTCGGAAATTTGTCAAACCACCCTCATACGTTTAGGTACCTTTGCGGCTAATTTTCAGGTCTAGAAAAGCCACGGTTGCATTTTATTCATGTTGTACATATAGTAAATTGAATTCTCTTATTGAAGGTGTTAGAATTTAAACATTAAACACCTAAACGTCTCCTATAGAAAGTTTGATTACGATCAAAGATCACAGATAGATCTTTTACGTTTTTATATCCGTTTTGTGGCACTGCTTCTGTTCTTTAAGGCATCTAAAGTTCGTTCCTAAAAGCTTTTGCAGTACTATTGATGTGATTGCTACTTGCTGGTTGATGTGGTTGCTACGTCTTTCAACTCTTGCTGAGCTACTATTCCTGTAGATGTTGTGAATATCTTGTTCTGCGTTAGTTAGCATAGTTACAAATTCAGATTTTAGGATTTTGATGCTGGCATTTGCTTCTTCTGAATTCTGCAAGGTTTAAAGTTTTGCCGAAAATGAGTGGTATAAGGGGTTGGTTTTTTTTTAATCATCTTTATCTGGTTTTATTGTACAACCCTAACCAGCCTCTGCTCTTTATAGGTAGTGACAAAATTCTGTTTCATTGTAATTGTTAATTTATCAAAATAATCATTACAGATTACAAAAGGATCCTTCTAGCACATAGATTTTAACCACTTTCAAGATACAAAAAAGTGTTTTCTAATTTACAATACAAACAATTTTAATCATAATTCTCGAACCTCTAATTTGTTAAGATATGGAAACACTCCTCGTTCAAATATAGCTTTATCATTCGGGTACTTCAATATAATTTTTTTTTTTTTTTTTATGTGTGGTGGGTGCTTAGTTGCAATGACTCCGTAAGCTGTATTACTTGTCTGGCTATCACTGCAACTCTTGCGGTGTAGTTTAGTGTGTGTAAGTTGTGTTTAAATGGCTTTGTGACAGCATCATATCGCCTTTTATGATGCCGCGCTGTTAATCACTTTGCTCCCAACAGCGAATGGCAAGTCGATCCGGGATTAAACTCTCTGAAAAAATGTCACCGTCCCTCCAG
This sequence comes from Holotrichia oblita, assembly GCA_023690525.1. Lineage (NCBI taxonomy): Eukaryota > Metazoa > Arthropoda > Insecta > Coleoptera > Scarabaeidae > Holotrichia > Holotrichia oblita. The sequence goes on along the minus strand of CM043016.1, from coordinate 22,337,035 downwards.
AGAATTGAACCCCGGCACCTATCGTCCTCTCACAACAATAGTCAGCCGCCTAACCACTGCGGCCATCGACCCGTTAATAATAATAATAATAATAATAATAATAATAATAATAATAATAATAATAATTTTTTTTTATAATCCTCCACGCACTCCACCTTAATCCAGAGCACCCAACCATGCAGGAGCATGACCAGGCCCTACGGGTATTCCTCACGCGAGAGAACGCATCGCAATCACGACAAGACATGAAAACACGTCAATACCGCCACCGCGATACGCCTCCCCCTACAATGTATATATATATAGCAGATAGTTTAAAACAAAGACAATAAAATAAGTTGTTCTATAATAACCTAAGCACTACTATCCACATCTGGTAAAACATCTGATGAAAACATCTGATTAAACGAACCTCTTGAGCACTAAGTACAAGTACTTGTCAGCATAGAGAGTTCAGTTTAGTGTTGACCAACATATAACTAGTAAGTAATAATTAAAATTTAAATACTAAATTAATATTCTTTCCCTGACATTCCACACTGTTAAATGTGTCGTATTAATGCATCCACAAAATAAAGATGAATACTAGCGACGAAGCTAGCTTACGAATACTAGCATAGCAATGTAAACCCAAAAATAATTACAAAATAACAGTAATACCCTTCAATCCCGCAACTATCAAATTAATGATTAAACAATTATATCGAAACTACTAAAAACTTCAATCATAACTGCAACAATGCAAAAATAAAACTAACATAAAGTTATAATTTCTAATTTAAACAAATTAAAATTAAAATTAAAACCATTCCTAAGCTAATTACATTTTATCATTCAAATTTAACCAAAAACAAAACCTATTCCGACTCCTCACAAGCACTCACATCACATCAACTACACTAATTAATCCGAGTTAATAATCACAATAAACACATGATCCTCGATGATACAACACACAATGAGTCTTTTCTTAATCCTCCATCAACCAGTCTAACACTAATTTTTTGAACTTAACTTTTGAAGATTCTGATACAATGTGGGTGGGTAGTAGATTAAATAGTCTATGTAGAACCGCACTTCTTGTTCTATCACCATACTTATTTATTGTTCTTTGTATTCTTGTTTGACCCATCGCTTTTGCTCTTGTATCGTGATTATGGTCTATTTTTTGAATGCCACCTAATTTATTAAAATTGTTTGTCAGCGTCCTCAACCAACATAATTTTTCCACATCTAAAATGTTAGAATCTTTTGATGTTTGTAAGCCTTCACTTTTTGAACTTTTTTTAATTATACCTCCTATTCTGTCCTGTATATACTTTAGTCTGCTAATGTAGGAGTGTGAGGCCGTACCCCAGACCGATACTCCATAATTTAGTACGGATTGTACCAGGCTGCTGTATATCAGTTTCAATGTTTTGAATGGCACCATCTCCGCAAGATAATAAAAACACCACACAAAGTGTCTTAGTTTTTTACATAAATCATTTATTTGTTCGTTCCACAAAAAGAAATTGTCCACATACACTCCCACATATCTAATACGTGCTACATTTTCTATGTTATCCTTACAATCACAATTTTTGATATTTTCCCCTTGCATGTGGTAGTTGTTATGTATGCACCCGTTATCATGAAATTTTAAGTGTACTTGGCAGTTAAAAGCTATATGTGGAGACCTGATGTGCATCAGTTTGGTCTTTTTACTATTTATCGCCAGCTCATTATCATGACACCATAATTGAAGTCGAAAAAAATCGTGCTGCAACCTTTCATTTGCTGTTTCCAAGTTTTTATGTATGGAAACGATTACCATATCATCCGCATACATGTAATAGTCGCAAAGTTCGAAGCATCTACCCACATCGTTAACATACAGAATGTATAGTAGCGGACCCAGTATACTACCCTGGGGCACGCCAATGGTTGATTCTTTATTGCTGCTTAAACTTTTCCCGATTTTGACTTTAAATGATCTTTTGGTTAAGTAATCTGTTAGCCAAGTGTGTATTGGTCCTCGTATGCCATAGTCATAAATTTTGTTAAGCAACTTTTCATGATTGATGGAATCAAATGCACGCGAAAAATCCACAAAGACACATTCCACATGCATGTGCTCGTTTAATTTCGTATTGACTAAATCGGCGAAATCTTCCAGTAATTGTGTTGTACCTTTACCAGAGAGATATCCGTACTGCTTAGCATCAATGCGATTGAAATTATTAAGAAAGTCATAAATTTTACTCGATATATATCTTTCCATAATCTTATCTATTGTTGACAGTAGAGATATACCCCTGTAATTTTCATATAAACTATGATTACCATTTTTGTAGATTGGTCTGACAATTGCACATTTTAATCCCTCTGGCACGATACCCTTTCTCAGAGACAGATTAATTAACTGTAATAATGGTAGCATAAAAACATCTCTAAAGTTTTTAATATCTTTCGCGCTGATATTATCACATCCAGGAGATTTATTAATTTGTAGGCAATCTAATATTTTTTGTAGATCATACAAATCCATATCCGGTAAAAACATCGATTTATCAAACAAATTATGTGTGTTCTTACCCGTAAATACTTTCTTATTGCATTTATGAACTATTGCATCAGTTTGCGTTTTAAATGTATTAGCAAAATTATTTGCAATTATGTACTCCTCTGTTTTCATATATTTTTTAATTTTATCATCGCTTCCTATTTTATTACCGCGACCTAAAATATTATTTATATTTATCCAGGTTTTTTTCATGTCGCCTTTACAGTTATTAAATAATTTTGTAAAATGTTTCTTTTTTTCTAATTTTATTAACATATTTATCTAATTATTATTATATTATTATACATATATACTATATTATTATTTATTATAATAATAATAATAATAATAATAGTCTTTATTACGCTAAAACACATATATAATATAAATAAATATATATAAACAAAACAGAAAAAAAATATTAGCGTAACCTGAAGGCGAAGTTCAGCCAGGCTGCTTTTCAACTTATGCCTTCATACATTACCACACACTACCGCTAAGTTGGCTGTTCCCAATAACTTAAATATTAACATTAGTATTATGCACATTACATGAGAATGTAACTATACACGTTAAAAAAAAAGAAACAATAAAAAAAATTTTTTTGGTAGGCATGCATCAACCACGCTTCTGTTCAGCAAAAAGAAGTTTTCGCAAATTACTTTTAAACACATATAAAGATGCTGATACAACATGTTCAGGTAAGCTATTGTAGCAAGCATATATTTGGTAAGTAAACGAGGACTGATATAAGCTTGATTTGTGGGGTGGCGGAGATAATTGGCCCCGAAACCTGGTTAGCAAATTCTGAACATCAGTTCTATAACGAATCTTGCAATAAAGATATGGAGGTGTTTTCCCCGTGGTCCCGATATCTAAATGTATTATCAATAACTAAACCAAGGCACTTAACCTTCTCAACTAATGGGATATCAACGTTATTAATTTTAACGCGAAATACATTAGATAAATTTCGACACATTTTCCTGCCTCCGAAGAGGATTAGTGTTGATTTTACTGGATTTAAAATAAGGTTGTGGCGTAAAGAATTTTCATGCAAAATAGTCAGGTCGCGGTTGATATTATAACAAGCTTGTCTCCAGTCAGCTGGAGCAAAACTGTAATAAAGTTGTGTATCGTCGGCGTATGTATGAAAACTGCAGTGCTTTAAATTAGAGAGAAGATTGGAAGTATATATTGTAAACAAGAGAGGACCTAATATGGAACCTTGCGGCACTCCATCGCGCATTACCGAAAATTGATTTTCAATTCTAACTGACTGTGTGCGATTACTCAAATAACAGCGAAATAGAGCGTTAGAAGTGTCATCAAACCCAATGTAGTCCAGAATAGATAAAAGAACGTCAAGGTTAACAGTATCAAAAGCTTTGAGAAGAGCAGTCTCACAACTAAAGTTAGCTCGAAAACCGGACTGAGTAGGTGGAAGGATATTATATGCGGAGAAGTATCCCCTCAATTGAACAGCAATTACTTTTTCGATAACTTTAGACAAAACGGGTAGCAGGCTTATAGGTCTTAAGTCACGCAACTCTTGAGGATTCTTAAGTTTGGGTAACGGACAGACAATAGCGCTTTTCCATATATCTGGGAACACACCCTCAACCAAACAAGTATTAACTAAATGAGTAATGAAAGGAATAATAATAGAACCACATAACTTGATCATAGTAATATTCAGGCCATCACAACCATAAGCTTGTGACTTTATGCTAGACATTATGTCCGCGATTACGCTCTCAGCAACAGGTTGCAAGGAGAATTGGGACGAAAATCGTTTGTTGGCAAGGTAATAATCAACAGTCTCACCAATGTTTACAGTAGAAGGGACATCACAAGAATCAAGGAAGTAGTCATTGATTGTATTTGGATTATTGAATTGTCAAGGTAGACAAGTCGCAGTTTCCTTTCCTCCCACTCCCAAACGGCTAAGATGCTTCCAAAAAGTGGTTCCACCCTTTGAACGAAAAGCAAAATCATAGTATGCTTTTTTTTCAAGGTTAAAGGTATTGGTAGTTAGATTGCGGAGAGACTTGTAGTAAATCCAATCCTGTGCGTTTCGAGTGACACGATGTTTAGCCTTAGCCTTGTCCCTAAGATTAATTAAAAGTTTTAAATTGTCGGTCAGCCATGGGATGTGCGGCTTAGTCAACCGTCGAACAATTAGTGGAGCATGTCTATTAAATAGCTCCAATATGCTATTAGTGAAAAATCCAACTTTATCATCAATGCTATGAAGACGAAAAATCACATGGAAAGGAATGTTAAATAAATCCGTGTTGAAATCATTATTGTTTATGGAAGCGAAATTTCTATAAATGTGAAAGCGTGGAGTATTTTTTTCTTTAATGAATTTGATATTAAAATAAATAAAATCATGGTCAGAGAAGTTACAATCAAGTACTCCACTATCTGAAATAAAGTTTTGGTTGGATACAAATAACAGGTCAATTAGAGAGCAGTAATTCGAAGAAAGTCTTGTTGGTAAATCTATAAGTTGAACAAAGCCCAGTGGATCAAAAAAATCAACCAGATACATTGTTTTTACGTCAGTATCTTTGAGGTAGTCTATATTAAAATCACCACAACACACTATGTTTTCGCTCAAAGGTAAAACCTCAGTAATAGTATTTTCAAGATTATCTAGGAAAGTCTTGTAATTGAAAGTTGGAGGTCTGTAGATTGCTCCAATAGTAAACGTCGTACTGGTAGAATCAATCAACATAGTAAAGCATAATTATTTCAAGAAAGAGTAAATAAGATAAATGTATATTATAAACAAAATACCTAAGTAAAAATACAAGAAAAAACAATCAGTAGCTAACAAAAATCTAGTAAACTAGAGTAAGGAGTGAATAATATTTATAGTGCAAAAAGTAACAAAGTGCACAAGCCGTTAGTAACCACTCAAAAATAAAAAAATAAGATTGTGGTAATAAAAGAATAATTATTCAAAGCGCATATGATTTCTTAATTTATTTTGGCTGCCAACCAAATTTCTAGACAGCTTTCATTAATCATCCCTTGCTTCATTACACCTCCAACTTATTATTCAATTCGTAGATTTCATTTATATTCAATCTGATGCTTCCTGTAATCTAATTCGTCTTAATTCTCTAAATTTACATCTCCAAGAAATCTAATTCTAACAAATTAAACACTTAGTACATTCAATGACAAGGTCTTGCGGTTTTTGGCAGATTTAAAAACATAAACCAATAAATCACCAACTTATTTCTTGTTTGGAATTTCCGCTACTTTTTTTTGAACCATCTTAAAGAGCAAAGATTAATAATTTGCATAAATATAATTATATAGTTAAAGAGGTTTGTGAATTCCTCATCAAATTACAAAGAAAAATCTTCGGCTTTAGATAAAATGATAAGTTATAAATAGTAGGAGTAATAATTCTGCAAATTCCTACAGCGATAACGTGATTCATAATTAATTTTTTTTTAAATTGCGCGTTGTGAGATAATCTCGAGGCGCCAAACATGAAGCTATATAATTGTGGATTCAAGATTATTCATGATTACTGAGAAGTTGTTTTACGTTACAAGTTATTGACAGGTAGCAGATAAATCTTTTCTAGTGTTTATTTAAAGTTGTGATTACCTGCTTTTTTTCAGGTAGTCTTGTATTTGTTCTATTCTTAGCAGGCGCCGCACCGGATGTTCCTTTAAATATCTTTACTATGACTTATGACTAAAATCAACAGAATTTAACTAGAAAAAATTGTGTTGCAATAAAATTATAGTATCTATAATTGTGTTGCTGGAAGGAGACAAATCAGAATTTATTTCAAATGTATTAGATACAGGATGTAGCTGTCGATGTAGAGGCGATTGCTACTCCACTTGTTCCCTTGGATACACACCATCCAGCTTTATGTGTGACTTTGGTATCACTGCATATTATCACAACCATACATTCTAAATCTCAGTCTAATAAGTATTATGATTACTCTAATGTAGACTTCGATGCATTGTATAATCAACTAAGTCGATGTAGCTGGGATTCAGTGATTAATAATCATGACTTTAATAAATCTGTAGATGTTTTTTTATCAAATCTTATATGATAACTCTCTTACAGTTAACCCTTAATAACCTGAATGATCGTTTTTTGGAAAAAAAAAAACGTGTTTTCGTCTAATAAATGTCATCTAGGACATCATACGAGGCCAAAGAAACAAATTTTTCGTAATTTCTCTTTTTCATTTTTGACATGTATGGCGTGACATATACATATGTCACAGGAGGAAGATGTGTGAGCAAAATACAAATCCTTCTCAGTGTAATTATGAGTATGAATATAAAAGGTAATGGAAACTGGGAGCTATTTTTGGTGAAAAACTATATTGCAATCGATACAAAATCCCAGATCACATTTGGAACACATTGTTCGGACAGTCGATTTGCAGTTTTCCTGTGCACAGGAACATCATCGTTAATTACACTATTATTTCCTGTACTAGCACCAAAGCTTAGAGGTCTCCAGGAGCCTTTGTATTGTGTGCCATATCTGGATAGATATGTTAACACAATGTATCTGCAAAACTCGAGCTGTGACTCTGACCCATTTCCAGCTTTCTTGTACAAGTACCAAGCGGTTTGAATACTAACATCCAGAAGCCATGTAAAAAGGGACCACCACCATTTTTTTAGAATGTATTGAAATTCTGTGCCGGGCTACATTTTGATCCATGAGATCAGTTCCTCCCATTAAGTATTATACTTTCCTATAATATTAGGTCCAGGTACAACAACAACCTTCCTATCACTTTGCGAAAACCTTTTCACTTGCAAAAAGGTGCAACTCCATAACAGGTTGAAGCGATAGTGACAACGTTATTGTCAATCCAGCGAAAGTAATACCATTTTGACGATCTAGAATACAGTGGTGTTCAAATTCCTAAATCTCACATATCACGGAGCAGAGTTGGGCTTGTGAATAAATTGTCTATATGAAGCTTGTAAGACAACTTCTTTTTGTTTTCCGGCAATTCCAATACCATGCCAACTAGAGGATCGATGATTTTTACCCTGATACAAGTCAAAGTTGAATAAATAACCTCCTCTGGTGTTTAGAAACCACATTTTGTAGTCAAAACGAAGATGTTCTCTTCAGGCACAAAGTACATACATACTTTCAGAAACACATATTTCGATTTATCCATTAGTGGACGAATTTTCCATGCTTCATCATTTTGCACTGGATTATTATTGTCTGCCAAATGAACAAATTGCATTATTTGCTCGAATCGATTCTTTCTGATCGCATTTTTTACAATTGGATTACCCAAATCCGATTTGGAGTCCCAGTAGAATCGCCTCGCTGGTTTTATGTCATAACCGCTCAAAATGAAAACTCCTATGGCACTCTTTATTTCTTCGGAAGCGGGGATACGGGGATCCGCACTATTCTTGAAACGCGCATATTATCTGGTTTCGTTTACAAGATAGGTGATCAAATCATTATCCCAAAATAATTCAAATATTTCTACTCGTGTAAGGTTCGTAAATTCTGCAAAGTCTGGGGAAAGAAATTCTATGGCAGGTTTCTTGATATCGCCAGATATCCAATCAAAATTCGTTTGCCTACTCCTAGGCAAAGAAAGTATTGGTGTTTCATCTGTCTCGATATTGTCGCTGTTTATCCTTGTATTATCATGCCGACCAGTCAGCTTATTCAAATCTCCACTATCGTCTTATTTTCCGGAATCTTCGTCAGTCAACTGATCCACTTCCGGTGGTTCAACTTATTGAGAAAAAAATAAATTACCGTTACCGATTTGCGTTGCATATAAGTCACGCTAGGTTGTTAAGGGTTAAAGAAATATCAAAACCCATTTCATTTAGACAGATTCAAATTCTATAGAAATAAATTGAATGTAAAAATTGATCGAGCGTACCAGAATTACTGTAATAACCTTGAATTATCAACTAACTCAAATCCTAATGGCTTTTGGACTTTTATAAAAAAATAAACGTCGTGGTTTGCAATCAACACACAGTTAGGTCACAGTTAGATATAATTTATTCTGACTTTTGATAGGGTAAATCACGATGTACTTTTAAATAAACTATTTCATTTTGTATTTTCTCCAGCTATAATAAAATTATTTTCATCTTATTTATGTAATCGGAGACAATATGTAAACTATAATGGTAAACTCTCAAAATTCATACACGGTTAACTCTGGAGTACCACAAGGAAACAACCTTGGACCCTTGTTATTTTCGATTTTTATAAATGACTTCCCTTCAATCCTTTTTTCTAGCTGTTTATTATATGCGGATGATTGTAAAATTTGTAATCGAATAAACTCTCTATTGGACTCGTCAAGACTGCAGATTCATTTGAATAATCTATCATTCTGGTGTCAAGATAATAAATTGACATTAACCCTTAACAACCTAGCGTGACTTATATGCAACGCAAATCGGAACGGTAATTTATTTTTTTTTCTCAATAAGTTGAACCACCGGAAGTGGATCAGTTGACTGACGAAGATTCCGGAAAAGAAGACGATAGTGGAGATTTGAATAAGCTGACTGGTCAGCATGATAATACAAGGATAAACAGCGACAATATCGAGACAGATGAAACACCAATACTTTCTTTGCCTAGGAGTAAGCAAACGAATTTTGATTGGATATCTGGCGATATCAAGAAACCTTCCATACAATTTCTTTCCCCAGACTTTGCAGAATTTACTAACCTTACACGAGTAGAAATATTTGAATTATTTTGGGATAATGATTTGATCACCTATCTTGTAAACGAAACCAGACAATATGCGCTTTTCAAGAATAGTGCGGATCCCCGTATAGCTTCCGAAGAAATAAAGTGTGCCATAGGAGTTTTCATTTTGAGCGGTTATGACATAAAACCAGCGAGGCGATTCTACTGGGACTCCAAATCAGATTTGGGTAATCCAATTGTAAAAAATGCGATCAGAAAGAATCGATTCGAGCAAACAATGCAATTTGTTCATTTGGCAGACAACAATAATCCAGTGCAAAATGATGAAGCATGGAAAATTCGTCCACTAATGGATAAATCGAAATATGTGTTTCTGAAAATATGTATGTACTTTGTGCTTGAAGAGAACATCTTCGTTTTGACTACAAAATGTGGTTTCTAAACACTAGAGGAGGTTATTTATTTAACTTTGACTTGTATCAGGGTAAAAATCCTCGATCCTCTAGTTGGCATGCTATTGGAATTGCCGGAAAACAAAAAGAAGTTCTCTTACAAGCTTCATATAGACAATTTATTCACAAGCCCAACTTTGCTCCGTGATATGTGAGATTTAGGAATTTGAACACCACTGTATTCTAGATCGTCAAAATGGTATTACTTTCGCTGAGTTGACAATAACGTTGTCACTATCGCTTCAACCTGTTATGGAGTTGAACCTTTTCGCAAGTGAAAAGGTTTTCGCAAAGTGATAGGAAGGTTGTTGTTGTACCTGGACCTAATATTATAGGAAAGTATAATACTTAATGGGAGGAACTGATCTCATGGATCAAAATGTAGGCCGGCACAGAATTTCAATACATTCTAAAAAAAATGGTGGTGGTGCCTTTTTACATGGCTTCTGGATGTTAGTATTCAAACCGCTTGGTACTTGTACAAGAAAGCTGGAAATGGGTCAGAGTCACAGCTCGAGTTTTGCAGATACATTGTGTTAACATATCTATCAAGATATGGCACACAATATAAAAGCCCCTGAAGACCTCTAAGCTTTGGTGCTAGTACAGGAAATAATAGAGTAATTAACGATGATGTTCCTGTCCGAACAATGTGTTCCGGGACTTCGTATCGATTGCAATATAGTTTTTCACCAAAAATAGCTCCCAGTTTCCATTACCTTTTATATTCATACTCATAATTACACTGAGAAGGATTTGTATTTTGCTCACACATCTTCCTCCTGTGACATATGTATATGTCACGCCATATATGTCAAAAATTAAAAAGAAAAATTACGAAAAATTTGTTTCTTTCGCCTCGTATGACGTCCTAGATGACATTTATTAGACGAAAACATGTTTTTTTCCACAAAACGATCATTGAGGTTATTAAGGGTTAAATCTTTCTAAACGTACTGTTATCAGCTTTACAAGAAAAATGATGCCGTTTGTGTTTCAGTATAAATTAAATATTTCTGACGTGTATAGAAATTTGGCCTTCATAAGGCGTAATACTAGAGAATTTAAAACTACCTATTCACTATGTGTGCATTTGTACAATCTAAATTCTAGTTTGGAACAGTAATATGGTCGCCGAGTACGGAGAAACACATTAAAATTGTCGGACGTGTACAAAATGCTTTTTAAAAATATATTTACTTTAAGAAACACAACATTAACCCACGATTTGCATCTTTTCGACAATGCTAGGCTGTTATCCTCTGTCACTTGTACAATTAATATTATGATATCGTTGAAATCTTCGGTATAAAAAGAGATGTTTTCATGATACATGTAAAGTCAATATTATTTTCCTTTAATGGGCATTTGCCTTTCTAGAAACCGATCTAAATTTAGATTTATTAAGTCGGGCCATTAGGTACAGATTGACACCGATGAGCCCAAAAAATAAAAATAACAGAATTGCGTTTGTCAGAAATCACCTTTTCCGTTTAAATTGGAAAAAAACGTCATGTGGTCGAATGAATCTAAAATTAATATGTTTGGATCAGATGGTAAGCAATATGTGAGATCACCGAATACAGCCTTTGATCCATGAATTGATCATGAATTGGGGTTGCCTCTAGGAGGAACATATAGGTCCAATCGTTTTTTTTAATTATCAATAGTACACCGAAGAGAGCCCTGAAAATTTGGTTGCCTTGGTTTCTGCTCTTTTTAAATATTAGTGGATTTTTGGATTTTACGCAAAATTTTAGGCCAACTTTCTTAAATAAACCTTATGTCTAAAATGCACCGTTTCTGAATAATTCCACTTTTTTGTTTAATAATTCGACAATCATTGCTAGGCGTCATTCGGCCTCTCTCAGACAACGTTTGACTTAGAGCCTTCAAAATTTTTATGATGAGTACTAAGGTATAATTGTAAATCATTGTTGGAAAAAAAAGTCTAATATCTTACACAGGATGTTCAAAATACACTTGCCAATGTAGACAACTTCATACCTTGGTAAGTCGCTTATTTCAAATGGAACACCCTGTATTTTATTGGGCCAATAGTTGGGACTTTTTATTCCCTTTTGATCTGTATTTACATTCCCTATACTTAACTCTTAAGGTTTTTGAGTTATTTATGATTTTTATAAAACAGACTGAGATTTGAAAAAAAAACAAAAGTTGCCATGAATCATAAAATGACATTTCCAATAAAACAAATACTCTAAAGCTAATCTGATAATTACCAAGAGTGTTATTGTTAATTTAATAGTTGTTCCTTTAATTTGTTTGATACAATACTGTTTGATTACAATACACTGAGTAATAATAATACAAATAATAATAATAATAATAATAATAACCATAATGGATAAGACATTTAAAATTTTTTTTTATTCATGGACAGTGTAACATAATGACTGCTCGAACATGCAGAAACTTTAATGAAATTTACCCTCAGCTATCACCGACGACAGAAAAAAAATTGAGAAGGTATTTGGCCAATTTTCTAACTGGTAGCGTTAAAATAAAGAAAGAGGCCGAAAAAAAAGTGGAATTATTCAAAAACGGTGCATTTTAGACATAAGGTTTATTTCAGAAAGTTAGCCTAAAATTTTGCGTAAAATCCAAAGATCCACTAATATATGGGGTGTTCCATTTAAAATAACGAAGTTCCTATCGATTTCTGTTATAACCGGAAGTCGACCATCTTTAAAATTATTTTATTTAAAAAGAGCATGACCGGAATCCAAGACAACCAAATTTTCAGCGCTCTCTTTGGTGTACTTTAGAAAATATTCTAATAGGCCACTCAACTTGGGACACCCTGTATATACGAGTACATTCTTGAAGAAGAATCATAAAGAAAACATTCGTATTTGTTGTTGTTGAAGATCTCTACTTCCTGCTAGAGAACCACAGCAGAGAGACCTGCTATGCCGGGCTATTGGTATTGAGGGCCTCTTGGATTTTTCTTCAGTGGTCGGGTCTTGCTGCTGTTTCTTTTTGTATGTATTTATTCAATTTTCCTTTCTTAGCATATGTTTTATTTTCTTCTTAAAAATGTGGTATGGTAATTGTTTTATGTTTTTTGGAATTTTGTTGTAAATGTCAATTGTTTTGGTGGTCAGTGTTTGGCTATATTTTTGCTGTTTATATTTTTCTGTTCGCAAGTGTTTGTCTGGAGTTTTATTTTTGATTTTATTTTCTATTTTATGTAGAAGCAGTATATTATGTAGTTCTATTAATTTCTGTAAATTTAGTTCTTCTATGTCAACCCCTTTCGCCATATTGCTTAGAGATTTAAAACCAACAAAAGAATTTTAAATAAATGAATGAAGATCAAAGTATGGAGCTGACATCAGAAGAACAAACCCACTCATGCTGTTTCGGAAGATGCTGGATATGTACCAACTTTTCTATTAATTGCCCTTCGATATTTTTCGCCATGCTTTCTCTCTTTAACAAAGGAATTTGACAGCTTGGACATCATCATTGTTAATTCCATGATTTTTGCTGGTAGAATGAGGTTCCTGAGAACTCTCCTTTCTTAGAATTTGCTCACAAATTTCTTTAATATTAAAGTAGGAGCTGCCCTTGTTTCTTAAGGAGGAGTTATTATTATTGTTTATGTATTATTGATTATTTAAAAAATAAAATACCAGAAAATTAACCTTAAAAATGTTTTTCTCGTTTGAAACCCATTGCTTCAACCATCACACATTACACATATGCCTATCTCACTTAACGGCCGAAGAAGCGAGATGACGGTTTTCAGAATACGCCACCGTTCATCTCAGGCGCTCACACACCGATCGAAAAAGGAGCATAACGAACCATGTTTCACAGCTAACCTGATCTGTCTGTGTGGTCAGTTGCGGTGGTTCTCTTTCAGTTTGCGGTCGTCGTTTTTCTTTTATTAACTACAAGGCCATTCATCGCTAACGGCTTCGAAAATATTAAGACATCTTAATTTGATCGTGGATTTATTGAATAAAAATTGCGGCACACCTGGCATCGCAGTAATTTCGCTTGGCTGAGAACGTCACGGCATGTCCTCAACAATATCGCCGCGTATACATACTTACAGAGTGTTGCGTAACACTGGTACTATATACAAGTTTTAACTAAATGATCGAATAGATTATATAAATTTAAAAGATATATTAGGGGAGTTTCCATGTATAATGTGACCGGCTCTACTTAGAAAATTCGGTTTAATTTGCCTAGTACCGCACGAAAGGTGGTTCCAATTCTGATTTTATCCCAAATTTTCATCTTAACAATAAATTTACTTAAAACTCAACACGCAGTAGACGATAACATCCGAGAGAAAAAAACTACAAACCGAGCTTACCACCCAGCGGCACATCTACGCAACCGACGCATTAACTTTTATTTATTTCTTAATGAGCTCCGTGAAAAGCGGTCAATAAATAGTTTGTTTCCACAACAGTCATCCGCGTGTTTTTCGGCAACGACTGCGGAATTTCAAGGTGGCAATTGTTTTTCGATCCGGGCGAAAAAAGAACAAAACAAAAACCGACGAACGGCTCTTTGAAATCACGAAAGCGCTCCTTTGATACAGTTCGGCAATCTGTTGCGTTTCGCGAGCAGAAGAGAAATATGCCGCCTCCGTTTTGTGTTAAAAAGCGGTCCAATGGTATGTTGATCTCGTTATCGGAGATATGCGTACTTCTGTTTTTATGTGTGTGTGTGTGTGTGATCGCTTTACGAACTTCATTCACAATGTGAATTGCAGAATCGAAATGAATCGGATGATGCGGAACCACACACGTGAGGTTCAAAGCGGTAGGTGGTCGCGTTTTTTTTTGCGCAGATATAAGTCCAATGTTCGTGTGCAATTAGGGGAGGTTATCGGGTCTGCTTGAAGATAGTTTTGTAAAATTATATCAAGGAATTGTCGAAAAGATGGCCGAAAGAAACCTGGTCCTTTTGGGAGATTTTGTTTTGGGGAATTCTGGTCAAAATTTTAGACATTTTTCCAGCTTGTTCTAGCAAGATTACAAGCTTCAAAAGGAGCAACTTTTCTATTGAAGATGAACACCTATCGGGAACGTCAGTTTCTGTATCCGTCTCCGAAAATGTTGATGCAGTTCATGATATCATTTTGCCAGACCGTCAAATTGGGCTAAAACGAAACCGTATTCTTATTATGGCTGAAACTTGGGTACATTTCTTCGAGCCAGAAACAAAGCAATAACCGATAGGGATGGAGACACTCTGGTTATCCAAGGCCTAAGAAGTATCACATCTAAAAATCAGCTGGAAAAGTTCTTGCTTCAGTTTTTTGCGATTATCATGGAGTAATCATGTTTGATTTTCTGAATAAGAATGGAACAATAACTAGAAATTATTATTTGATGATACTGATCACTTTATGAGAAAAAAATATGGCAGCAAGCTGTCCAAAAGTGTTTTGTTTTTGATTTAGGACTCCTCCTCCTTTCTCTATTCACCATATCTGACTTCGTCTGACGTAGGATAATAATTGAAGAAACTAAAAAACAAATTTCACTTGTTGTGAAGTTAGCCCCCCTCCTCCTACCCCCAAATGATATCGAAGGTTTTCGCGGCCCGAGTCTCTATTGTGGGTACATCACTAGTTTTGTTCTACAAGTACTTTCTGTAATCTCTCGATTAAAATTAAAACTAGCTTCCTGTGATGTCGATATTTCAGTGGATTTAGAAACGAATTCAGTAATTATGTACATACAGGGTGCCCGGATTTCGTAGGGACAACATGGGTAACTTTTTTATTTGAAGACATAGAGAGACGGTTAAATTAGCAGAAAGGTGAAGATTCAAAAGCTCACTAAGAATCCGTTTTACTTGTCATGCTTCATTTAATATTGTAGAAAAAAGATGCGGTTTGAAGTAATTCAAATTGTAATCTAAATACTTTCATTGACGCTTAATAAAACATATATTTTATTTGCTTAAATTTTTAGTAATTCATGCAATTTTTGTGGCTCTTTTAAAAGAAGGTTTTTTCCTTAATACAATCATGTATCGCATGATATGGGAATTTTGTCAAAATTTGGAAAATTAAGCTTATTCTGAATATTTTCAATAATGGTGGGCATTTTGACGATTTTTGTATTCGCATACTCAAGTCGTCTTCTATTCGAATATTTGAATTAGTCGAATATTCATATTCAATTCAATTTAATCGATTATTCAAACTTTATTAATGTTACTGTTTCGAATAATTGCAAAAGTAGTGATAAAGTCATTCGTTACGCGAAAGAAAAATGGTTGCGTTCAGAAATCGAATATCTTTTTGCCAAACGCAGTAAACTTGAGATTCAAGCTTACCAACTTTAGAAATTTTTAACATTAGATCTTAATGATGTTGAATATCAACTATGGTGTGATTTTCAACGAAACATGTTTATTTCAATCGATAGGAAAGTTTAGAATAAGAAATTCTCTCATGATAGGAAATTAAGAAAGTTAGGTTGTTTTTTAAAAAATAAACATCATGTTCCGATGAATACCATTAACATAGTAGAAAATCTTTCTTCGCAAACTTTTAGTGAACGGGAACTTAATCTTTTGAATAAAGGATTGAAATTTGGTTTGCAGACTCGTGAATCGAATGTTGAGTCGGTTATTGCCGGGATAGAATAGTCTATCCAGCGGTTTCCTGAGGCCACAAAACAGTTCGTTAGGGAGGCCTGCAAACATACTATTTCAAAAAATTGAAATCCTATAAATCACCTCAGAAATCCAAAAACATTAAAATCATTAAAACTTTGCGGGAAAATGATTGGTTTTATTTGAAAGCTGACAAAGGGGAACAAGGTTGTTGTTTTAGATAAAGAGGACTACTATGATCGGGTTAATGACCTGTTGAGTAGTGGTCCTTATAAGTCAATTTCAAAAAATCCTTTACCGAAAATGATTAGAGACGTCAACAATGTGTTTAAAGCTCGTAACAACCTTGTTACTGCCGATGTTAGACGTAAGCTACATGTTTCCAATCCTGTTATCCCTAAATTATATTGATTACCTAAAATTCACAAACCTGGCAAGTCGGTAAGGCCAATTGTTTCGGCAATTGACGCACCGACTTATAAGGTTTCCAAATGGCTGACCAATGAATTTAATAATTTGCCAATACAGCAACCTAGTTTTGCAGTAAAAAATTCGTTAGAATTTATTAAAGAAATTCAAAATATTCAGTTGCTGGAGGGTGAAATATTGATTTCATTTGATGTTAGTTCTCTCTTTCCTAGTGTACCGATTCCAGACACCTTGACATACCTCGAGGACTTGTTGCTTCAAAATAGTTTGAGTCAACAATGTGTCCAGGAATATATTCGCTTAGCTGGCATCTGTATGAAACAGAACATTTTTCAATTCAACGGGGGTTTTTATGAACAGCTGGAAGGAACGGCAATGGGTAACTCCTTGTCGCCCTTTTTGGCTAACCTTTTCATGAGCTGTTTTGAAAAGGACTTAGAATATGAGAGCGATTACTTTCCTAGGGTTTGGTTGAGGTATGTGGATGATATTTTCGCTATATTTGACACTAAAAAATGTAATATTGACGATTTTCTCAATAGATTAAATAATCGGTTCGAAACCATAAAGTTCGCTTGTGAAAGAGAAGAAAACGGTCAGCTACCCTTTCTAGATACTTTAGTAATTAGAAATAACAATAGATTAGAGTTTGACGTGTATAGAAAGGAAACCAGTACACTTCGCTACATTCCTTCAGATTCCCATCATTGTGTTCAACACAAAATGGCAAGCCTGAATTTTTTGGTCCACAAACTTCTCACTTTTCCCTTGAACAAGGCGAGCTATGAGAAAGAGCTTAAAATTATAAAAGATGCGGCCAAGTGTAATGGTTTCCAGCGTCAGCATATCTATAAGTTAATTAGGAAGTTTAATTATAAGAAAACTGTGAAAAAATCTACGACTTTTCGAGAGGATGTTAAAGCTTCACCCGTTGTGACCCTCCCTTACGCTCCCTTTATCACTAAAGGTTTGAGTAAAATCTTCAAAGAGCTAGATCTCAGAATAGTTTACAGTTCTGGGACCAGTTTACGAAGTCTCATCGGTAACCCTAAAGATAAAATACAACCTCTAGAAAAGTCAGGTATTTACGAAATCAATTGTAAAGATCTTAATCAAAAATATATCGGGCAAACTAGAAGAGCAGTCTCAACTAGATTCAAAGAGCATATGGCTAATCTTAGATTTAATAGAATTGAGAAATCGAGCGTTGCCCAACACATTTTTGAAACAGATCACAACATCGATCATACGAATGTTAAATTAATTAGACAAATAAACAATTGTAGGTTTCTAAATGTTTTCGAAAGTTTAGAAATATATAGAAATAAGTCATGTGTAATGAACTGTGACAACTGACCTATCCCGCATTCGTCATTGTTTTCGTTAATCGGAAATTAATGATGCGTATCGGATTGACCGTGCATAACATTTAGGTTACCTGTATTATTTGTAGATTTTATTTTAATTTAGTTTCATTATCGCCTTGATAATGACAGCATTGATGTAAAATAAGCTACCCCAAAAACGTCTTCTTTCTGACTCCGCTATTCAAATTTCAATCTTTCTCCACTTCAGGTCGTTTTCCTTCCTTTGAATCTTTATTTCTTTCTCCTTTCCTTTTTTCAGTTTCCAATCTTTTTCAAAATCTTTTTTGTCGTTTTTCTTTTCTTTTTGTTTTTTGTTTTAATTATTTCCTTGACCTATTTTTTCCTCAAAGTCTTTCTCAATAGCAGTGTGTCATAATGATGTGTATGTATGCATCATTTTACAATTCCTTTATTCAAAATTGCAGTGCTTGACATGATAGTATATAAAGGGTTTCCACGGCCGAGTGGGACTAATGGAGAATACATATAAAATCGGTTTTCGGTGAATATTATCTCCCTAATACTACTTCATCCAAATTTAAGTGCCGCATATTATAACTAGGTTAACAATGACCATGTCCACAGTCATAGTACAAAGAAAGTCATTTTAATAAAGTAGTACAATAGATTTTAAAATAATAATTTTTTGACTTTATTAAAATGACTTTCTTTATACTATGATTGTGGAAATGTTCATTCTTAACCCAATTATAATACATATGCGGCACTTAAATTTGGATAAAGTGGTATTAGGGAGATAATATTCACCGAAAACCGATTTTATATGTATTCTCCTATGTCCCACTCGGCCGTGGAAACCCTGTATGTATTATATCTATGTACATATATTTGATTAGTTAAATATTCAAATATGTATGTATATGATTAGTCTAAATTCAAATATTTTAGTAATTGACCAGTCTATTGTTTGAATGTTTGATTAATCAAATATTTGATTATTCGAATAATTCGGTAGTTTTATTCGATATTTGAATAGGTGCGTATTCGATTAATCGAATAATTCGAATAGGATGCCCAGCACTAATTTTCAAGAAGTTTATAAACATGGGATAACAGACGACGATAGTTTTATATTTATTAAGTAAGGAACACAATATGATAAAACACTATTTATTAGGCATAAATACACATGTACTGTTTTTTTAACAATGCATTTTTTTTGTAAACGCCAACTGGGCTCGAATAGGAAAGTAAGTTTATTATTTGATTTTGATAAATAAATAGCGCATTATGGCGTAGCTGAAATGATTATTTTAGTATTAATTTATTATTTGACCGTTAGACACGTGTAAAAGGATAGTGCCATCCATCGTCCAATACCACTGCAGCTATTGTACAAGAAATAATAAATAAAATTTAACAAACTGGAACAGGTACAAACGGTCGTTGATTGGCCGTCCAAGGAAGACTACGACACGAGATGATCGCTTGATTTTGTTGGAAATTAAAAAAATATGCTGCATAGGTAACAGCTTAAGGAAAGATAAAATTTGTCGATAGGATTAACACAAATAAAAAAACGCATCAATCACCCAAACTTTCATGGTGGATTAGCAAAGAAAAAGCCCATGCTATCATTAAGAAACGCAAAGAAACTGACATGACATTTGCAAATCTACCCACAAATAAGGACGCAGCATTTCGGGAGACAGTCATTTTTTAGTGAAGAATCGAAATTTGAATTACGGTCACAAAAGCGAAAACCCGACAAAGTACCTACTGAAACAAAAATTCGTCAAATGTACTTTGAGATATGGTGGAAGCGCCATCCTAGTATGGGGAAGTTTTAGTGCATTTTTTTTTTTTTTTTTTTTTTTTTTTAATATGTGGTGGGTGCTTAGTTGCAGTGACTCCGTAAACTGTATCGCTTGTCTGGCTCTCGCGGTGTAGTTTTTGTGTGTGTATGTTGTGTTCAATGGCTTTGTGACAGCATCATATCGCCTTTTATGATGCCGCGCTGTTAATCACTTTGCTCCCAACAGCGAATGGCAAGTCGATCCGGGATTAAACTCTCTGAAAAAATGTCACCGTCCCTCCAGAGAATTGAACCCCGGCACCTATCGTCCTCTCACAACAATAGTCAGCCGCCTAACCACTGCGGCCATCGACCCGTTGAGGGGTGTTTTGATGCAATTTTAAATGCAAACCGTTATGTCAACATCCTTGAAGTAAATTTGTTTGAATCTTCTGCGAAAGTAGGTCTAGTCTATGTGTTGGATTAACTACCGCAAAGTCCGGACATTAATCCAATTGAACATTTAGGGACGAATTAGACAGTAGAATTCCAGAACACTTTTAAGACTGCTTTTTACGAGAATGGAATAACAGCCCTCTCGATACTATCTCCAAACTAATAGAAAGTACACCACGACGGCTGCAAGCACGATATCTGCTGGCTTGCAAGATCACCTGATTTGACTTCTTCTGATATGTTTCGTGAAGTACTGTTAAAAATAAAATCTATGGCTATATCATATGGTTATATGTTAAAGAATTGCAAGAAGCAATATTTGAGGCACCTAACACCATTAATCCCAATATTATCCACAAAGTAATAAATAGTATTCAGAGACGATGCCAACTTTGCATTGTAAACGATAGTGATTTATTTGAGCAATTTAGCACAGTTGTATTTTATTAATGCAGAGGTATTATACATATTTGAATTGATAAATTGAAGTATTGTACAGTCTATTCCAAAATTAATGTCTTGCTTGATGTGATGGAAGATACTTTATAACTTCTGTTGCGAAACGAATGCACTAGGTTTGACCGACGTTTATTTTAGAGCGCAATTACACAATATTGATATTCATCAATCAAAAATTGTGTCGAATTATATATATATATATTGGCTAAAACACCCCCGCGGGGGCAACGCCGCTTGAAGCTTTCTAAATCCATTTTCTTCGGGAAGGATCAATTCCCATGTCTCTGTTACTCTACCATCTCACTAATTTTCCTCCATTCTCTTCTATTACCCGTTTTACTTTTCCAGTTTGTTATTCCTGCTCTGTTCAAATCTTCCATCACTTCATTTAGCCATTTTGATCTAGGTCTTCCTTTTCTTCTTCTTCCACTTGGTTTCCAGACCACCATTTCTTTAATTGTAGCGCCATCGGCTCTCCACACATGCCCAAGCCATCTTACCCTTTGTCGCTTTATCCTTGTCACGATATCCTCTCCAATTTCGCTCTGTATTTCCATGTTCGTTCTCCACCTGATTTGATTTTCTCCCACTTTGACAGGTCCCAAGATTACTCTCAATATCTTTCTTTCCGTTATCTTTAGGTCTTCTTCACATTTTTTGGTCATAGTCATAGTTTCTGCGGCGTACATTAACACGGGACATATGATTGTTTTGTATATCTTCATTTTAGTTGCTTTTGAGAGTAGTTTATGCCGTAAAAGTTTTTTATTTGCGAAGAATACTTTGTTTGTATTTAAAATTCTTTCTTTTATTTCGGTCTCCCTATTTCCATCACTGGATATCATTATTCCCAAGTATTTAAATTTCTCCACCCGCTCAAATACAAACTTTCCAATCCTAATGTTTTTAAGGCTTTCCTGTTTCGTTCCAAACTTCATTACTTTGGTTTTGTTTTCATTTATCTCCAGTCACATTTCTTCTCCTTCCTTTATTATTTCTGTCACCACTTCCCTCAATATTTGTTGTCTTTTAGCTATTACCACAATATCGTCTGCATATGCTATTATCTGTGCCCCTCTTGATCTAAGCGTGCCTTTGTTGATCTTTCTCGTAACATATTCCAAGGCCAAATTAAATAGTGTAGTTGAGAGTGCATCTCCCTGTTTAACTCCTTTATTTGTTCTTAGTTCTTCTGTATCCCCTTTCGCTGTCGCTACCGTTATTCTTGTCTCCTTCATTGTCATTACTGTTAGTCGTCTCAATTTCGCTGGTATACCGAGCTTTTCCATTGCGAGTATTAAGTTGTTTCTCTTGATAGAGTCAAACGCCTGTTTAAAATCTATGAATAGCACATCTAGATCCATATTATGCTCGTGCGCTTTTTCCATTATTTGCTTTAAACTATGTATAGCATCTGTAGTTGATCTGCCCTTAATAAAACCACATTGGTATTGCCCTATCTCTCTTTCAGCTGTTATCGCGATTCTTTCTTGGAGTACTTTGGACAGGATTTTATACGCTGTTGATAGCAATGTTATTCCTCTGTAATTAGAGCATTCCCGCTGATCGCCTTTTTTATGTATTGCGACTATAAATATTCTGCTGCTGTATCTCTACCGTATTTAATCAACTCGTTGCTGATGCCATCGTTCCCTGCTGCTTTTCCATTTCGCGTATGTGCTATGATTTGCTTTACTTCCTCCCATGTCGGCTCCTGTATTTCAATTCCATCTTCCTGTATCTCCACTGGTAGCTCATTCGTCCCCTTATCAAATACCAGTTCCTTGAAGCAGTCTGCCCATATTTTCCGATATTCTCGCTCTTCTTCTATTACCTTCCCTTCCTTATTTTTTATGCCACTTAGTTTGTGCTTATATACTTTGTTTTGTTCTCTGATCTTCTTATAAAATTGTTTGGTGTTTCTGTTGCTGCTTGCTACCTCAACCTTTTCTATTAATGCTTGCATCCACTCTCTCTTAGTTTTTCTTATTAGTTTTTTGCAATCTTTCCTTATTTTTTCATATTCTTCTCTATCTTCGTTTCGCATAGTTTTTATCCATTTTAGTCTTGCCTTTTTCTTAGCTAAAACCCTTTCACTACAGTTTTCGTTATACCATTCTTTTCTTCCTTCATTCCTCTTTCTGCCTATGCGCTTTTTTGCACTCTCTTCTATGCTAGCCCTTATATGTTCCCAACTTTCATCTATGCTTTTTCCCTCAATGTTCTCTTTTTCTATTTGTATTTTAATCTCTTCTGCATATTCTTTTCTCTTTTCATCTTCACACAATACTTCTATATTCCAATTGTGTTGCTTTTTCCTAATTTTTATCTTGTTCTTAACTTTCTGTTTTACTGTTGCAGTTACCATATAGTGATCCGAATCCACACAGGCTCCCCTGTACGTTCTCACGTCCTGTATTGATGATTGTCTTCTTCTTGTAACTAGTACATGATCGATTTGCGTTTGTGTTTTATTATCTGGTGCTATCCACGTAACTTTATGCCGTTTTGGATGCGGAAACATTGTGCTACTTATTATCATATTTGCTTCTGTAGCTAATCTGCATAATCGTTGTCCATTATTATTCGTTTTTTCATGTATTGTATGTTTCCCGGCTACTTGTGTAATGTAATCCTCTTTACCTATTTGTGCGTTGAAGTCACCCACCATCACAATTATATCTTCGCTTGGTATTTTTTCTAATTCCTCCTGTATCATCTCATATAGTCCATCTTTAATGTCATCATCAGTATTTTCAGTATGAGCATATACATTCAGCAGCGATAACTTGAAGGGGTCCGTTTCTATTCTTAGATACGCTATTCTCTCGTTAACTGCCCTGAACTCCAATATTTTCTCCCTCATTTCACTCAGTACTACAAAAGCAACCCCCTGCTATCCTTGTCTTTTGCCACCTGAATACAACATTGTAAAGCCCTTCTTATCTAGCCTTCCCTGTCCTTCCCATCTTATCTCTTGTAGAGCTGCGATATCTTCTATTCCAAAATTAATGTCTTGCTTGATGTGATGGAAGATACTTTATAACTTCTGTTGCGAAACGAATGCACTAGGTTTGACCGACGTTTATTTTAGAGCGCAATTACACAATATTGATATTCATCAATCAAAAATTGTGTCGAATTATAGAGAAGATGATTGTTATTGGATCTTTTAATTGCAGGGGTGACATTAATTTTGGAACAGGCTGTACATACATATGTAAACATCAAACAAAGAATACATAGATAGATAAGTCAACCGAATAAATACAAACATTCTTGCAAAATTTTCTTCTAGTATTTCGTGGATCGTGTTAAATCAAAGTAAGTCGTGTAAAAAGAGAATTTTTTTTGTAGTTCGTGTTAAATCAAAATCGTGTAAAAAAAGGATTAAATGTATATGATTCCAACGTTGAATTTTGATAAAGGGAGGGGGTGGAACAGGAGTTAGACATACAAGGTGAATCCCCTCAGCAAATTTTATTTTGATGCGTAATAAAAGACCGATCATTTTATAACGGGAAAGTCATTTAAACGCGATCAAAAAACCACTTATTTACGGTAATAAAATCGAGGGAGATTTATAAGATAACACGTTCTTAAAGTATGCTCTTAGGTTTACACGGGCATTAAAAATGTAATAGTTCCGTTCATTCATGCATAACCTACGCTTCATTTCGAAAATGTTGCCAAAACAAATCTCGTGAAATTGACATTAGGATTTTTGGAAATATAAAGTATTTTTAGCCGCCTAACCGTATGCTTTTGACTCATAAGCATAATACTAAAGTTGATCCACTTAAAATAAAATTTAAAATGTTGTTAAGGTATGAGGGAAGCTTGTTTTTATTTATAGATGAACTTGTATAAAAAATCCATTCATGTAATGGTGTGATTCACGATTTTATCCAATAAAATCGGATCATAAATTGGATTGATATTAAAACATATAGTCATCAGCGAATTTCTATTTACCGATCAAAAAGAAAACGCAAAAAAATAATCGTAATAAACGTTTATACTCTTCACCGTTACATGCCATAAACAAAACCGTAAAAAAACCATGAATGAGTTTCTAGTATAATCTTCTAAACCTTCTATTCAGATCAGACGAAAGAACACGTGTTGATAATGTTGGGTTTTTTTCAATATAATCTAAATACTCATTATATTCGCGATGATGAATATCTATCGTATTAAAAATTACATCATTAATTTTTAAATCACGTCGATATTACGTTAACAGTTACGAATTCTATTACATCAACGTTGTTAGGTTTCTTTTTCTTTTTTCTAGACGAGTCGGTATGGTTTTTTTTTAATTTTAATTTTATTTTTTTTACGTTGGTAACCATGAATGGCGAAAATTTGTTGTTTCAGTTCGGTTTTTATTTAATCCTTTAACAAGAATTATTATTTTTGTCATCTTCAAATGTAATTACCTCATCTGGTGAGAATAATGCATTGATGACTCAGCTGATTTTGTAAATAAAAGTCTATTACCTAAGTACTATCATAAAATCGATAAAAATTATGATATTTTAAAACTGAAAAAATTAGAACAATCATTTTATAAGTTCAAGTAAAAGTCCAGAAGGAACCAATGATTCATTACACAACAAAGCATATCCGAAAACTTGTTCATTATGCTTGATATATTGATAAACATGAAATTGAGAAGTTCTTCAAAATCAATAACGAAAACATCAATTTCTGGTGAGCAAAATAAGCAAGTTACAGTTGCATCATATCGAGAATCTTTATTAATAGCTAAAAATGGACCAGCTCACTCTCTAGGGGAGAATATTATTTTACCAGCTGCCAAAATCAAATGTTTAGATATAGTTCTGATTACAATCTTTACAATTGATTTCGTAAATACCTGACTTTTCTAGAGGTTGTATTTTATCTTGAGGGTTACCGATGAGACTTCGTAAACTAGTCCCAGAACTGTAAACTATTCTGAGATCTAGCTCTTTGAAGATTTTACTCAAACCTTTAATGATAAAGGGAGCGTAAGGGAGGGTCACAACGGGTGAAGCATTAACATCCTCTCGAAAAGTCGTAGATTCTTTCACAGTTTTCTTATAATTAAACTTCCTAATAAATTTATGGATATGCTGAGGCTGGAAACCATTACACTTGACCGCATCTTTTATAATTTTAAGCTCTTTCTCATACCTCGCCTTGTTCAAGGGAAAGGTGAGAAGTCTGTGGACCAAAAAATTCAGGCTTGCCATTTTGTGTTGAACACAATGATAGGAATCTGAGGGAATGTAGCGAAGTGTACTGGTTTCCTTTCTATACACGTCAAACTCTAATCTATTGTTATTTCTAATTACTAAAGTATCTAGAAAGGGTAGCTGACCGTTTTCTTCTCTTTCACAAGTGAACTTTATGGTTTCGAACCGATTATTTAATATATTGAGAAAATCGTCAATATTACATTTTTTAGAGTCAAATATAGCGAAAATATCATCCACATACCTCAACCAAACCCTAGGAAAGTATTCGCTCTCAGATTCTAAGTCCTTTTCAAAACGGCTCATCAAAAGGTTAGCCAAGAAGGGCGACAAGGAGTTACCCCTTGCCGTTCCTTCCAGCTGTCCATAAAAACTCCTGTTGAATTGAAAAATGTTCTGTTTCATACAGATGTCAGTTAAGCGAATATATTCCTGGACACATTGTTGACTCAAACTATTTTGAAGCAACAAGTCCTCGAGGTATGTCAAGGTGTCTGGAATCGGTACACTAGGAAAGAGAGAACTAACATCAAATGAAATCAATACTTCACCCTCCAGCAACTGAATATTTTGAATTTCTTTAAGAAATTCTAACGAATTTTTTACTGCAAAAGTTTTAATAATAATAATAATAATAATAATAATAATAGCTCTTTATTGCCCAACAGAAATTTCCAATTAGTGGACAAATATATAATATAAGATATACAATGAATGTACATAATGTATTAAATTAACTAAAAATATCTTCCAGACGACGATCAGCTAGACGGCACATTAC
This sequence comes from Holotrichia oblita, assembly GCA_023690525.1. Lineage (NCBI taxonomy): Eukaryota > Metazoa > Arthropoda > Insecta > Coleoptera > Scarabaeidae > Holotrichia > Holotrichia oblita. The sequence goes on along the minus strand of CM043016.1, from coordinate 22,310,203 downwards.
TGTCAGTGGAGAACGTTGTAAAACATTCGTTCTTGATGTTGCGGTGGTGAATGTGGATTCGTGCCTTGACGATAGCCTCGGAATACGAAAAGTTAGTCCAGAAAGTAGACTAGTACAGTCAATCTCTCCGTGAACCAGTTTTCGGATAAATTGCAAACAATGATAATCCCTTCTGGCAGATAGCGATTGCATTTCATGACGTCGCAGCAATTCATCTTGACAGACACCAACTTCAGGATAGACTCCGTCGAGTTTGAACGATAAATATTTTAAAAATCTTCTATGTATTCTATCAAGAGACATGCAGTGACAAGCGTATATGGGATACCATATTATGCAGGCATATTCCATCTTACTTAAAACGTACGCAGAGTATAGCACTTTCAACAGCTGAACATCTTTAAAGTACTTGGAAACACGCATAATAAAACCTAAAGATCTGCTGGCAGAAGAACATACTGAGTCAATATGATCGATAAATGTAAGTTTGCAATCGAAAATAATACCCAAATCCTTAATAGTCGACTTTTTTTCAAGAATGTAATCGTTAATTGAGTATGTGGTTTCAAGTGGCGAGCTTTTACGAGTGTAGGATATCACTGCACATTTTGAAGCATTCAGAGTTAGTTTGTTATCCTGACACCACAGAATTATTTTATTAAGATTGGCTTGTAAATGTGCAGCATCATTGGGCGAAGAAATTTCCAAAAGATTTTTATGTCGTCAGCATATGCAAGAACAGGACAATTTAATCCAAGAAGCAAATCATTAATAAAAATTGTAAATAATAATGGGCCCAAATTAGAACCTTGAGGCACACCTGTAGAAGCAACATATTCGTTTGAGCAGTATCCATTGTAGGAGACATAGGATATCCTATTTTGTAGATAGGATTGAAGTAGTTTTACTGCTGAAGGAGAAAAACCTAGTGACTCAAGTTTTTGTAAAAGAATACTGTGATTTACAGTGTCAAATGCACGAGAAAAATCTGTGTATATTACATCAACTTGTCCGCGTCGATCCAAAATTTCACTAATATACTGTGAAAAAGTGCACAAGTTTGTGACTGTGGAGCGTCTAGCAATAAATCCATGTTGATCTGGAGAAATGAATGAACTTACGTGATTGTATATTTGTTTGTATAACACACGCTCATACAATTTTGCGAAATTCGATAATATAGAAATAGGTCTATAATTAGATAAAGAAGAGGTATCGCCTTTCTTATGAACAGGACATACTCTAGAGCGCTTCCAACAACTCGGAAAGGTGCCAGTTCTTATAGACAAATTGATGATTGTAGTTAGAGGAGCTGCAAATACATCACGTATAAGAAAACTAGGTAGCATGTCGTCCCCGGAAGTAAATTTTGAAGAGAAAGTTGATAAAATACCTATTACATCATTCTCAGATATTGTAGAGAAGGAAAATGGCAATGAATGACTATAACCCACCGAAGAAGAAAATTCTCCTCCAGTTAAATAAGCATCAGCAAACGTGGCAGCAAAGGCATCAACAATTTCAGATGGATCACTAAGTTCACAATCGTTTACAACCATTTTTCCAGGGATTCTTGTTGACTTGCGTTTATCACCCAAAAATTTCCACAACTTACTTGGATCAATTTTAATATTGCTCTCAACTTCCGAAATATATTTTCTGTAAGCATTAGAAATCTTCGATTTACATAGAGATCTAAGTCGCTTGAATTCATTATAGAATACCAACTTTTTTGTTTTAATCCATTTACGATGGTAATAATATTTATATTTAAGATGAAGCCTTATATCGTTGTTAAACCACGGTGGATAATGTGACTTATTATTAGTAGCTCTTGTTTCCGGAATAGATTTCAGTAGAATAGTATGCAGGGTTTTATAAAAACAGTTTATGGCCAAATCAACGTCTTTAAATTGCTTAAGAAATGACCAATCAGCGTGGAAAAGGTCATCATACAAGGTCTCGAAATTTGCTCTACGATAATTAAAACGTAGTTTATTTGAATTTGGGAAACTTAAAAGTCGGTCATTTGAACTATACTCAAAGTTAATATTAAGAGCTGGATGGTAAAGGTCTTCCTGAACTAGTGGACAGTCATCACGAGTAACTGTAATAGAACAATTAAGATTTGATAGTACAAGATCCAATAATCTCCCATCTGCATTCATGATGCTGTTAAATTGTTTTAAGTTCAAAATATTTGTAAAATAGGTAAATGTTGATAATTTGGCATTGCGTGTATTAGAGACAGATGTCAACTGAGGTAAATTAAAATCGCCAATAATAAGAAAATTTTGACCAATTAATTGAGCTTCAAGGGCACTAGCAAAAATTTCATAGGCATCACTGGTAATAGAAGGAGGTATATAAACTAGAACAATTAAGAACGAAAAAGAGTTGATAGTGCACCTACATACAATTACGTCAATAAGTGGAACAAGATTGAAAAAAGTGGAAGTATCAATAGTAGTAAACGAAATTTTATGGGAAAGTGCTATTAGTACACCACCACCTCTAGATCGATCAACGACAGAAAACCTTCGATCTGAACGAACAACATTATAATAGTTCGTAAATAGTTCGTTATTAGAGACTGAGTCACTTAGCCAAGTTTCAGATATGAGTACAATATCAAAAAAGTTATCAGAAGCGTTTGTAAAGAATGTTTGTGTTTTTGAATCCAATCCTCTTGCGTTTTGGTAATAGATATTTATGGAATTTAATTTAGTTTTGCAGGCCAAGTGTAATGGTTTCCAGCCTCAGCATATCTATAAGTTAATTATGAAGTTTAATTATAAGAAAACTGTGAAAGAATCTACGACTTTTCGAGAGAATGTTAAAGCTTCACCCGTTGTGATCCTCCCTTACGCTCCCTTTATCACTAAAGGTTTGAGTAAAATCTTCAAAGAGCTAGATCTCAGAATAGTTTACAGTTCTGGGACTAGTTTACGAAGTCTCATCAGTAACCCTAAAGATAAAATACAACCTCTAGAAAAGTCAGGTATTTACGAAATCAATTGTAAAGATTGTAATCAAAAATATATTGGGCAAACCAGAAGAGCAGTCTCAACTAGATTCAAAGAGCAAACAACTATCAGAATTTCGAAAAATGGAGGCTAACTTCACAACCAATAATCACCAAACTTCGAATTTCGAAAATGGGGGGAAATAAATAATGTCGTTTGTGAGATTAAATGTCAATTTGTGTTCTGGATTAATTTGGTATATAATAAAGCGATGTATACAATATAAACTTATGCATGATATACCTGAAAAAAAAACTACACATATATAAGTAAACTAAAAATAGAAAACCAGTTCCGAGACCAACTCTGGATATACGATAATGCCGAGTAGAGGATATGGTCTCAAGTTTTTCTCTCTTATATAGGGAGCAACAGGTGTGCAGAGCTCGTTCACGGAGATTGCAAAATAACTAAATGAACTGGACACGTCTATCTAAAACGGAGCTTACATTATACACACTCACACACACACACGCACATGTTCAGAAGTTACACGGCTAAACGCGTCGAGGTAGTTCTCTTAAACATTATACGAACGTCGGAGGTATGGGAAGGAGTTTCTGACTACAATATAGTTACCTTTTATTATCTCTATTTACGTTGTCGATAACCATAAAATATTATATTTATATGCCGTGTCTTGTACACACAAACAACAACATCTGATTTGCATTTTATACCAATCATACAGGTACCGTATTTTAAATCTCATTCATGGTTGGTGGTAACCTGTTCCACCGTCGATGATATATTCTAATTAACGACATTGCCTCATTTTGGTTACTTTTCCTTACTTTTGTAGGAAGCTGGTTATAACCGACGGTGTGTATAAATAATACACGTGGGTGGGCACTTGATGAGTTTAATAGGTTTTTCGGTCTTGAGGCGGTTATTTGATTATCTTAATCCGATCTAATCTCGAATAAGATATTATTTAAGACGACGTGGATGGTATTTTATGTTTGGTAGTTGATTGCTATTATACATGTGCTTCGCTAATTAATTCATTAAACTCAGGATTAAATAAAGATGTACATACAATTCAAATTTATAGAAGATGTTTTGAATAGTCTCACATTCATACATCTCCGCGCACTTAACTCGTACAAATAAAGCTGAAAGCTAAAACCAATACTACCAAATTCTGTCAAAACTAGTAGTACTGCTAGTTCTGCCACCCTCAATACATCTTTCCATCCTTATTCGAGAGCGAATTATTCGAGAATTTCATGGTTTGACATTTGGCGAACACTTACTTAATTGATTGATCCTGCTACTAGATTTTTGCATAATGCTATGCTGAGTATTTCTTCTCCTCGTATTTAATCAAGATGTAATCATCATGGGCTTTAGTTTGGACAGAGGAAGAACGTAGTCGTACTTTTTCTGGCTCACCAACGACTGTAGTACCGAGTATCATCTCTCTTTTTCTCCCATCCAACTGCTTTTGTGCTGTGTGACCTTCTACTTGGCTTAGGTGTGTGGCAACTGCAGGGGTACTTCTGGGGACGTAATTGCTAAGCTGAAATCTATGCTTGCCAACCTAACTAATAAAATCTGTAATTTAAAATCCCAGATTCCCAGATTCTACCAAGCCAAATTTGATTTTGAAGAGATTGTTCAGGAGGTGGAGGAGCGCCGAGCGAGGGAAGCCAATATTATAGTACTAGGTATTTGTGAATCATCTATCTCTGCAAAAAACGATCGCAAGATTCAAGCGAAACGGTCTGTTTGTGATCTTATGCAACACCTGCGTCCAGACATCCCTACTGATAGTATTACATTATCTAGACTTGGAAAATACCTGAAATTCCTGACTTGTGGAAACCTTCCAAAGTGACTCCAATTTTAACAACTTTGCAAAGATTTTTGAATCTGTTCTCCATTCAAGAATTTGTCCAATGGTTAACCACCTGATATCTCCAGATCAACGATCTACAGTTAAGAATTTGGCTCATTTTACCCAATATATACTTGATCAATTCGATTCTTGTGGACAAATGGATACTATTTATACATATACAGGGTGAGGCATTAGTGCGTCAAAGCTCAATATATCCCTTATTATTGAAGATATCAAAAAACTTTGTGTACAAGAATCATAGAGAGTCTTAAGCTACACATTTTAAAATTAATTTCATATATACAGGATGTTTCATATCGCTAGGGTGAACCAAACATACATTTTCTTAAATAGACCACACTATATATTATTTCAAATTTGGATGAAGCCTCCTCCTCGTTCTTTCAATATAAGGTTTCATTGAGTTATACCGAATATTTCAGAAGTTATGGTCAATTTTGTGTGAAAATCGTTACGTATTTAACGTCCTGTGTATTCCATATGAAACAGCTTGAAATTATTTTTTTACTGAAATAACTTTTTTATACTGTTACACTTTTATAACGAAGTGGTGTTTTCCCAATATTACGAAAACTGTGTACAGGGCGATTCAAAACACAAATGCATTATTTTCTATTTTTTTTTTAATGGAACACCCTGTATTTTAAATTAAGAAAGGGAAGAATGCTTGAGCATTTTGGCAATAATTGGAATATAATATACTGACTTCCAGAAAAATTGCAACACCTAGAAGCTGTTTAACGATTTTATTGAAATTTTCAGAAAACGTCTATTTCTATGAAACAAAGTTATGATTAAGTTTTAAAAACAAAAGAATAAAAGCTTTAAAAGTTTTTTCAATAATGAGTTGCTCCGCCACGATTTGTAATGCACTCATCTAGATGCCTTGGCATGCTATTAATCAAGTGATCAAGCTTCTTGAATCCGTTGTTGAAGATCGTGTAAATTATCTGGAGGGTGCGGTAAATTACCTATTCGCCTACCAATCATATCCCATACATGTTCAATGGGCGACAAATCAGGCGATCGAGCAGGCCATGGGAGGACGACAATGTTAGATTTTTCCAAAAACCGTGTTGTAGCCCTTGCCGTATGAGGGCGCGCATTATCCTGCTGGAAAATGGGATTTTGCAGCCCCTGAAGATATGGAAGGCCAACTGGTTGTAGCACATTAGCAATGTAACCAGGTGCGTTAAGGTTGCCGTCAATAAAGACCAAGGGTGATCTGCTACCATAACATATTGCACCCCATATCATAACTCCTTGAGTGAGGGCTGTGTTGCGTTCCACAAAAAATGTTGGATTTTTACGTTCTCCACGCATCCGTCTGACTCTCCTACGACCATCGTGGGCCCACAAGCAAAATCGGGACTCGTCACTAAACACAATTTGATGCCATTCCTGCGCCCAATTAACCCTTAAGTTGCTCCACTCTAGTCTGCGTAGACGGTGAAGTGGTGTAAGAGGAAGACATAAAAATGGACAATATGAACGCAATCCATAAGATCTTATCCGGCGATAAACAGTTGACATTGACATTCTGAGTCCTGTACCTCTCATCCAATCATTTGCAATTGATCGAGTTGTTGAAAATCTATCTCTTGTGGCCAAAAGTCTTAAGCGACGTTCTTCGCGATCTGTAGTCCTTCGAGGACGTCCAGATCCACAGCGACGATGTTGAACCCCTTCCTCGCACCATTTGGACCAACACCTCAATACCGTTGAAACATTTCGGTTTACACGACGAGCAATTTCTCTTAGCGAAAGTCCGGCCTCTCTCATACCATTAATACGGCCACGTTCAAAATCACTTAATTGGACAAAATGTTGATGTTGACGTACTCTCGGCATTGTTATCAAGTGCAGAATGAAATTGTGACGTAACAACAACAATTTGCAAACTTGACAGTTCCTAAATGGTCTAATACTTCAAATTTATAGTTACTATGTGCTATGGAAACAACATGCAAAAAAAAACTACTCAATTTGCTTAATGAAAATAAACGTTTCCTGAAAATTTCAATAAAATCATTCGACAACTTCTAGGTGTTGCAAATTTTCTGGAAGTCAGTATATATTAGCCATGAAAAGGTGACATTAGAAAAGTCTGAATCATATTATTTATCAGTTAATCAACTAGTTTTATTTGTTAGTATAGTTTGTTAGATTTTGCAAACAGAATTACTCTTTAAAATGAATTTTTCTGTTGAGCAATTGACAGACATGATATGGGTACTAGGAGAGTGCATGAAAAATTGTCTACTTGCTAAACGAATTTACGAGGAGAGATATCCTGCCCGATGACAACCTGAAACAATAACGCTGGAATGGTTAATGGATTGCTTTACTCGGACAGGTTCATGTGGTTCTTGCAGTTACGGACAATCCACATATTAGTACCAGAGAAATCTCGCGGCAACAAGATGTTAGTCAAAAGGCTGTCCGAAGAATACTCTGTAAAAATAAATTTAGAGAGAGAATTTAGAGTTGCTTTTTGCGAATGGGCTCAACAACAAATCCGAAACCAAAGAGATTTCTTTAATTTTGTTCTTTTTGGAGATGAAGCTACATTTCATAAAAATGAAAATTTAAATCGCCATAATTTACATTATTATGCTACAAGTAATCCCTATTTTGTAGGAAATTATAGTCAAAATAGGTGGTCTTTGAATGTATGGGGTGAAATAATTGGCGACTACGTAATTTGACCACATTTTTTCACAGGCGAGTGAATGGTCAGGTTTATTTAGACTTCTTAGAAAACCATTTACCATTATTGCTGAAAAATGTTCCCATCAATATTCGTCAAAATATATGGTATTTACATGACGGGGCTCCGGTAGATCACACTAGACCGATTCATAAATACACATTTTCCTGTGTTCCATTTAAACAAATGTTTGTTTGGTTCACCCTAGCGATATGAAACATCCTGTATATATGAAATTAATTTTAAAATGTGTAGCTTAAGACTGTCTATGATTCTTGTACACAAAGTTTTTTGATATCTTCAATAATAAGGGATATATTGAGCTTTGACGCACTAATGCCTCACCCTGTATATGTATAAATAGTATCCATTTGTCCACAAGAATCGAATTGCTCAAGTGTATATTGGGTAAAATAAGCCAAATTCTTAACTGTAGATCGTTGATCTGGAGATATCAGGTGGTTAACCATTGGACAAATTCTTGAATGGAGAACAGATTCAAAAATCTTTGCGAAGTTGTTAAAATTGGAGTCACTTTGGAAGGTTTCCACAGGTCAGGAATTTCAGGTATTTTCCAAGTCTAGATAATCTAATACTATCAGTAGGGATGTCTGGACGCTGGTATTGCTTAAGCTCACAAACCGACCGTTTCTCTTGCATCTTGCGATCGTTTTTTGCAGAGATAGATGATTCACAAATACCCAGTACTATAATATTGGCTTTCCTCGCTCGGCGCTCCTCCATCTCCTGAACAATCTCTTCAAAATCAAATTTGGCTTGATAGAATCTGGGAATCTGGGATTTTAAATGACAGATTTTATTAGTTAGGTTGGCAAGCATAGATTTCAGCTCAGCAATTACGTCCCCAGAAGTACCCCTGCAGTTGCCACACACCTAAGCCAAGTAGAAGGTCATACAGCACAAAATCAGTTGGATGGGGGAAAAAGAGAGATGATACTCGGTACTACAGTCGTTGGTGAGCCAGAAAAAGCACGACTACGTTCTTCCACTGTCCAAACTGAAGTCCATGATGATTACATCTTGATTAAATACGAGGAGAAGAAATACTCAGCATAGCATTATGTAAAAATCTAGTAGCAGGATCAATCAATTAAGTGTTTGCCAAATGTCAAACCATGAAATTCTCGAATAATTCGCTCTCGAATAAGGATGGAAAGATGTATTGAGGGTGGCAGAACTAGCAGTACTACTAGTTTTGACAGAATTTGGTAGTATTGAATTGAACACAATATACTGCTACAAAAATTGAGGATGATTGGTTTTAGTGATTCCCTAGTAGCATTCTTTGAGACTTATCTCTACAACAATATGTAATCTACAATGAATACAAATCGCAGCTGTTTCATGCAACCTGGTGTTCTGCAGGGTTCCAATCTCGGGCCACTTTTGTTCACTCTATTCATTACTGACTTGACGGATTGCATTCATACTAATAAATGTATGTTTGCAGATGATCTCAAGATCTTTACCACAGTAAATTCTATTACTGATTGTTATTATTTACAAGATCATGTCAATCGGTTAACCGAGTGGTGTACTAGTAATGGTTTACAATTAAATGTCAAGAAAGGCAGAATTATGAGCTACGTTAGAAAGTAGAACTCTATTCTATTTGAGTATACCATCAATGGAACTTCACTCGTTCGAGAAAAAGTTGTGAGAGACTTGGGTATTTATCTTGATCATTCCCTTACCTTTTCCACTCATCGTGAAAACATCGTAATGTCAGCTATGAAGATGTTAGGATTTTTGATTAGAAGCTCTCCTTTGTTTCATATTAAAACAATTAAACTTGTACTTTACTTCGCATTCGTTAGATCTAAGCTGGAGTATGATTCTCTGATCTGGCATCCATTCTATTCTTCCTACAAGGAAACTGCTGAGAAAATTCAAAGAAAACTTTTAAAATATTTATACTTCAAACAGGAAGGTTCTTATCCCGAGTGTGGCTATGACTATCAGCTTCTGCTTCATCAATTTGATGTTGAATCGTTGGAGATTGCAGCTTATAAAATGTGTGTTTAACCAATATTGATGCTCCTTACCTCCCTTTACCCTCTAACCATTGTGCACCTCCTACCTTGTGACATACATTTTACACCTCTACAGACAATATTGTCAATAGCAATTAATCAGTTATCATGATTCTTTAATTCTTTGACACAATACAATATGAGTGGAATTTTTTTTTTCTCTTTTCCTCATTGAATTTTTAATCTTTTGTCCTTTATTTGGAGCAATTTGTTGGGCAAAAAAATATATTATTATTATTATACTACACATGGAATACCTTCATTTTAGGATTGAGATGGAATGTCACTACTTCGTTTCTTCTTCATATAATTTTGGGAGCTTCAATGTTCAATTTTTCAATAAATATTTTGTCGTTACTATTGTGTTAACTTTGTCTCCCAAGTGGTTGTTATCCATTTGACTATAGCGACGTCTGATGGTTGTAGGACATGTGTTGTTTATGGAGGCAGTTTTAGTCAAAGTATGTTGCCATCCATAGCCGTTTTTTGAACCAATTTGCAACATCCTTTTAGAGCCTCTTTCGGACGCAGCATACTCAACTTGATCTGTTTGCTCGTTCACCTTCATCCTTCCATTATATACGAGATATCGAAGACTTTAGAGAAGTCGAGCAGACACTATCATATCATCAACAATAGACAGGAGAATCGTATTCCAACTACAGTGCTTCCTGCAACTTAACTAACTGAGGTCAAGTCCTCAGAAATTCCTCATCATTGGAACACCGATTCTCTTTCAGTTTCGTTAGAGTTGTTGTAAAAGATTGTATTTTTGTTGGAATATTTTTTTTTGAAAAGTTGTAACATAATGGACGCGAAGAAAATAAGTCGATTGGTAAAAAATGTGTCAAAATAGCGTGCTCAAACATCGACATAACCTCAAGCACAAACTCAATTAATATGATCCTAAATCTGGTTTTAAGCCAAGGATCAGGCTAAGGTTGCTAAGTTGCTGGGTGGGAGATAAGACCTACATAAATAGACAGGCTTGAAGTACTTCGAAACGGAGTTATTGAGGTAGTCCTGGGAATCCCCTGCATCAACACGCAGCAAGAAGTTTCCTGCGATTTGCTAGCGTATTTATTTCATGAGTTTGTGTACAAAGTTTAGGATTCAATCAATATTGTTAAATATATATCAAACACAATTGTCAACCACGTTTAAGGTTTATGTCCAGCGTACTTATATTTAAGATCGCTCTGCTCATACGACTGCAGTTATTAACATTTTCTTCTCCTCTTTTTAAAGCCCAATCAAACAGGAATTCTAATCTATTTTCGTTATGAGGGGCATTACGTAATTTTATAACCCATCTGACACGTTCATAAGTGTGTACCACTGAAACCTCACGTACACACCAGCAGGCCTCCACGTTTCTCATTTGCTTTTTTCTTCTTTCTTCTTCTTTCGTCCTCTCGCCCTCTCCCGTATCTCGGCCACCATGCAGCCTCGCCTTTTAAACTTTATGTGTGTCGTTGTAATTCTTTTCGGTCTTTAAAACGTTATCGTCCCCCTGTTAGTGTGTGCTGGTGCCATTCGTTAAAACTGTGTGGTAACCGCACATTACGTTGTTCATAAACAATACCTAATTGTAGAACAAATGCCTAACTACGATTACCGAGTTAACGAGCGTCGTTGAGAAAATTAGTCGTAAACATTTTTGAGAGGAATTCTTCCTATTGAAGACAACAAGCAATATCAATCACTGCAGTTCTCCATCCTTAATATTGAATACCATACTCGTACGTTATATTAAAAATTTTTAAATTAAATCAACTTGGCGCTGATAACGTGTAAATAATGATAATGCTGTCATTCCGATTCATAAACAAACAGTTACACCATCTGCGCCAGAATGTTCCTTTTTAATTTTGTTTGTTATATTTTTTTGTTTATTTAGTAGTACGAAGTTATCTGCAGAAGTCATTCATGCTATAAATTTCCGTCACATATTCTTCAATCGAGATAAAGAATGAGTGAACGTAACATGGCGTGCTAAATATAGAAGGCCCAGCAGTGTTGAACCTCGCATTCCGAATGATAATATTTATCTCGTAATTTAAATACTGTAATAAATACTGGCACATCTTTAAAGTAACGTTTGAATATATGTATATATCAATTTAGGTCCTAACCTAGGTCATACGCAGTTGCGTATACTGTTCGTTTTCACAATCGCATAATTTGCGTATGTATTTAAGAAGATAACTTCTTAGAAATATAAACAAATAAATTTAGGATGTGTTGATTTTTTTTTATTCAATAAATGTAAAATATTTTGTATATGAATACATACGAGGGCAGTTCAGATATTGTTATAGATATATGTCACTAAGGTGACTTAATTAGGTCTCAAAAAGGGGGCTGCACGAAAGTGTTCCAAAATGCTATCATTAGCCCTTGTGTGCATGACAGACTAATGCGTACGTAACCTCATACGTGGGGTCTTATCGAGACCCAATTTTTCTTTAGATTTAAGGTACTTTAAGACAAATTAAAATTAAAAAAAATTCTTAGTTACATACTATGTGACATAGAAAAAAGTACATTGCATAGTGCCACACACAGGACACTAAAATAAGAAAAAAATTCCTATGAACATGGGTCCACAAGGCCTTCGGTTAAAAGATACGGGGTGTTGAATTTTATTTCTTTTTTTGGGTTTTTTTTTTAATATCTATGGTTCCAGTACAAATGCATCTGAAAGCCGACAATGCACGCTAATTAATCAAAAAATAACAATTGAATAATGTGTCATAATGACACTTGTCAAACTGATGTAATTGTTGTTTGAGGAATTTTGTGTTCGTGATTAAGTTTTTCATTGGTTTTCTCACTGATTATTCAAATTTGCTTTCAAAAATGGTTCACTACACTTTTGAAGAATACAGGGACATGATTATGTGTGACGGCGAAGCTAGATCAAATTCTTACGAAGCTCAACGTATTTATCGAGAAAGATATCCTTTAAGACAAGTTCCTAATGTTCGAACATTTATTGATGTGCATAGGCGTTTGAGAGAAGATGGCTGTTTTAGAAAACCAAAATTGAATAGTGGGGTTTCCAGAACTCGTCGCACTGTGCGAAACAAAGAAACTGTTTTACGAATGGTAGAAAATAATCCAAGAACAAGCACCAGAAAAACAAGTTCAGCGGTACGAAACCTTAACCGTGAATCAGTTAGACAAATTTTCAAAGAACAACTTCTTCGCCCATATCATTTCCAAAAAATTCATTCACTATTGGAACATGACTTTGTTCCTCGTGTACAATTTTGCCAATGGTTGCAAAACCAAAGACAAAACATTATTTCATCAATTTTGTTTACTGATGAAGCTGGTTTTAGTCGTGATGGTATACTGAACCTACATAACATGCACCATTGGAGTGATGAAAATCCTCATCAAACTGTAATTCGAAGTCACCAATATGGGTTTTCAATTAATGTGTGGGCGGGTATAATTGACAATTATTTAATTGGCCCATTTCGATTGCCCAATCGATTGACAGGTGCACTGTATCGAAATTTCTTGGAGAATGATTTAAACACATTATTAGAGGATGTCCCATTGGCCATTACTGGAAGAATGTATTACATGCATGATGGGGCGCCAGCTCACTTTTCTCGAGTGGCAAGGGAAGGAGATTTGAAAATATGTGGATTGGTCGAGGGGGGCCTGTACCCTGGCCAGCTCGTAGTCCCGATACCTTAATCCCCTCGATTTTTCATTTTGGGGATTTATGAAAAATGAAGTTTATGCTGTAGAAATACATAATGAAGAACAATTGTGGATAAGAATTATGGAATCGGCAGATAGATTTCGTAATAACCCAGGAATATTTCAAAGATGCCGTCAATCATTAAGAAGAAGAATGGAAAAATGTATTGAAGTACAAGGGCAACAATTTGAACATCTTCTAAAAACTTAATTTTTTGTTTTAATTAATCATTGTTTTTGCAAATAAATTAAAAAAAATTCAACACTCCGTATCTTTTAACCGAAGGTCTTGCGGACCTATGTTCATAGGAACTTTTTTTCTTATATTAGTGTCCTCTATTGTGTGGCACTATGCAATGTACTTTTTTCTATGTCACCCTGTATACAGGCTGATTGGTGAGAATAGCCTATTAAAAGTATTATACAAACGGATCGGAATTTTAAAACAAAATTTTTCAGTTGGATATTGTTGAATATGAACTATCACGTGAAAATATTTTTGAATAAATATCACTTCCGGTTAACCGGAAGTGGGCATCAACTTCGATTTTTTAAATAGCATGCTATAAAATAAATTACAAATTCAACTTCCATGATGAATTTTACACATATTTCATGTATCATACCCTATACCTAAATACCATTCCTTCTGAGTTATTCGCAATTAAAGAAAAAAAGTGACAGATACCGATCCTACTTTATAGTGATATTACTTCACGTAGGAGTAAATGAGGCGAATGAAATTTTGCATACGCACAGCTGATATTATGTAGTTATACAGGATTTGAAGTTTTTTTCTGTAACATTATACAGGGTGTTTAAAAACTTAGTTGCTTATAAATAAGTTCAATCCGCGGAAAGTACATTTTCTTAAATGGAAAGGCAAATTTACGCGCACGAACACCCAAGATGCGCACGAACGCTATCCATCGCTTGTCGGTTTCTTCACCTTTATCAAAGGATTTGTGTGAGCACAGCGTTCGTGCGCGTAAATTTGCTCATGTGAGTACATAGCTTTAGAACAAAACAAAAATTTATTAAAAAAAAACATTAGATTTGACAATGCTTTGAAATTACATATAACTTTAAAAAAGAAAATTTAATGCAAGCCATGGAAGACAAACCGTCACTGTCTCTTTTTTTCTATGTGCGTCACAAACAAATTTGTAACAGTCCTTACATTTTATGTTAATCTTCCCGTCTTGTTCTCTCGGACATTTATAGCATCTACCCCTTTCTGTCGAAGTGGTTCTTTCTTCATCTCTCTGTGGATCTAAATTTGTTTCTGCTAAGGCAATACCACAATCGTGGAGTGGTGTTTTTACAAATATTGGAAGTTTTCTATTTTGAGCCCGTTTCTCCATGTTTCCACGAATTAATTCGTCTCCCGGTTGTAACAAGAACAACTGTTTAGTATAGTAACTTTTAGTAGATAAGTTGGCACCCTGGGAGAGGCACCCGCCAACCAACGACACAAGTGGTTGATCTGGTATTGTATATTCTTGTGTGTTCCTATAATAAATACTAAAATATAACTACTACTTTAATTGCTTAATCACCACACGAAACATGGTGTCAGGTGTTGTTAACAATAATACTATAAAATAAGTTTATAGTGAAATTACAAGTGCTTGTGGTTACAATAATTGCATAAAGGAAGGATACACAAAAAATGGAGTTCAAACCGCCAAGAGGAATGTCGTTTTCTGGTGACATCTCAAAAAATTGGAAAACATTTATGCAGAAATTCGATATATTTCTAGAAGCAAATGAATATTTAAAAAAAGCAGATAATGTAAAAATTGCTATGTTCCTTAATTGCATAGGTGATGATGGATTAAGAATATTTAATACATTTAAACTCACCGATGAAGAGAAAAAAGTCGTATGAGGTATTAATAAAATCATTTACAGATTATTGCAGTCCTAGAAAGTCAACTGTATTGAACAGATATAAGTTTTTTATAAGATCGCAACAAGAAGGTGAGACTTTTGATCAATTTCAGACAGTGTTAAAAAGATTGGCTCAAGATTGTGAGTTTAGTACTCAAATGGACTCCTTAATAAGGGATAAAATTATAATTGGACTAAAAAACACTGCATTACAGGAGAGGCTACTTAGGGAGAGCGATATTAGTTTAGACGATACGATAAAACAATGTAGAGCTCATGAAGCAAGTCGAATAGAAGCCCAAAGCATACAACAACCAGTAGCTGCTGTACATGCAGTAAAAACCAAAAATGCTTCAAGAAAAAATTCTAATACATCCAATGCATCAAATACTTCAGATACAAAAGGTAAATTTAAATGTAGAAATTGTAGTTTAATGCATGGTAAAAATGAGTGTCCCGCGTATGGTAAAACTTGCTTATCATGCAACAAGCTAAATCACTTTGCAAATTCATGCAAGTCAAAGAAACAAAATAAGTCTCAATATTCCGTTAAGCAAAATTCACAAAAAGTCCACGGAATTGAAACAGAATCTGCTTGTTCATCAGTGTCGACATTAGAAGAAGAGAATTCATTTTTTATAGACAGTATTGAAAATAGAAAAATCACAAACGAAAGCTGGTTTCACAAAATTAAAATTAATGGAACTACAGTAGATTTCAAATTAGATTCAGGAGCTGATATAAACGTACTGCCTGTAAAATACTATGAACAAGTTTGTCCCAATGTAGAGTTAGAGCCTGCTAATTCTGCTATTGTTGCTTATGGCGGATTTCGTTTAAGTATCAAAGGCATACTTCAGATTGAATGCGTCCCAGAGAATAGAGAATCTGTAGAGATAGAATTTGTTGTAGTTGATGCTAACTGTATTCCAATTTTAAGTTTAAATACATGCATAAAATTAAATTTAATTACCCGAATTGATGAGTTGAAAACCAATGCTAGTAAAAATCAAATATCGGAAAATCAGAAAGACATCTTCATTCAACAAAATTCTGTAATATTTGAAGGACTAGGAAAATTTCCATTTGAATATAAAATTCGATTGAAAGAAGGAGTAGTACCCACTGTCAAACCAGTAAGAAGAGTTCCAGAAATAATAAAAGTTACTATACTAAACAACAACCTACGTCTGGCTTTATTCTGTTTTTTTTCCATTCGGGGTGTTTTTTATTGAATATTACAAACGTATTCATGACACATACAGTGTGGCCAGTCATGTGACAGTGGCCAATATCAACTTTCTTATTTTAAATGGAAACCCCTGCGTATTATTTATTTTTTTGGGTTCTTCGGAAAATTCTAGACATAATTCATGTACAATGTCCCATACCTATCTTCAACTGTTTCGGAAATATTAAGTGTTTTCAGATTTATTACGAATATTAACATTAAAAAAAGAAAATTATTTTAATTCACAAATTCGCTACATTACACTAAAAATCTATTTCCCATTTAGCTCTTGATATTGATAAAGTAAGCAAAAACCATTGCTGCGTTCCTTTTTACTGATATGAAATTAAAAAAATACAAAGACCGTTTTGTTTATTTTCGTAAAAACTCATAGCCTTAGCAAGTGTTTTCAGATTTATTACGAAAATTAATATTAAAAAAAGAAAATTATTTTATTTCACAAATTCGCTACATTACACTAAAAACCTAATAAGTACCTAATACTGATTATTTCTTAATAATGTAAAAAAAAACAAAAAACATTAATGTCAATGTAGTAAATGTTCAAAATGCTCGCCGCGAACGTCTTGGCAACATGCTAATCTGGTATAGAAATGTCTTCTAACATTACTCAACATCTCAGGCGTGACTGATCTAATCGCAAGCGTGATTCGTCTTTTTAAGTCATCTAAGTTGAGGGGTTTAGTTTTGTATACAAGACTTTTGACATATCCCCACAAAAAGTAGTCTAAAGGCGTCAGATCAGGAGATCGTGCTGGCCATTCTATCGATCCGCGCCTCCTTATCCACCGATTTGGAAGAATTTGGTTCAGGTACTGCCGGACATTGATTTGGAAATTTGGGCGGTGCTCCATCTTGCTGAAACCATACTGTATTGGCAGGAACTTGTGGGTTTGCTGGATTAGGATACAAGTTTGCGAAAGTTGGCACGACATTATTTTGGAGCAGTTCTAAATATTTATCTCCATTCAAGTTACCATCAATGAAAAAGAGACCTACGATGTGATTTCCAACAATTCCTGCCCAAACATTAACTTTTTCAGGATATTGCGTATGTTCCTCTCTCATCCAGTGAGGATTCTCATTAGACCAATAGCGGCAATTTTGACGATTAACATGGCCGTGAAGTGTAAATGTGCTCTCATCAGAAAATAAAATATCTTCTAATTGGATCACATTGTTATCTAACATTGCCATCATCTGTTCACAAAAATACGTTCTCCTATTGAAATCGTCTTCCATGAGCTCCTGAGTTGGCATCATTTTATAGGGATGCATTTTACTTTCCTTTAATACTCGAAAAATTGATGTGTGGCTAATGTTGAACAGTGGGGCTGCTTTTCGACCAGAATTATGTGGGTTTTCTTGAAACTTAAGCATAATATCCAATTTCGTATCATCACGTACTGCATTGGCAGCTACTTTTTTAATATGTCTTACATGACCAAGCTCGCAAAACTGTTTTTCTATTTTGCTAATTGTCCCTTGAGATACAGGCGGCAAATTTGGAAATTTTTCGTGAAATAAGCGTCCGTGTGTTATCTCCATAACCAATCATTTGTAGAATGGTTATTTTGTGCATTTCTGTTAAATGAACCATTTTTCTGATATTATTACGTACAGTTAACGAAATTCAAACGACAATAGCACTGACACTGATCACTACTGTCATGCAGGCAGACAACATGTTGCTAAGGCTATGAGTTTTTACGAAAATAAACAAAACGGTCTTTGTATTTTTTTAATTCCATATCAGTAAAAAGGAACGCAGCAATGGTTTTTGCTTACTTTATCAATATCAAGAGCTAAATGGGAAATAGATTTTTAGTGTAATGTAGCGAATTTGTGAATTAAAATAATTTTCTTTTTTTAATGTTAATATTCGTAATAAATCTGAAAACACTTAATATTTCCGAAACAGTTGAAGATAGGTATGGGACATTGTGCATGAATTATGTCTAGAATTTTCCGAAGAACCCAAAAAATAAATAATATGCAGGGGTTTCCATTTAAAATAAGAAAGTTGGTATTGGCCACTGTCACATGACACACCCTGTATAATTTTTTTTTTTTTTGAAAAAATGCGCATTTAAAAAACTACAAATCGACGTGTCAGGCCATCGTAGGCATCGTATCTGCGTTGTCAACTGCACCTTTGCTTTCAGGAGATACGTTATCGTCTTGATGTTGTGTAGACAACAAATGAACCATTCTCCAACCATTCAATTTTTGGAATGTACGATACCATGCTTACATCCTTTGTGAAAGCGAACATGAATGAATGAACTGGTCTTGAGATTACATTGAGTTGAGGTGGCGTATCAGTTTTATTTTTTCGAACCGTTCCAAGCAATGTGAGTCCTTCGCTCAAAAAATAATTCGATAAAGGTACACAGTAGGTAAACTATGTGCCTATGAGCACAGTCATTCGACGTGGACATCCTGTGTAAGCTGTATTTTGACAGCTAGTTTACCTACTGTACACTTGTAAAGAAATTATCTGTAGTTATGCCTCTCCAGCTACCGAAATATGGTTCAACCATATCTTTTACTACACGCATTCCTTGTTCTTTTTCCCTCACTCCACTTGGAAGACGGCCACAGTAAACCTGAAGATTACATAAATAGGAAGTCTTTATGTCAGCAAGTACCTAAAGTTTTATGCCGTAACCACCAGGCTTTGATTTTATGTATTGTCTAAAGAGACATCTGCCCCTAAAACTTAGTAGTTGTTCATCCACTGTAAGAGATCCGTAAGGTTCAAACATTATTTTGCAATTTCTTACAAATAAGTCCCGAATCTCTCTAATAGCCGCCAGTTTATCCTCCTTCTTTCTGCCAATCCTTGTAGTCTTATCGTCAAATCTTTAGAATCTTGATATTTCTTCAAATCTGTTGACAGACATAGCTACACAAAAAAATGGGCGGCGTATAGAGGAATCTCTTGTCCACATTTCACACGTGGATTCTTTCCTGCATCTCAATCCACCTGCTTTTATAAGTACACCAAAGAAGCAATCTAGTTCACCCTTTTCTAAATCTATCCAATTCATTCGCGAATTAGGTTTTTTTTTATTCCATTCTGCATAATTCTTCTTTGCTTCTCCATTTGTATAATTGAAAATATCTATAAAATCATTCACTTCTTCGGTAAACGGCGTCGGCCGTCGGCGTTGGCAATGTACTGAGTACAATGAAATGCTTCAGTATTACTTTCATCTGGTACCTAATTCATCGAAATCTTCTTCGCTCTGACTTTTGAGGTTATCTTCGGACTCAGAAGGATTTTCTTGAAAATCGACATCATATTGATCTTCTATATCCAACAAATCTTCGATATTATCAGCAAGATGGGTCAACTCTGTGCTAGTCAATGGACGGCGACGATCTAAACGACTCATTCTTTTCAAAAACTAGAAAAAAAACAGGTGCATATTAAAATTTTATATTCAGTACGCAAAAGCACAAATGGGGTCCTTTACTTATAGTAAAACCACCACTGCACAACATAACCTCAAACTGCAAACGACAAATAGATGGACGGCCAAACGCCTACTAATTCAGGGTAGGCAACTGTGAAGAAAAATGTGGTGCTGGAGTTACCAAAGAACCCCGGTCATGCAGATAAGGGTTAAGCGAGATACCAAACAAGCAAGATTCGTTACTGTCGATGAAACTTGGGTTCACCATTATGATCCTGAATCAAAAAGGCAGAGCATGGAATGGGGGCATGAGGGTTCACCACCCCCTCGAAAGTTCAGTCTATTTACCGCGTGATCAGACTATATCTGAGCAATATGATGCTGTTTCAAGTTCAAAACGGTGTGATTCAATCAAAGAAAAAAGGAGGGTAAAACTCAGATGTGGTGTGCTGTTTTATCGGAGTGTGACCCTGCACAACTAGATCATTATGATAGAATCGATGAAAGATCTAAGTATGATAAAGAGGAGAAAAATTGCAACATATAATAAAGAAGATTTTCTGGAAAGTATATTACTATCTTCATGGAATAATTGTTGTGGAATTGTGTTAAAGAACTGTCGAACACCAGATTTTGGATGAAATGTGTCAAATTGTGGAGACAACTCTACCAAAGACGTATACGGAAAACAAGTGGGTGAATCAAAAGATTATGGAAGCAATGAAACTAAGGGACCTAAGTTACAGAAGGGCAGTATTGGTAAACCAAGAACGTCAATGGAACGAATATAAAGCTTTAATAAACAAAGTAACTCATTTCATAAAACAAGAGAAAATTAAATACTACATTAGTATTATAGACAAAAACAAATATATAGCTACAGATTATGGAAAAATTTAAAAGCAATGTTGTCCAATAAGAAGAATAATGTAGTAGGAGAAATAGAGTTCAATGAAAAAGACAATGCCTGCAATTTCAATAAATATTTTGTAGTCTTCAGGCCTTCATGGCCGCTGTTGATGGCTGCTTCTTCAGAAGTGAACTTCTGAAGAAGATCACGACAAGATGATCGAAACGTCAAGTACCACAACCTTTCTACACGGCAGAGAACCCGAGAACCGAAGAGCAGCCAATATTTTGTAGAAAGCATTGAAGAAGTAGTGAGTAACATACCTAGATCTTATAATTATTATCATACACCATTGAGTAAATTGTCAATGGGCAATTAGCAGTAAATCGTTATAATGTTCCAATTCAAGATATTCCAAAGCTAGTGTAGAAACCGTCGAAAAAAATTGGCCTTCAAAGGTTTCATGATACTGTCACATACACTTGTAGTAGTAACCTAACCTTAGAAAGAGATCCAGTGGATGTGAAAGATATCACGCCAATTAGAGGATTTGCATGATTATTAAAATGAACCAGCCTGAAGATTTTGAAAGAAACACCCTTGGCATACTGCAATTAAAAGGCAATTTATGATTTAAAACAATCTTCTAGGGAAGGAGTTCTCAAAGTGGTCGAAATCGACCCCTTGGGGCCGATGTCGGTTTCCCAGAGGTCGACATAAAGAAAAACTGGTTTTGGGGGTCGACGAGGTCAAAAAATCCGACCCCTATCAATTAATTCAAGTTCTTATTTGAAACTTTCAAGAAACTGTAAAAGTTGTGTTACGTCTACCGACTTGACTAATATGTATTTTAATAGGAAGTATCATTGTTGTACTTTTAAAAACCTCAACAAGTCAGTAAACGTGGACAAGTTCGTGCAAGATAATGAGTTCGAGCATATAAGTCTTTCGGGCACGTTTTGACTTTCTCTGTGCTATATAACAAGCTTGCATTTAGATTGAAAGTTCATTTACGTTTTGAAATTCGTTGAAGCTTGAATGATAATACACTCATCTACTATCTATCTAATTTATTTGAAGAGATTACAGAGCGAGAAGGAGGGTCGAAGGTATCAGTTCATTTTGGAAAAGGAATCTCTTGCCCAAATTGTTTTGGAATCCCTGTTCTAGAGTATGGTAGAGTAGATGTTTAATAAAGGAAAGCTATCGAAAACCAAAACTAGAACTTTGTGTATTTGTAGAAGATCAAAGTACCTAATTCAATAACAATAGGTAATGAAATTCTATGTGGATGGCTTTTATTTTTTTTTTTTCAAATAACCATGTTGATACCGTCAGTTTAAAATGCAAATTAAGCTTTAAGTTTACGAATAATGATTTAGGAAAAGCAATGTAATAGGCAACAAACAACCAATAGAAGGACATTGACACCAAGGACGACACATTTGACATGAAATGTATGTTTCGTTCGCTTTTGAACAAAAATACAAATCACGATTTGATGATCTGATTCCTGATTTGATGATTCCTTCTTCAATTCTACATCGAATTTAAATGTCCTGTTTTACTAATTTAACATAATTCCTTCTTTAGAAACTTCCATATTAATATCTGTTTTTTGCAACTGTTATTAAACACTCTTTTCAGGACTAGATTGGCTATCATCTATAGCCTATCATTTTTTTGCAGCTAATCTCGATGATTTTGATTACCTATTTTGAACTTGATCTTGTTCATCTAGCTGTGTAGTCCCCTTAGTTGGGGGGTGGAGTGGAACAGTCAGTTTTATGGAATGCATGGAAATATGTCACAATCCTGTCGGAGTTTTGTGTAAGTCATGAGTCATAGATTTCTTGTTCATAATATGCTTGGAGAGGATCAAAAAATGCAACATCCAGTTGTTGCAAACCATGTGTACAATGCGTGTAGAAATCAAGCATTATGTGGTTATACAAGGTGACCTAGAGTAAATTTCTCTTTTCAAAAAATTATAACAAAAATATGCGTAAACATTGACTAGATTTATTTACAAAATATGCAAAAGAATATTGTCAATATGCTGTCCATTTTGACCACAGCATTCTTCGATACGGGTACGTGGGTGTTGGAACACACGCTGGGATAGAGCAGCATGGAATTTTGTCGAATACGTTGTTTCAGCTCTTCAATGTTGTCTGGGGATTAACGTAAACGGAGCTTTTAAGGTACCTCCACAAAAAATGGTGATAAGGTCAGACGATCTGGGTGGCCAGGCAATGTTTCCATGTTGAGAGAGGAGACAACCCAGGATTAATTCACTTACAGTAGTAATCGACAACTGTGTCGTATGTGCTGTATCACCATCTTACTGAAACCAAGTCATATCGTCATAACCTGGAAAATTTTGAAGAGCTGGGGTTAAAAAATTCCCCACCAGGTCACAGTAACGCGCACTGGTCACTGTCACAGCACGACCACAGGGATCTTCAATAAAGTACGGACCAATTATTCCGGTTGCCGACATTGTCCCCCAAACGGTTACTTTTTTTGAGTGCAACTGTTTGACATCCTTTTCGTGGTGGTTATTACGGGCCCAGTATCAACAATTCTGCTTATTCACATAGCCATCCACGTAAAAGTGAGCTTCATCACTAAAGATTATCTTCTCCAAACCCTCATCATCCCAAAAATATTCTATCATTGTTTTGCAGTTCTAAATTTGTTGATCCACGCTTTTACATCAACAATTGCCAAGCTAAAAAAATGCGAATCTTATGATTCCTTTGCACAATTCCATTGAATACTGGTCTTGTCCCTGTCAGATCACCTATTCTATTCTGTGGTCATAAACGATTCAAAAGCGTTTAAATCACCCCAGAGTTGGTGCTTCTAGAATATATACCGATAATGAGCAAGGGCGTAACTTTAAACTCCAATTAACATTTTAAGAAGATCTTGAATTTATTCTTATTTGCGATGAGATACTTATGAGCAGTAGCGCACACAGTCGTTCTCAATTCAACACCCTTAGTTTCTTCCACTAACAAATTATATAACGAGCTCCAACACAAACGGATGATGCGAGGAGCAACCTGTAAAATTGCCAAAATAAACAAGGTAATAATTACAGTGCGCTTTATAAGCGTTCCGTTTTCTTTGACGTTAATGCTAGCAGCGAAGAAACCCAACGAGATCCTGCCCGTCGCGTTGATCTAAAGATCTCGAATACGAAAAAAAAAGAATCAACGGCGGCGGCTCTTCGATCTTTAATTAAAGTTAGCCGGTATTTTTCAGGTTTAAAAAAACCGCGCGAATCCAGAACAAAGATGTCCCAGGATGTGTGAGAGTATATTGTATGTATATGTACGGTGTAGAACGAGAGACAGTCAACCACTTTGCCGCTTGCGCTTTTCTATAAATACCCACGCGCAAGGTGAACCTCTGCGTTTATTTTAAAACTGTACTGTGACATTAAATCATTTCATATTGATGTACTATATGTAGATGTAGATGGTTTTTTTTTTTTTTGGGAAATGTTCACTTTTTTGCGATTATTACTCGCGTAAATGAAATTCATTTTATTTCGTTTTATGTTGGTAACTAACTGAAGAAGTTGGTGTTAAATGTCAACATGGAACAACAAGCGAATATTAAATTCTGTTTTAAATAACGTTTGGAATTGGGATTGGATGATTGTGAGGACCTTGCAGACGATTACCGAGCAACGACGTCAAAAACCACTCGCAATCAAGAAAACATCGAGAGAGTCAAAGAAATTCTGTGTCCGCGAGTCTCATCGAAGAGAAAACTGGGATATTGAAAAGAACAGTCTATCGAATTTTGACCCCCACACACTCTAACAGACGACCAAAAAAAGTTGGAGACTTCAGCGTTGCAAAGAGATATTAAAAATGCCCCAAAAGAATCCGGTAAGCATGTCGGCCATTGCAACTGGTGATGAAACGTGATGTTTTCAATACCTACAAGCCATAAAAGGAAACGTCAGAGTACGGCATGCAACCTGGACAGGCCGTAAAGACTGGACGAATCCTAGAGATGATCTAGTAACTGCAGGCCAAGATTGGGCCACACTCATAAAGAGACCCTCCACACCACACGACCACCTGGGTCATCATCGCTTGAAGAGGAAAACGAAGCACCTGAATCCCAGCCTTAGATAAACAGCAGTCCTTAGATATATAAACCGTGGAGATAGAAACAAGAACTGTATTTTCGTAGCTGATACTTTGTAAGAAAAATTGCGTTTAGACCTTAATGGTGCACAGTTGAGAAGCGAACAACATCTAACATCGTCTTTTCCTTGCAAAATATTGCAGCTAGAATGGAAAAAAAATTGCTATTAAAATCTCCATTAAAGAATTTCTTACCTCCTTATTCTTTCCTAGAAAAGTGGGGGGTGAGGGTAGAATTTTTCAGCTGAAAAAGAAAGATCTTTTCAAAACCAGAAAATATTAAACGAAACATTTTTCCCTAAAGTCAGTTGTTTCATAGCTGTCTACGATCAAATTTAAGCAGATGTTTTTTTACATATTTTGGTACCATTGATTAGTGATTGATTGATTGATTGATTGCTATCAAGGCAGGGCAGTCTCTAATTATCCCTAACACTGCAGGCCACTGGGCCTATTGTATTATTCCTGCCTTGATTCCATTTTAGTCAAACAGGTTAGTTCCCTCGATCAGGTTTAGAAGCCTATTTAGTACATCTTTCTCCACTGGTAGATCAATCAAGCGCTTTGCAAAGCAACCCTATGTTGACTTAGTGCTACGCATTCGAAGATGATATGAAAAGCTGTTTCCTCCTCCACATTACAGAGTCTGCATAGGGGTTCATCTTTATAGATCCCCATTTTGTGCAGGTGACCTCTTAGGGTCATATTTACAGTCCGTGCTTGAGGTTGTGTCGATGCTTGAGCACGCGATTTTGACAGATTTGTAATGACATTTACGTCAAAATCGCGTGCTCAAGCATCGACACAACCTCAAGCACGGACTATAAATATGATCCTTAGACAGCCATGTCCTGTTAATAGACATGTTACAGCCCTAAGACGAGTCCTGTTTAATGCAAATAAGTCAGCAGTTAATCGTTCCATCATCCGTTTGCTGTGCCTTTGTCCAGCTACATGGTTCCAATTTAGTTGGTGTCTTCTAGCCTCTCCCTTGATAAAAATATCGAAGGGAGGCAAGTTTAGCATGATTTCCATAGCACCCGTAGGGATACTCTTGATAGCCCAAATTATACATAGGCATGCTAATAAAATCTCTGAATTCTCGAGAGGTTAGTTATCGCATGTTTCTGTGTAATTTTTAGTCACCAGACTTATTATGAGTACCCTTTTAATCCTAATTGATCTCCAGATTTCTGAAGAAGTTTAGGGATTTTCTTTCTAATGTCAGCCAATTCTACATACGCCCCTTCGAGGTAGTGGCGCCTTTATGGAGCCACCGCCTCGCAGTTGCACATAACGTGACGACATTTATCATAATCCACTCGTCTTCTTTCGGTGACGAGGTGCTGAGGTCTCTCCTGCGGAGATTTCGCCTTGTTGTTTTTTTTTATTGTCTTAGTTTTGGAGCGTTAGTCCAGTACGAGATTTTCTTGTTCACTTTCCCACTCTTGGAGATTATGTCTTATATGGCTTTTGGTGAGACCATCGGCAGTTTCGTTGCTCTCACACCCTCCCAGTGACCTCGTACCACTCCTCCAAGAAAATTAAGAGGCGCAAGACTCCCGATATGGATAGGGTACCGATTGATTGGAGAGTGTGTGCAGCTGCCCAGGGGCAGTTCTGGCTGTTATGAATGAGTGTCTGGCTGAGGGAATATTCTGATATATGGAAGAGGAGTCAGGTGAATATTCTTTTGAAGGCTCCGAACAAACCGCTGGATAACGTTGATTCATACAGACCTATATCTTTGTTGCCGGCACTCGGTAAACTTCTGGAAAGGTTGATTGCAATGAGGCTCAAGAAATATTGGGACGGTGCTGGAGGAGTGTTTGTAAATCATTATGGAGTACGGGAGGGGATGGGTACGGCTGATGCAGTCTACCGACTTGTGGAGGTGGTAAGAGCTAACCAGGGCTTTTGACAATCTTTGGCGGCCCTCCATCTTTAGAAGATTGCGGAAGATAAATGTTAGCGACAGTCTGTATCGTTTAACGAGCAGCTATTTTGAGCATAGATGTGTACTCTTCACTGAGGGAGGGGCGAACCATTGGAGAGAGGTACCAAAGGGTTCGGTTCTTGGTCCTTTGATTTGGAATTTGGTTTTGCGGCCGGCGAGTGGGACCGTGGCATTAAGATCGATGTGTTGGTTTCTGCGAATAGTAGGGCTGACTTGGAGAGGCGTTGTGAGACTATGTTAGAAAGACATAGGCGTTTTATTAAAATTTTGAATAGTATGGGGTTGTCGGACACTGTTGAGTGTATTTGCGGTGAGGAGGAAGACTTCTTGCATATTCTGGTAAGTTGCGATCTTTATGCCGAATTTCTTGAGGAATGTTATGAGCAATGGGTGAAGCTTTCTAGGGACCTGCTACAAAGGAGAAGAGAGTTATTATTGCTCGACCTGTAGCTACTTAGCTGCTCTTGTGTTGTCCTGGGTCGATGGTTGGCTGTAACCTGTAAAATAAATCAAAGTAAGTAAATGAGACATTAGATTATATTTCCCTGAATTGCTACGTTTGGGGTGGTTCGCCTTGGGTCCATAACCATAGAGAAAAGGAGAGTAATATAAAATGGTAGACGAAAGTAAGGAAGGAAGTATAATTAAGGAGAAGGGAGGAAGGCAGGAAGGCAGGAAAGAAGGAAACAATGGAAAGAAAACTGGAGAGGAAGAGTAAAGAATTGGACAGGAATAGAATTAGTAAAGGATAAGAGATCCGGTTTCAGGATTGGGCTAAGTGGGACTTGGCAATTTGGAGAGGCAGGAGAGTGTTTGGCAATTGGTTCGTGAAACCAGAATTCCTACAAACTGAGTATGTGAGCGAGGTATAGGCTAACGTCTCGGTACCCACCGTACAATATGTACAAATATCAATCGGATGACCATCAATGCCTGTCCCCATTTCTTCACACCAGTTTATAATTTTCAACCATAAAGGAAATGTTTTCGCTGAATAAGTTTTTTTCTACTATGATGACCATAAGTGACCATAGCTTCATCTACACAATGGAATGTATTTTTGAAAGTTTCCATTTAGTTTATTGATGAGAAATTTAGCCTCTGATGAAAAGCATTTTGCCATTTTGTGTAGGTAAAGAACAGTAGGCACAAATTATGTTATAATATCTTAAAATGACAGTGTTAATTAATTAATTAGTGCACTTATACTTATGAGCACTAGCGTACAGATTATTTACTATTCTTTCACACACTTACCCCATCATTCTCCGATTTAACGTTCTCTTTTTAACCTGCGTGTGTTTGTGTTTGTATAAGAAGATGCGACTTCTATTAATATGTGAAAGATGCAAGGTACTGTCGTCAGTATATCCTTAGCGAGCTTTTAGATATAAAGAGATAAAATACGGCCACTTTACAAATTAGTTATGTCCCCAACCTAAAATAGTAGCGCTTGATTTATCTGTTGTGTCTACTATGCTCTCCCAGAAGATGCGCTGGTAGCTCGCTGATGGTTTATACCTGCTTTAATTCGTTTTAATTTAGTTATATATACCGGTTTTGTGTATACGTTTAACTATGACGTCTCTTTGAAAACCGTGTCCTTTACTCGGTTGTATAATAAATTATGAAATGATGAAACGTTTTCCGGAAACAAAAATCATCTTCAAAAATAGCCAATTACGTCTCGACTATTATAAAAAAAAAATTCATCAAAATATTTTCTATGCATGTGTAACTCTAAATATACACCGACAAGACTTGGGGTTTGTAAAATGGCTCACCGGTAGAGAAAAAGCTTGTTAGCGGCCGGTGGTCTTCACCACTGCCGCGATGAAGTTATAACTTTACTTTTTGCTCGTCCACAGACCTGTTATTATGGCCAATCATTTATTCTTTAACAAGCCGACTTTGACTCATCACAAAATGATTCGCCCATTTCATCGTGCTCGAGACCTATACGCTCTCACATCTATAGATATAACACACACAGCATCTACCACGCACTTCTAATTTGATATGCAAGTAGGTATATATAGTCACGGTCAGAAAGAAGATCTCTAACGAGGATTGAAGCTTGAATCTTCTAATTCTACCAGAATAGCAAAATATCAAACAGTAGATTAGATTAGATTTAATTGAAGGAAAGCTGTAAGCTGCTGGGATTTCTCCGCTCTCAAAGCTCACCATCTCTAGTCGAAGAGCTTGTCTTGTTGGTGGAAGATCTTCATCCTCTGTTACGCCCCTGGCTCTAGAAGCCAGAGTTTGCGCGTCAGAACCCCCAAAAGTTTCGGAACCTACCTACAGTATTGGCGATCCTATCATCTAGTCAGCCGCCGGCCCAGTTGGAGTTGGTCGCTGTTCAGATCGGTTATAAATAAAGCAAATAATAAGGCGCCACCTATGAGAATTAATGACTGTCCAGGATCGCTAGTTGTACGGATCGTAGGTCAGGTAGAACACGATGTTCACAAGCATTCAAAAGAATTACTCGATGGAGGAAGTAAATCACACAACGTATACCACTGAGCTCCACATCCAAGTCGGTATAATAAAATACCAAAATTAAAATTTAAAAGGTTGCTAAATATTAACAGAGGTCTAGAAAGCATAAAGCTTCCACGGCATCAGTTATTTATTTATGTATTTATTTGAAACCAGAACAAATTTACATGGTAAATCCTATAGAGGTATTGAAGTATACCTTTATTGCTGATACATCTGTGAGAACCAAAACCACAATGAATAGTACAATAATAAATCTGAGGTAATAAATTTAAAACTAAAATATTAACTAATTAAATCTATATATTAAATCCAAATACATATTAGCTCAAACCCAAATTTTCAAATTACGAAAGATAATGAGCAAAAGAAAAAGATAAATATCAACAGCAAGATACATCGGTGAGAACCAAAAACTACAAAGATACGAGGGAGCGTTTTTATATTCGCGGAATGGGGGATAAGGGGTGGAAATAAAAAAACCAAATTATTTTTCTTTTTCAATATATTCACCTGCAAGACGGATACATTTTTCACATCTTTCAATTAATTTATTGATACCCTCATAAAAAAATTATTTCTCTTTATCTGCAAAATACGCCGAAACTGCCTCCTTGACTTCATCATCGGCAGTAAATTTTTTACCCCGCAGCTCTTTTTTTCATTTGCGGAAACAGGTAATAATCACTCGGGGCCAGGTCTGGGCTGTAGGGTGGGTGATTCACAATTTCGAAGCCCACCTTATGCAGGGCAGCTAACGCAACGCGGCTCCTGTGGACGGGCGCGTTGTCGTGCAAAAGCAGCACACCTTTCGTCAATTTTCCCCGTCTTTTCTCTTTAATGGCTTCTTTTAGTCGCTCTAATATTGAAGCGTAATATTCTCCGGTTATAGAAACACCTTTATCTTTATAATCAATCAACAATATTCCTTCCGAGTCCCAAAATACCGTTGCCATGAGTTTCCCAGCTGATTGTGACACTTTAAATTTCTTGGGAGGTGCTGTGCCCTTTTTATGCCACTGCATGGAGTCTTGTTTGGACTCACGTTCATAATGATGAACCCAAGTTTCGTCTCCAGTAACAATTCGACTCAATACACCATCCTTGTCTTCATTACAGAGGTCCAAAAATGCACGCGAACACGCGATTTTTTCCATATTTCACTTTTCACTCCTGATTATGTTACTTGGTTGACGATAGCTCAAAGACTAATTGTCTAATAACAATGAAACTTCGTATTTATACTAATTATGAGTCGCTGCACAGGCCACGCCCCCAATGCGCCTAATCACCCCCCTACAACCCGCTCATTCCGCGAATATAAAAACGCTCCCTCGTAGATAACAATAAGAAATCTGATGTAATAAAATTTAAATCTAAAATTATTGACTAATTAAACCTATCTTTTTTACTTTGATCTTCATTTTCCCTTAGTAAAGACACAAATTAAAAATAATAGAAAAGGCTGGGTTACTTCCGAGGTTATTTCTTCTTCTCAGAACCTAAAATCGTTATTACATTTGAAACAGAAATTTCCTCGACTGGGTGACTTTTATAGAAAGGCCAAAAGAGAACATAGTTTACTTGTGTCAAACACAAAGCGTAGCTACTATCAGACTAAAATTCCAACAATCACTTGAAAGCCGCTTGGAAAGTGGTTAAGGAGCTATCGGAATCAACAACTACTAGAGAGAATATACAGCTACATATCGAATCCGAATCTCATAGCCAATTATATTTTAATGATTTCTTTATTAATGCCCCTCTAAAGATTTTTAATCAATTTACTGGCACCTCAACCGCCGACTTTCCTATTACCGTAAACAAAACCATTTTTCTGAAACCTTTTTCCTTTCCAGAGTTTGCTAATCTTCTAAATTTTAAGTTGAAAAAATCGTTCTCAGCTGGATCTGGTCCAGGTGATATTCCACCTTATGTTATAAAATCCGTATTTACTGCCATAATCCCGGTCTTAACTTTTGTAATCGATAAATCTTTTGAGCAAGGTGAGTGTCCTAACTTACTAAAAAATACTAAATTGGTTCCTATTTTTAAAAGGGGTGACAGGTCGCTACCAGAAAATTACCGTCCTGTAGCTCTCACGTCTTCTTTTTCAAAAATATTTGAATATTGTTTTTTAAACAGGTTACAGACATTTTTGTCTCACTTTAATATAATCTCAAATTGCCAACACGGTTTTAAGAAAAAATTTTCTACTTCTACTGCTTTAAATACTTTTATTAATGGAATCATGACCTCTATTGAAAATGGTACCTAGCCTGTGGGAATTTTTTTGGATCTAAGTAAGGCGTTTGATTGTGTTTCTCACGACCTTCTTTTAAACAAACTACAAGCGTATGGAGTTAGAGGGAATGCTTTAAATTGGATTCTTTGGAGTCTTTTTTGCGAAACCGAACTCAGTACATCAATATTTTGTACAACAAAAGTGCTGCTGTTGGGAGTGTTTCTTCTGAGTCTCTGCCTAATAACATTGGAGTACCACAAGGATCTATTTTAGGTCCCGTACTTTTTTTTTACTGTTTATCAATGATTTTCCTTTGACATTGCACAATGCTTCAATCACTTTGTATGCAGATGACGTTGCTTTACTAGCAACAGATAAAACCAAAGATATTTTGGCTGAGACTTGTTATAACTTGTTGAGTGATGCATCTGAGTGGTTCTCTATGAATAGGCTTCTTGTTAATGATAAGAAAAGCATTTATTTACGTTTTCATCCCTATCAGCTTCAGCCCACCCCGGATTTTTATTTGGATTTGTCACTGGACGGCAACCAGCTTTCCAACGCGAGCTCTACCAAATTTTTGGGGAATGTGGGTAGATCAGAACACTAAACACTTTAACCCACTGAACACCAAACAAGTTTTAACTAAAACACCGACGCGTTTCAACAGATATGCTGTCATTATCAAGGCGATAATAAAACTAAATTAAAATAAAATCTACAAATACAGGTAACCTAAACGTTATGCACGGTCAATGCGATACGCATCATTAATTTCCGATTAACGAAAACAATGACGAATACGGTATAGGTCCATTGTCACAGTTTATTACACATGACTTATTTTTATATATTTCTAAACTTTCGAAAACATTTAGAAACTTACAATTGTTTATTTGTCTAATTAATTTAACATTCGTACGATCGATGTTGTGATCTGTTTCAAAAATGTGTTGGGCAACGCTCGATTTCTCAATTCTATTAAATCTAAGATAAGCCATATATATATTATCATCAGCTTTGTTATTATACTAATTTATTTAATGTATTATTCTTATCCTGTAATTCAGCATTTAGTTGCCTCAGTAGGTTTATTTCCATCATCATGGTTTCCGCTTCGTTACAGGCTAGGAATTGGGCTTCATTTGGGCCACTACATGATATTTCACTTAGGATTTCTTTTCTAACTTCTTCTTTCCAGACACATATTTTCTATCACTTAATTTACTATAGTCACTTTCGTGATAAACATTTTCACACAGAATACATACTACTGCTGATACTCTTTGTGAGGGATGGCACTTCCGACCAATCCGGTGGATCTCCAAGGGTTCAAATTATTGAAGTAACGAACAGACAGAAGGCCTGCGCGGTGATTACCACAAAGCGAATCAACAACTTAGCTTTAAGAAAAATATTTAATCACAACCCGATGAAATAGAATGTAGTAACTGACTGTAATTCTGCAGTAGTTAAGGTGGAGGCGATACTTGGTGTACGTCGTTTACCTCGTCGAATTCATAAGCTTCGATGACCAAAGTTTCCGGTCAATCTTGGTTTATTCGTCAGCTAATTCAGCTAATTCGTCAGCCATTCATCTATGGTTATACCCAGGTAATCAAACGTTTGCATTTGTTCTTCCAATTTAGTTCCTTCTATTCCCACATTCATATAGATTGTTTCTTCTCCAATCGTCATAATTTTTGTTTTATTTTTATTTATTGTCATTCCATACGTCTTAAGTGTTGTGTACCATATATCTAGATTGTGCTGTAGGTCATTACCATTTTTGGCAATGATCACTATGTCGTCTGCAATCTATTCTTCTTTTTTTAAATATTTTCCATGCTATATATCTGGGCACCTTATCGAAAGCTTTTTTCCAAATCCATAAAAACGAGGAATAATTTCCGATTTTCTTGTATTTCTCTCTCTGTTATTTGTTTTAACATGAATATGTTATCCTGGGTACATTTGCCGCTTCGGAATCCGCTCTGCCCTTCGTATAGAGTATTCTCATGTCTATTATTTGTTCAAACATCTTCATTGTAGTGCTAAGTAATGTCAATCCTCTGTAATTGCTACATTCTTTCCTAAAGGCTTTTTTATATATTGGTATTATTTGTACTACCTTCCAATCTTCTGGAAATTGTTCTTCTTTCCCAATTTTATTAAATAATTTCAGTAGTACTTCAGTTCCTTTCCGTCCCATATATTTGATCATTTCTGAACTTACTTTATCATAGCCTGGTGCTTTTCCATTTTTCAATCTTCTTATCGTTTTCTGTATTTCTTCCATTGATATTTCGTTTTCATCTCCTCCTTCAATCTCATTCTCTTCTTCTGTTGGGTCATTATGTGCAACATTATCGTCTTTCAACATTTCTATTACATCCTCTTTTGTAGCAATATTTCTCCTTTTTTGTTTGTTATCAATGTTTCTGACCTGTCATCCTTTCTTAGTGTTTTTAGTGTCTTATAAAACAATTTCTGATTCTCTTTACTGTCTTTCTCCATCTTATCACCAAACATTTTCTATTTATCTCTTTTTGCTGCTATTACTAACTCTTTCACCTTTCTTCTCTCTGTTTTATATATCTCAGATTTCCCTACACCTCTAGCTGCTAAGTAGTCTTTCCATGCTTTTTTTCCTTGTCACTTGTCCTTTTATTGCATTGCTCCACCACGAGGTATAGTTTTTGGTACCATTTTTCACTATCTTAAAACCATCATTTAGTTTTGTTGTTACTGCTTGTTCAAATTTATTTGCTGTTTCCATGTTTCGTAGTTTACATGATTTTATGATTGTAAACTTAAGTTTACTTTGTATTTTATTCTTAGGCTCTGCTAATTTCCTTATTCTTTCTCTGAAACTTGTTATTGACTGTTTTTCGATTTATTCCTTCTACCAGTATGTAATCAATTACAGATTTCTCATTTCGCTTGAAATGTTAAAGTCATCGAGCTAGACGACCTCCATTTCCTGCAACTCCTCCTTTACTGCTTGAAGCGTTGTTCTCTGGAAGACAAAATAGCACAGGAAGAATCGTGGTGGGCCTCAGATCCACTAAAAGTTATCACAAACAACAATTATTGATTTTGGGTTGGTTAGAATTATTGGTTAGTTAGTTTAGAGCTATGCTTTCGTGTGTATTTACTGCGATTAGGACTTTGCGCTCAATTTTGGTGGAGGTGCTGTGTAGATCGTGTACTGCCATCTAAAGGAAGTTTGAGTCAAATTCGCAAATTTGCTACTTCCAATTCAGTATTTGAATTTCCTTCAATTCTGAGTTATTCAGGCTTGTCCGTCGATTAATTTAGACCGAGACTGTATATTTTGTACCACCGCTACGCAACGTGTGCGAGATTGGGACTTTTTCTGGCCGCAGGTGAAACAAAAGTACTCGAGCATATATGTATATCAACAACTAAGAGACGTAAGGATAAAATACAGGCCATTATTATAATCTTGGTTACTTTTAATTTCATTAAGTTTTATTTAAAGTCGACCGCCTCAAAAAGGAGATAAGTATCTATCGTGTAGGTCACTTCGTCAACAATCACGTGTATCTCATGCTTTGTTTTCTTTTTTTTGCGTTCATCGTCTTTACGCTACAGGCAAATAAAGACTTGTATAATAATAACTGATCTGTAACAGTTACTTTTATTTAAGTTAAGGTAATTTATTTCAAAATCGTTACTTACTTCCCAGGAGAAATATTAATAGTTCTTATTACACCCTATGAATACAATGGCACACCTTTTACTATCTGCGGTGCAATGCAATAAAATTGTGAAAGCGAAAGTAGTTTAGAGCGAAGTGAAAAAAAAAATGTGAAAGGATCTGTTGCTTTTAAATAAAAAGGGCGGTCTCTATTTCATTGGCAGAACATTGGAAACACTATATAGCAGCTTGTTGACATTTTATCTACTTTTTCGCGACAAAAAAAAACTATATAAACAAGTCATACGATTTTTAAGACACCAATTAACACGTATAGGTAACTATACCAGCAATAAATAAGATATCTTGTAAACGCATATACGTAGAAGTAGTAAGCACTACTACCTGTAACGACAAGGTGAAATTCATCATTTTAGATGAAACAGAGCATGACATGTTCGTTTATTATATTCTCTCGTACACGTCGAGCGTTTATTGTATACAGAAGATATGTTTAGAGGGAATGGGTTTCATGGAAGCTTGTTTGCAGAATTATTAAAGGAATTTTATATATTTATATTTTATTATTCAACATATATACTATCCTCTTAATTAGATAAATTTATTACAACTAATCTGCAACGCCTCTTTTCAGTTGAGTAAAAACATGATATAGTCGGACTGATAATGAGCCAGATCTGGTGAATAAGAGATAAGAGGCTGTTCGAGTAATTCGAATCATAACCCTTCATTTCATCTTGTAGCAAATTAATCGACTTCTCTAACACGGATAGCATTGCCGATTCAGATTATAATCTAGAAGACCTTAACGAGGATCCTGTTTTAGCAAGTTTAGGAGAAAACTCAATCGGGGGTGGTAGCAGACGAAGAAATAGTTCCAGAAAATGAACCAAGTTCGTCAAAAGCTAAGGATAAAAAACGAAAGAAACCATACATCTTATGGCACAAGAAACATTTACATATAAATGATAATGCACTAAGATTCAAAGGCGATGGAGACTCGATACTCGATCTGATTCCCTTGCACCTATAGGTGAAAAGGGAAGCGATTATGGGTGCCATCAGGCTGGAGCGAAACATGATCTTCAAAGCAGGAGACATTGTAGAAGATCTAGTGGGCCATCTTCAAATTCTACAAGAATTGGGGGAGCTGACGAAACTAAAAGACTATATGACATCTAGGTTTGACTTTGACAAACAGTTCGAAGTACTTATACAAGACCGCCAAATACAGGAGTGGGAATAGGTATCTCTGGGCCGAGATGCAATGTCTCGGTGGTCGTGGGTACAGGCCCAATAATTTCTTCATTGAACAATGTGCCCAGGAATGTTTGAAGAGACGTTACCAAGATGCACGCATTTACATTTTCTACCTTACCTTTGAGTCGAGGCTGGAACTGATCCTCAAAACTCTGGCCCAAAGGAACACAGTTACATTAATGTGGGTACCAGGAGCAAAGACGCAGAATCTCGATTTATTGGACCAGAACTGTTCTGTGGCTTTACCAAAAGCCTAAAACCTCATCTTCAACAGTGAGAGACTAAGAAAAAAAATCTTCGATTGGACTAACATTCCAAAACTAACACAATCAAAAAAGTTCATTATTTTTTCAACCACTAATGCTAAATCCGATTCTGCTCCGAATATAGTGGAAACGGCACACATTATGTGTGACTGTGTGGCAATAGCCCGACAAAGGCACCGTCACCTTGAACAGGCGCACTTAGAATCGGTTGACATCAGTCATAGCTCCCAAGAAGATCCTAAATTTCTTTAAAAGTTTGGAGATCAACTGGGACTAAAAGACCACAATATATCTCATTGGTAATCTAAGATTCAAAGGCAATTCTGAGCTCCCAAATAATGTTAGATCTAGACACTCCATTTAATTTTTGCAAATTTTTTTTTCGGATGCTTTTACTGAAAAGATTGTCGAAGAAACTAATTAGTATAGTGTTAGTTAAAAATCCAAACAAACCAGCAAAAAATACATCAGTAGTAAAACTATCAAGAACTCGATGTTACTGGCGGCAAAGGGAAAGATCGCCAGGACAAAGACAGACTAAGGAGTTCCTAAGGGAACAGAGGCCTAAGTTTACTGAAGACCTACTGAGTAAAGACAGGAAGACTGTTAAAATGATAGTAAGTCTGATGACCGGTCATTCCAGACTGAATAGGCATATGTTTAACATAGGCCTGGCAGAAAATGCTCTCTGCAGACTCTGTCAAGAGGAAGAAAAAACCCCAGTTCATGTTCTGTGCCACTGTGACGGCCTAGCGAGGACAAGGTGTCTAGTAATGGGGGTAGAGAACCCCACAGCCAACGGCTACACAAAAGAGCCGCTCTCAAAAATGATAAGTCTGATTAAGAAGGCAAAACTAGAGAGCGTTCTCTAAGGTAAAGGGGATCACAATACACCTGTAAAGGTCGCGGTGAAACAGGCCCGCATGCCACCCCACTTCTAACCTAACCTAACCTAACCTACTGGCGGCAAGATATAGGAGTTCTTCTGCAGTGACTATGAATAGATTTGAACACTTGCAAAATCTTCATAAAATTAGACCTGTAATTACCGAGTTGACCACCAATTCTATTGACGAACAGATCTATGCTACCAAAGCGAGGCATCATTTGAAACAATATAATCCCATAAAGCAGCACAAATGGGGGTTCAAATTGTTAGGCGTTGGAGAACCAGAGATTCTCCATTCCATCGATTGTTGGTTTGTTTCGGAGTCGTAGAAATGTACCCAAGCTTCATCCATAGTGACAATACGGCTTAAGAAGTTAGCATCATTTTCAAACCGAGCACAGATCGAAGGTAATGCTTCCACGATCGCACGATTCTGGTCAACATTCAGAAATTTGAGAATCCAGTTTGCAGACATTTTTCTTATGTCCAAAATGGACGTGAACTGTACGATGGACGCGTTCATATCCTGCAGATATTCGGTTTAGCCCAATTCGACGGTCTGACAAAATCGGGGATCGAGCCTGACCTTTCCGATAGATGGCTCGATACTCCAATTTTTCGATTACCACAATTTCGATTGACATCCTTTTGTCAAATGTCTTTGATTTGCCTCTTTTTTTGGAATAGTTAATATGTTATATATAGACTGGTATGTTAATTAGTACAAACATAGAGATGTATCAGGCGCGGAAATTGGATTCTTTTAAACATTTGAAATGCTTTAAATATTATGTTTCAGCCATTTGAATTGCTATGTAGATATAATACACATTTTTCCATGCACGCGTTGGCAGAAATATTTCGAAATCTTCACTGAAATATAATGGACTGTAAGGTCGCTTAATAATTGTTATATACAGTGACTGCAACAAAAATTTGTATTTAGCGACAAAAATTGGCCAAAATTCAAACACAATTTGTCAAAATTTATTTTTGTTTTTCTACATTGTCTCCTCTTCAACCCGTCCAAATAGTACTCGACGTCTTTCTCTACAAAATAACTGTTTACGAAGGTGATGGCCTCCTCATTTGACGAAAAATCTCTGTCCTTTATGCGCAATTTTTAGATAAGGGAACAAAAAGAAGTCGCTTCGGGCTACATATGGTGCACACATGGTGGGGGACTGCACACTGACGAAACCTCTTTAATGAAATATGAAACTCTAGATTTATGAAACAACAAATAAGACAACTGAGAGATGTGTTCACAAGATCAAGTTTTCAACTCAAAACTCGTTGAAGCTGTAGAAAAGTATCCATTCGATAAAAATTTTCACTGGATCTCTATGTAGTTCTTTGGCCACTACATAACTGCTGTGATTTCTATCTTGTATTAGGGGATGAACCCAGTACTTTAGTTTTTTTTTTTCTGTTTCGATACCAACACCATAGTGCTACAACGTCCTCATCATCCGACCACACCTCAGAAACTGATCATCTACCAGTAAAATATGAAACCAGTTTTCCGAAACTTGTTTCATAAGACCGGTTTTATGAAACCAATTTTGTCAGTGTGCAGTCTGCCTAAGACAATGCACCGTATTGTCTTAGTGAAATTGGTGCAAACATGGCCGTTTTTCAGCAATTTCTGCCTTTAGCTTGCGAAGTAATGATGCGTAGTATGCTCCTGTAATGATTTTTCCTGTTTGAGGATAATCAATTAAGATAACTCCATAACTATCGCAAAAAAAAACAGTCGCCGTCACTTTCCCAGCTGAAAAAAACAGTTTTTGCTTTATTTTTGAAGCCGCTTCCCCCTTCGCAATTCACTGTTTTGACTGTATTTTTGTTTCGGGTGTATCCAAGTTTCATATACAGTAATTAATTGACGTCGAAACTCTGATTTATTGCGCGAGACCCAGCGAGGTGTTGGTAACACCTTTTATCGCACTTATTATTACATCACTGGTGTGTATTCTTGCTAATCGTTCCTTCCTTTCATGAATTTCAGATTTTTCCCAAAAAAATCTTCTTCCAACAACACTCGTATGTTATCAAAATTGGAATTGCAACTTCGTTTCTTCAAAGCACATTAATGACTTGTTTCTAGTATAAAGCCACAGTTGTAGGAATAGATACCACCTTTCGCAAAAATGTTCCCAAATAATTTTTGGATCAATATCTTTCCTAATGCTGTCGACCAACTTATATTGGGGCAACTATTGACCTGCATAATTATTAATACCCTTGGCAATCAAGGTCGTTCGTATGCTTCAAAAAGTGTGAATTTTCCATTAATCGGGAAGGCCAGTTCCTGTGTCCGTCCCCAAAAATCTTGATGCAGTTCATGACATGATTTTGTCAAACTACGGAATTGGGCTAAAACGAATATCTCAGGCATATGAAGGCGTCCATAATATAGTTTACGTCGATTGCCATTGACTAATCATGATTGATTTTCTGGATAAGAATGGAATAATAAATGGGAATTATTATTGGATGTTACTGACCACTCCACGAGAAAAAATTTTGGAGAGAAGACGTGGAAAATTGTCCGAAGATGTTTTATTTTTGCACTACAATGCCTCTGCAGACAAATCGCATCTTGGCAAGATGCAACAACAACAATTCGTAATTTAGGGTTCGAATTACTCGAACACCACCCTTAGTTGTCAGATCTGACTCCAACCAAATGTCATGTCTTTCCTCAATTGGAAAAAAAAGGTTAAAAGATCGTAATTTTCTTCCAATGAAGAGGTGATAGACACTGTGAAGACCTGGTTTGCAGAGCAAGATAATAATTATATTATATACTCACTGACATTGGAAGTACACTCGGGAGCAAAAAAATCGACTCAGACTGCACACTCGCATTAAATTACATCTGGCACAAAAACTAAAACTTAAATTCCACTTTTGCTTGCAAAATCTTTAAGTTCAGGATCTTAGCTTTAAAATGAGTGCATATTCTTTTACCTTACGTTTCTTATACACTTACACTACCCTACAATTTGTTGTGATCGATAATCACAACATTTTGTATAAGTTGACATCATTGCTCTTTGCAAGCCAGTAGGTCGTTTAAAAGGCTTTCTACATTACCAACCTGTATTAGTTGGCTGTCAAACGTTAACCGGCATACATTTTCGTCAGCTACATTTAGGAATATTAGCTGCTAATGGATACTACAACCGAAGTAGCGGCCCAAGCGGTTGCATTATTGCAACAAGGCCATAATCAATGGGAAGTCGCTCGTGTGCTGCACATGAGTCAGTCTGCCGTGTCAAGAGTTTACCGAAGATACCAGGAGAATGGTAGCTTTCATCGAAGAAGAGGCTCCGACAGAAAGCGGCTGACCGTTTCATTGTCCAGAGCTCTTTAAGAAATCGGGCTCTCACCGACGTACCAATTCAACGGAAGCTCAGAGAAACGCGGGGAGTGGCTGTTAATCGGTGGACAGTCAGAAGACGACTCAAGGCAGCTAACCTTAGACCAAAAAGGCCAGCTACGGGTCCAAAATTGACCCCAGCTCATCGAGCAGCTCATCTCCGTTTCGGAAGAGAGCATGTTGATTGGACAAACGAGCAATGGCTCTCTGTACTGTTCTCGGATGAAAGCAGAGTGTGTTTGCACGGCAGTGACAGAAGAGCAAAAGTATACAGAAGGCCGGGAGAAAGATTCGCACAATGCTACATAACAGAAAAGGTGGCTTTTGGAGGAGGTTCCTGTATGGTGTGGGCTGGCATTTCTATGGACGCAAAAATCGAGCTGGTTTTTATTGAAACCGGCGGCCGAGCAGGAGGCTTGACTGCGAACCGATACATCCAAGAAATTCTAGAGAACCATGTCGTTCCTTACGTTGGTTTTATCGGGGAAACCTTCATTCTCATGCAAGATAATGCCCGTCCACACAGTGCAGTTTTCGTAAGGCATTACTTGCAAGAACTTGAAATACGAGTTATGGACTGGCCGGCGCGCAGCTCGGACTTGAATCCTATTAAACACCTGTGGGATGAACTCGAAAGGAATATTCGGGCTAGAAATCCTGCACCAGTTACGAGAGCTGAACTTCAAGCAGCACTTACCGAAAAGTGGGACGCTATCCCGCAAGACAGCGCGATTAAACGTATTCATTCCATGAAGAATCGTTTACAAGCGGTAATTAGGGCTAGGGGCGGTAACACTAAATATTGATAATGTTTTTTGAATATTAAAATAAAATTGTACTTGATATTACCTAGTCTATTCTTTTAAGTTTTCTGCGTCTGTTTTGAAGTTTTAGCATCCTAAAACATAACTTTATTTTTTCAAAGAAAAAGAAATGCAACTCATTTTTATGTTAAGATCTTGAACTTAAAGGTTTGAAAAGCAAAACTGGAATTTATGTTATATTTTTTTGTGCCAGGGACATTTAACTGCGAGAGTGCGGTCTGAGTCGATTTTTTTGCTCCCGAGTGTATTACAACAAGAAGGAATCATTTGTTTAACTTGATTTTTTGGTAATGTGATGATGAGTTTTACATCAGAAATAAAACGATATCATTTGCAAGAAATTTTATTAACATGTCACACGAAAAAAAAATTAATAATATGTTTAGCGACCCCGTACAGGGTTGCCAGATGAAATATTCGGTTGTCTTAGACCCAAATAAAAATTCTCCCTAGAAATCCCAACATTCGGCAAATAGGTAGTGGCAGTAATCGTATCCATACATAACCTTCAATGTATTTTTATACAGGGTGTGTCATAACTGGCAATCAAAAATGTACGAGCGCATATGTCTTAGTATGTATACTTAAGGAACTGCAAGAAGTGAAAGTTTTATCATTCCTTAATGTAAGTATTAAAAAATCAATCAAAATGTTTTTAAGGCAATTGATCATAATGTCATGTCACTTTGACAGTTCATATTACCGTTTAAACGAATAA
The DNA here is from genome assembly GCA_023690525.1 of Holotrichia oblita. Classification (NCBI taxonomy): domain Eukaryota; kingdom Metazoa; phylum Arthropoda; class Insecta; order Coleoptera; family Scarabaeidae; genus Holotrichia; species Holotrichia oblita. The sequence goes on along the minus strand of CM043016.1, from coordinate 22,267,503 downwards.
AATTGTTACTACTATTTCTAAAATGGGGGGACAATTTTTGTAATAAAAGGACCCAAATACGTCCTTTCGAACTTTTCTACATCCATCCTTTAAATACCTGATCTTCTTCCCAGTTTTATTGATATCTTTGGATATAGGATTGTTTCTTTTTTCTTTTTTTTAAATGTAATTTATGGCTTTCTTCAGAAGAAGAATAATCTCTTAGCCGTTTGGATGTAGAAGTTTCTTCGCTTGTGCCCATTGTATTCTTGTAAAATAAAAAGGAAAATTATTAAATTGAAAAATCAGAAGACCACGATTACATATAATGAGATGATCGATATCTCCATTTCCACAGAAACACTCACATCAACTCACTCATTCTTGTTCCTTAGGACTAACTTAGATAAGTTATTGTACCTAATTAAACAATACACAACAACCTCAGTAAAGAATCAAATTTATTTAGTGTGAGATATGTATATCGGAAAACAGCGATTGAGTACAGTTCGTTTTTTTTTTTTTTTTGGTTCTTTTCCGGTTTAAAACACCTGCTTAAGTAGGTTATGTTTTATTCACAATATAATTAATTGGTAGACGAGCACTACACTGTTCTAAATTCCGAACACATTTCCTATAAGATATCTGCATAGCATTCGTAATTATAGAGAAAAAAAAACACGACTGATGTTCTGGGGTGATTTACATTTTTTGCGATGTTAATCTGCTAAAGAGGATGTCACCAAAATGTTAATCGTATTTGCGTGGAATGCAGGTACAATTTTAATATAAACAGACGTCGTAAATCTACACGTGGAAGTAAGGGTATTACGAAATTGTAAGAGGAGTACCTGAATCGATTGATTTTGTTTTATTTTATGATACACACACACAGTAATTTATTGTATTTTTTCGTTTTCTTTTATCGCTCATTTCTATAATAAAACACAAGAAACACATCAACTTCAACTGAACTGAAGAAACTAGCTGGTAGAGTCGTGTCGTGATGATTCGTGGTGACCAATTAAAACAGAGACTGGTTAAAAGGTGACCGATTAAGAGAGAATCCACTGTATTCAAAGTAGTGTCAATGCTTGTGAGTTGAGTTGAAGACCTGCCCTCTGTTGATCAACGACAGAGCGACACAGGGACTGACTTTACAGGTCTTACGAACTTGCGTTAGTGTGTTACAACAGACAGGAACATGTGAAAGAATATATCGGAAATAGATAAATGAAGTGGTATTTTTAAATACTACTAGACCACCACTATAGTCTATTTTTAAAGTCGAGAGACGAATTTCTGAACAGATCACTTTGACAGTGAATTCTCATTGGTTAAGTCTTGTTGTTCTTTCTATTATTTCTTCGTTATTTCATTATACAGTGGAACCTCGCATAACGAGCACCTCGCATAACGAGTAATTCGCATAACGAGCAAAGTAAATTTAAAAAAATTGTTTCGCTTAGCGAGCGATGTTTCGCACAGCGAGTAACCAGAACAGGGGAAGCCCAGTGTTGTGTGCATGTTACATCAGTCTGTGTTTAGTAGTCGCTGCGCTAGCGTGTTACTTTGGTACTGATAACAGATTTCTCTAAAGTCGTGTACTATTTGTGTGTGAACCTTTTTATAAAAGTAAATAACCCTTACAACAATGTCTCCAAAAAGACAGCCATAATAGAATAAAAATAACTATAGAAATGAAACAGAAAATAATTGAAAATCGAGAACGAGGTATGAGCGTGGCTGACCTAGCACGCATGTACAATCGATCCACTTCAACGATTTGCACTATTCTCAAAAATAAAAATAGGATTAAGGAGCTAGATGCTTCAAAGGGGGTGACAAGAATATCTGCACAACGGCGACATATGCTCGACGAAGTTGAAAAATTGTTGCTTATATGTGAGAAGGCGAAAAGAATTTTCGCTGATCTCCTTAAAACCACACCATCAACTTCAACGGCAAAAGAGGAAGTATTTAAAGGTAGCCGTGGTTGGTTCGAGAAGTTTAAGGTAAGAACCGGCATCCATAGCGTTGTAAGGCACGGAGAAGCTGCAAGCTCCGATACACAGGCAGCAGAGAATTTCATCGGCGACTTTAAGAAACTCGTCGATTCTGAAGGTTATCTGCCGCAACAAGTGTTTAATTGTGATGAGACGGGCCTCTTCTGGAAGAAGATGCCGAAGCGTACATATATAACAGCGGAGGAGACCGCATTGCCCGGTCACAAGCCAATGAAAGATCGTCTCACGCTGTTATTTTGTGCCAATGCAAGCGGCGATTTGAAAATCAAACCCCTGCTTGTCTACCATTCAGAAACTCCACGAGCTTCCAAAAAGTGTAAAGTTGACAAGAGTAGGCTTAATGTGATATGGAGATCCAACAACAAAGCTTGGGTGACACGTGACCTTTTTACGGAATGGATTAATGTAGTGTTTGGTCCATCCGTGAAAAAATATTTAGTTGAAGTGGATCTGCCACTCCATGTCTTGCTTGTAATGGACAACGCTCCTGCCCATCCTTCAGGCCTTCAAGACGACCTGCTTGAAGAATTTAAATTCATAAAAATACAGTTTTTGCCACCCAACACCACTCCGTTACTGCAACCTATGGATCAGCAGGTCATCTCGAACTTTAAGAAGCTTTATACTAAAGCACTCTTCGAGCATTGTTTTGAGGTGACTGAAGGGACCAATCTTACTCTCAGAGAATTTTGGAAATATCATTTTCACATTGTAGCGTGCCTCAAGTTGATAGAAAAGGCGTGGGAAGGAATAACTAAGAAAACCCTTACTTCAGCTTGGAAAAAGCTTTGGCCGGAGAACGTTATAGACAGTGAGTCAGAAGGTTTTGAAACGGTACCTGAGGAGCCTATAGTAAACGATATTGTAACTTTAGCCGAGATTATGGGACTGGAGGTGGATAACAATGATATCGATGAGCTTATTGAAGAGCACAGCTAAGAGCTAACTACCGAAGAGCTTATAGAATTGCATTCTGCTTCACAACACAAGATGGTGGAGGATTTAGCAGAGGAAGAGCAGGAGGCAACAGAGGAGCAACAATCTTCTCAGTCAATCAGAGAAATGCTAAAAGCATGGGAAACTGTTGTATTGCATGTTAACAAACATCATCCTAATAAAGCAGTAGCAATGCGCGCTACAAATTTATTTTACGATAATGCTATCTCGCATTTTCAACAAATTTTGAATAGTCGACAAAAACAAATGCGTCTAGACAGCTTTCTAGTAAAAAAGAATTAGGTATGTACAACATATGTAGTACAAATATTTTTTTTCTACAAATGGATTTTGAATTCCAGATTATCTTGGTTCGTGTTAGAATACAATTTGCAGAATATTTAGGTTATTTAATCATATACATATGTACATAGATATATACTTTGTTACTACATTTATATGAATAAATGTTGTACATAAAAAATCCACATTTTTTCTGTATGGAACGCATTATCGTATTTTTGTATGAATTTATGCGTCAAATATTGTTTCGCTTAACGAGTGTTTCGCATTACGAGTAAGACCTTTGAACGCATTGTGCTCGTTATGCGAGGTTCCACTGTATACTCTACCAGTTCTTTTCAGAGCTCTACAGCAATAGTTACCAAATATGTTTCTATTTGGATGAAACTTGGATGAATGAGGGTCATACAGCACAGAAAGTGTGGACTGACACAAGTATTCACAGTCGTAGACAAGCCTTTAACGAACTGTACAACTGGATTAAAAAATCCAGATGGAAAATGACGTCGTCTTATTTTGTTACACATTGGAAATTGTGATGGCTTTGTAAAAGATGGCTTATTATTGTTTGAAGGAAAGAAAACCACTGATTATCATGATGAAATGAATGCTATTGTTTTTGAAGAATGGTTCTCTCGAATATTAAACTATATTTACCTGACAATGCTGTTATAGTTACAGATCATATCAAAGTCGAAAAATTGAGAAGCTACCATCATCGTCATGGAGAAAGGTGGATATTCAAAATTGGCTAACAAGCAAGGAGATACAGGATGATGAGGATATGGTCAGAGCTGAACTGTTAAGCTTGGTTAAAATGCATAACAGCTAACCTAAATGTCATGCACGGCCAATCCGATACGCATCATTAATTTCCGATTAACCAAAACAATGACGAATGCGGGATAGGTCCGTTGTCACAGTTCATTACACATGACTTATTTTTATATATTTCTAAACTTTCGAAAGCATTTACAAACTTACTATTGTTTATTTGTCTAATTAATTTAACATTCGTATGATCGATGTTGTGATCTGTTTCAAAAATGTGTTGGGCAACGCTCGATTTCTCAATTCTATTAAATCTAAGATTAGCCATGTGCTCTTTGAATCTAGTTGAGACTGCTCTCCTGGTTTGCCCGATATATTTTTGATTACAATCTTTACAATTGATTTCGTAAATACCTGACTTTTCTAGAGGTTGTATTTTATCTTTAGGGTTACCGATGAGACTTCGTAAACTAGTCCCAGAACTGTAAACTATTCTGAGATCCAGCTCTTTGAAGATTTTACTCAAATCTTTAGTGATAAAGGGAGCGTAAGGGAGGGTCACAACGGGTGAAGCTTTAACATCCTCTCGACAAGTCGTAGATTCTTTCACAGTTTTCTTGTAATTAAACTTCCTAATTAACTTATAGATATGCTGAGGCTGGAAACCAGTACACTTGGCCGCATCTTTTATAATTTTAAGCTCTTTCTCATACCTCGCCTTGTTCAAGGGAAAAGTGAGAAGTCTGTGGACCAAAAAATTCAGGCTTGCCATTTTGTGTTGAACACAATGATGGGAATCTGAAGGAATGTAGCGAAGTGTACTGGTTTCCTTTCTATACACGTCAAACTCTAATCTATTGTTATTTCTAATTACTAAAGTATCTAAAAAGGGTAGCTGACTGTTTTCTTCTCTTTCACAAGTGAACTTTATGGTTTCGAACCGATTATTTAATCTATTGAGAAAATCGTCAATATTACATTTTTTAGTGTCAAATATAGCGAAAATATCATCCACATACCTCAACCAAACCCTAGGAAAGTATTCGCTCTCAGATTCTAAGTCCTTTTCAAAACGGCTCATGAAAAGGTTAGCCAAAAAGGGCGACAAGGAGTTACCCATTGCCGTTCCTCCCAGCTGTTCATAAAAACTCCCGTTGAATTGAAAAATGTTCTGTTTCATACAGATGTCAGTTAAGCGAATATATTCCTGGACACATTGTTGACTCAAACTATTTTGAAGCAACAAGTCCTCGAGGTATGTCAAGGTGTCTGCAATCGGTACACTAGGGAAGAGAGAACTAACATCAAATGAAATCAATATTTCACCCTCCAGCAACTGAATATTTTGAATTTCTTTAATAAATTCCAGCGAATTTTTTACTGCAAAACTAGGTTGCTGTATTGGCAAATTATTAAATTCATTGGTCAGCCATTTGGAAACCTTATAAGTCGGTGCGTCAATTGCCGAAACAATTGGCCTTACCGACTTGCCAGGTTTGTGAATTTTAGGTAAACAATATAATTTAGGGATAACAGGATTGGAAACATGTAGCTTACGTCTAACATCGACAGTAACAAGGTTGTTACAAGTTTTAAACACATTGTTGACGTCTCTAATCATTTTCGGTAAAGGATTTTTTGAAATTGACTTATAAGGACCACTACTCAACAGGTCATTAACCCGATCATAGTAGTCCTCTTTATCTAAAATAAAGTTCTGTTCTCTTTGTCAGCTTTCAAATAAAAACAATCTTCACACAGACTTCTCACTTTTCCCTTGAACAAGGCGAGGTATAAGAAAGAGCTTGAAATTATAAAAGATGCGGCTAAGTGTGATGGTTTCCAGCCTCAGCATATCTATAAGTTAATTAGGAAGTTTAATTAGAAGAAATCTGTGAAAGAATAATAATAATAATAAACACATTTATTGGCAATATACGTACATAGATGTGTTTCGACACTACATACAACTACCACACATAAGATAACTAGAAGGAAAGAGAGTGCAAGCCCGATGAAATGCATGTGTGCCGGAAACTCAAAAATTAAAAGGAAAAGCTAAATAGTAATTTGTATTGCCAACAGGATCAGCATCAGCTTATCCTAGAGGAATCGCTGCTCTTCCTGATGACCCAGCAAAAACATTATATAAACAATAATAGACAATAATAGCATGGCACCCCACTATAGTGACAAATGTTAATTTAATTATAACATCACTCCCAAATTTATTTGTTCTGCTCAACAAGAAGGAGTCCTGTAATAGTTTTCTTAAACTGCAGCAGCGAGAGCTCCTTTACGTGGCTTGGTAACCCGTTCATTTCCTGTGCACAATTATAACTGAAACTCCGTTTATAGTGCTGAGAACGATGTGCAGAAATATCTATAAGATCCTTTCTCCTGATATTAATGTGGTGCACATCAGTCCTGAACTTAATTTTTGCAACCAGATACGGTGGGTTATTCAATTTTAAAATTTTATGAATAAAGCATAGAAAATGCAATCGTCTCCGATTAGACATGTTTAACCACGAGAAATCACCTAACTTATGAGAAACATGCGCCCGTCTCCTAATACCGAAGATAAACCTACGTCACGAATTCTGAACAACCTGTATCCTATATTTGTCAATAGAATCGAGACACGCTCCATATATGGAATCACAATAGTTGAAATGTGATAACACTAGAGCATTACACAACAGCGTTTTATTGAAAATGTTTAAAGTATGTCTGTGAGGATAAATTAGTTTCAAGTTGATATATGGCCGTTTAATATTTGCAGTAGTGTTACTCCTAAACCGCATCTCGCTATCAAAAATGAGGCCCAAATTTCTCGCAGAATCCTTACGAATTAGATCTGTACCATCCAATCGAAGCTTAACGAAATTATTACAACATACTCTATTTACAGAATTACCGAATACCATAAAACAACACTTATCTTTATTAAGACTCAAACAATGACGTTGTGAAATTTCAGAAACCTGCCGTAAATCGTTATTAATGGCATCAATAGCTGCATCAATTTCAGAGAAAGAAAACGATGCATAGAGCTGAGTATCATCAGCATAGAAGTGATAGGAACAAAAGAATTTATGAAAGAAATGAAAATGAGAAGTATAAATTGCATACAATAAGGGACCCAAAACAGAACCCTGTGGAACACCTGATTTTAAGAATACGAGGTCTGAGGTACCTTTATCAATATAAACTTGCTGAGTGCGATAATCCAAATAACTTGAGATAAGTTGAACGGCACAGGCATCTAAACCGATGTAATGCAATACAGATAATAGTAGAGAATGACTGATTTTATCAAAAGCGTTAGAGAAGTCTAATAACACCAACACAACAGGTAGTAAACTAATAGGTCTGAGATCTGAAAAAGTCGTGGGATTACTATTTTTTGGTAGGTACTGGTATCACACGTGCTTGCTTCCACATTGTAGGAGAAATAGAATGAAACAAACAATCTACGACTTGTCGAGAGGATGTTAAAGTTTCACCCGTTGTGACCCTCCCTTAGGCTCCCTCTATCACTAAAAATTTGAGTAACATCTTCAAAGAGCTAGATCTCAGAATAGTTTACAGTTCTAGGACTAGTTTACGAAGTCTCATCGGTAACCCTAAAGATAAAATACAACCTCTAGAAAAGTCAGGTATTTACGAAATCAATTGTAAAGATTGTAATCAAAAATATATTGGGCAAATCAGGAGAGCAGTCTCAACTAGATTCCAAGAGCATATGGCTAATCTTAGATTTAATAGAATTGAGAAATCGAGCGTTGCCCAACACATTTTTGAAACAGATCACAACATCGATCATACGAATGTTAAATTAATTAAACAACTAAACAATTGTAAATTTCTAAATTTTTTCGAAAGTTTAGAAATATATAAAAATAAGTCATGTGTAATGAACTGTGACAACGGACCTATCCCGCATTCGTCATTGTTTTCGTTAATCGGAAATGAATGATGCGTATCGGATTGACCGTGCATAACATTTAGGTTACCTGTATTTGTAGTCTGTTTTATTATCGCCTTGATAATGACAGCATTGCTGTTGAAACGCGTCGGTGTTTTAGTTAAAACTTGTTTGGTGTTTAGTGGGTTAAAGTGTTTAGTGTTCTACTTCTGCACCAAGAGATCCAGTGAAGAACTTTGCAAATGTGTTATAATTGTATATTTTGTAATAAATAAAAGTTATGTATCTTATCTATCCTCCGTTTACACTTTCTGATATTTAAATTCTTTCCTCTTCAGAATTCTGACGGTTAGTCTATAAATTTAATATTAGAAAATAAACTTCAGTCTACGTATCACAAATGCAAATATTATTTGAATTTTGCCGCGTACAATTTGTTTTCAAGATTTTCGTGCATGTGATTTGGGCCTGGAGTATGTTCAGAAATTCGCCTCTCGACTTTAAAAATAGACGTTGGACGGTAGTGATTGTACAGTCGAATGTTTGGATCTTGTCCGTTACGTCATGAGTAATGTCAGTATGAATCGACTCGTATGTCATGTTGACGTTTCTTTCTAATGTACGTTAAATGTCAGTGATGAATATTTTACGTATATCTGTGTTTAATTACGCTGTTAATGACGTAACGGACAAGATCCGAAAATTCGACTGTATTTGTTTCTTCATTTATTGAGCTTGCCGATAACTCAACATTTTTTCACGTGTCCTTGGGGTTAAAATAACTATTACAGTGTGTGATATTTAGTTTTGGGACAACTTCCAAAACAAGACAGAGCCGTTGACGATTCTGCGTTGAATGAAAGTCCTCTTCCAAGAGGTACGATTTAGGAAAAATGAGGAAACACAATCAAAGAGAATCAATGATCAAGTTATTAAGACAGCCATGACATCACTTCCAGAAACGACGCTGTGGTGTGTCGTAGACTGCAGAGGTCGGTCGACAAGATCTGCGGGTGGGCGATAAGATTCCCCCACCCTCCTACTAACATCACCATTGGGGGGTCAGAAATTACCTTGGAATATCCTCGTGCAGTACTTATGAATAACGCTCGATACTAGGTGCGGCAACACGTGCGGCTCTAACTCCTCTCCTGTGTGCTTGAAAATCAAGCTCATGATTTAGACGATGCTTCTCCGACTTATTTCCACTTAACGTGCCCTGACCTAATCCAGCCCCAGTAGATCTCAAGTCAAAGTGCTCGATAGCCTTCAAAACCGTGTGCTGCGAATCATCGTCGCAGCGTCTTCGTGAGGAACGCTCAGATGCATCATGATCTCAATTTTTTTTTTCATTAAACGAAACCCGTCAACTTGTCTCCCTCCCTCGCCCTCCCGGTCGAAGAATCCGCCGGTCCAATACCTGGGAGAATTAGATCGCAATTAGGCAGGAGGATCGCCGCCACTTTGATTTTTTAAATGGAGCCGTATGATTTTTTTTTTCGAAAATGTACTAATTACGGCGAGTACATTTATAAATATGAGCGTTAGTTCATTTACTGCAGCAACTCTAATAGAATAATTTATGTTTCTTATTTATTTGCAAGTTTGTTGCAATATCTACTTGTTCAATTAAACAATTACCAAAACGAGTGTCATTTCTACCATTAATTTTAACAAAATCAAGATGAAATGTCAATGTGTTGAAAAATGAAATGTTCAAAAAGTTTTAAAATTGAATCGAATAAAATAATGTAACTTATAAAGTGAGATTTTACACGTACCTAGCATATATACATAGAGGTACACTTTCTTAAGAACAACGGTTCATATTTATCGAAAACTTTTTTATGGAGCGACAATTATCGCTCCATAAAATCGAATCCTGCCTCGGTTCTTGCACCTTTTCGTTAGCCGACAAGAGCTAGATTAACACTCCAGCTCGTACCGACCACGATTATATACCTATAGTGGCAGCGGAGCTACTCCAGATAGTACACATCGTATTGAATCACACGAGGAATACAACTAAAGCCTGAGATCTAACCATCTCTGTCGGAATCTACATATAAACTTTCAAGTGTCCGTCTTTTTCAGTGAACGTTCAAGCTTCGTGCGAGTAAGAAGCCTAGGCACACAGTATTCGATGTTCAGTTTATCTTATATTCGACGAGTTGTGTTCTGTCTATATCTACCGTACCAGTGTTATTGTGCGTTATATATTAACGATTTATCAAGTTTATTGCGATTGACATCGTGATACTTTATTTTTTAATTTTTTGGTGAATAGTTGTTCAAATAATTACAAATTTTTCGTAAGTTTTTAATTTTTATTTTTTATTTTTTTAATAATTTAATCCAATTTTCGTTTTTGTTAAAAAATAACAAACGCAGCGAGAAAGGAAACTCAACCAACGCGTTTACTTAATCTAAAATTAATTACGATATTATATGAGGTTCTATTTTTAGTAACGTTAACATTTCAACGGTTACCCAGACTCGTTGAAAGTTCTTCTACCTGTTAATTTTTTCGCGTAAACGTGAAACCTTATTGCATCATATAAATTTCTCTTAAAAGAGAGATATCTATTGACATAAATTTGATACGATAATTTTTTTTAAATAAAATCTTTCGATATAAACTGATATGATGATTATTACGTTTTTATCTAGAATACATTATGAAGAATGTAAACCACGATTTGAACCGTCATTTCCTGTTCAGCAGGTAAATCAATATTGATATGTACTTTTTCGATTCGATTCTAAATAATCTGTTTAGTCGAGATATCGAAGATTTTTTGAATTTTGAAAATATTCGCGATAATTGACGTGTAGGTTGTGGTTTGCATCCTTAGGTATCGTTCATATTACTGTTAAATTTCTTCGAAATGCTATATAAATGATTAACGTATTATATTTTAATACCTTCCTTCGAAAATGATTCTTATGTATGCTCTTGAATTCCACTTTTCATCTCTAGAATATCGAAGGACATTCTTGATTCGTACCTGATCAAAATTTGAGTAATTTGCTATTAGAGAATTTTGAAGTTGAATCTTGTTACATTCGAATTTCGTTCTTGCCAATTTAAGAAAGCTGAGAAATAAATAAGGGGAAGGATTCGATTAAGATATTGCTCTTTTTTTTGTGATTAATATCTACGAGGGCAAGGTGAAAAATTAGTTCGTAATTTCTTTGTCCAACGTTTCTCCCTGAAATGCGATTTCGGAAGGTCTGCAAAATATCCATTTATCGCTGCAATCATCTCTTTGTTTGACCAAAACGTTTTCTACCCAAAAATTTTTTAACATTTAGAAATAAGTGATAGTCAGATGTTCCAACAATTCGTACTTCAAATCCCCAAATTTCCCCCCTGCTGGAACAAGATTTTTTTGCAATCCAGGCAATTTTTTTTTCATCTAGCTGATCAAGAAGATGTGCGTAGTATTCACCAGTTCTTATTTTAGCCTTTGCAAGCTAATCATATTTAAAAGAATTCCTTTTACATCCCAGAAAACACTAGCCACAACCTATCCGGCAGATTAAATTGTCTTCGCTTTTTTTGGGGCCGAACTACTGGCTTCCATCAACTGCTTTAACTACTGTTTCGTCTCAGGTGTGAAGTGGTGGACCTACATTTCATCCATGGTAATAAATCGGGGCATATCGTTTGGATTCTTTTTAAAGTGATCCAAACCTTTCTGAATTGATGATGTGTTGTAGGCATTCTTTTGACTCGCCGAATTCAGTAGAAAGTAGGGGACAAATAGTGATGTTTTAGGATTCTTCACGAGTCAGTTGGTGATGGCTTTTAACAATCTCGGATTAACCGGATTTGAAAATTGTCCTTCTTTCGTCTGTGTGGTCACCTTGTTTGAAATAATGATACAATTTTGGTCAAAATACAACATAACACTTACATAATTCAATCTATCAACTAATTTTGCTATTAAGCTTTAAGTTTCAAAAGAAGAATAAACATACAAATGTATCTATGTGACACTTTCACCACTAAAGATCGGTGTATCTATCATGCGAGCAATTTCAACCGAGCGAAGTTGATTGCGCCATAAACCTACTAGTTTTAGGAAATTTTTTTGTTTAAAAGTTTAAGACACTGTATGATCACCATCTTTAATTATTTGACAGCAAGGTGTTAGGTTATGTTAGGATACTACCAACCACTCAGTGTTACTAACTGAAAATTTGTGTGGCCAACCTCCTCCATTCAAAATTGCTCATCCATTGACAGCTAACTGACATTTCTGGAAAAAAACAGTCCATTCCAAATACGAATGGAGCAGATGACGCTACAATCGGAGCGCATACCACACCGGAGCAAAGTTGTGATTTGCAAAAATCGCGGTAAATTTAAAATTTGTTTTTGTACTCCTTTATCAAAACCTGTCATTTCACGATTCGATTTGCGTGCGTAAAAAGTCACTTTAAACACGAGTGCGTAAAAGTAAAGTTGGTACTTCCTGGAACTTGATTAATTTAGTGACATTTTAAAATCATAAATCCCTAACCTTACTAATATGCTACCCAGTTCGTTGTTTTTCTATGAGAATAAAAGGAAATGAAATAGAAATGGTTATATTTGGAAGGTATGTAATTCAATGTCAGAACAGCAACAAATATTATATAAATTACCATTTTGAATTTGATAATTTTAAATTGAATGTCACTTCAAATAATCAATACTGCCAACTCAATTTTTTTTAATTAATATCAAGAGATTAGTAGTGTGTCATAAACGATAACGTATTTAACAATATGTATTATTATTATAGTTCTCGTACAAAAAATATTGTACAAACTTCGTGCGTGAAACATTTCGCGAATTCGCCTACGGCTCGCGCTTTAAACTGGTCCCTCATTCGCGAAATATGATTTCACGCACTTGGTTCATAAATAACTATTTCGATTGACTGATAATTGGCTGACTACTAAATAGAATAACATAAACACTAATAAAACACATTTAACGCTTCTAATTGCACTTTTTTGAGCTTCGTCCAATTTGTCACATTTCGTTTGACATATCTGTTTCTCTGATGACGTCCCTATATCTCTGATTGTATCAAAGAGTGTCTTTTTGCTAATCCCAACTTCATTTTTTGCTGTCTGATGAAGCCTTCGACCACTTGTTACATGCCTGCACTTGCCGGCACCTTGCATTTTTTGAGGAACCCGTGAGAGCAGCATTAGCCATAATTCATGTATTGACGTTTATCAAAAGTATAAGATGTATAAACAAGGAAACAAGGAACAAACGAAAACTGTTGAAATCGTACATTGGCTTGCAATAAAGTCTCGTACACCTGAATGTGAAGCAAGCTAATATTTTAAGGTTAGTTTTCAATGTAAGCTGACTTTAGATTTGGCAGGTGTAACAGATTATGCATAGAGGTTGTGGTAAATTATAAAAGTAATGTTGAGTAATGTACTTTTAAAAAGTGAAACGTCAAATTAGAAATGTCATAAAAAGGTGAAATCAACATAGGTAAAACAAGGTGTACGTATGAATATTATGATTCAAAAGCTCTAAAAAAACTAATTTTGTATAAAGAATTAAGATGAAATAAATAGAAATGGCAATAGAACGTTAACAATGCTCGCATAATATAACCTTTTTGATGTTGGAACACTAACACTTTAACCCACTAAACACCAAACAAGTTTTAACTAAAACACCGACGCGTTTCAACAGCAATGCTGTCATTATCAAGGCGATAATAAAACTAAATTAAAATAAAATCTACAAAAACAGGTAACCTAAATGTTATGCACGCTCAATCCGATACGCATCATTAATTTCCGATTAACGAAAACAATGACGAATGCGGGATAGGTCCGTTGTCACAGTTCATTACACATGACTTATTTTTATATATTTCTAAACTTTCGAAAACATTTAGAAACTTACAATTGTTTATTTGTCTAATTAATTTAACATTCGTATGATCGATGTTGTGATCTGTTTCAAAAATGTGTTGGGCAACGCTCGATTTCTCAATTCTATTAAATCTAAGATGAGCCATATGCTCTTTGAATCTAGTTGAGACTGCTCTCCTGGTTTGCCCAATATATTTTCGATTACAATCTTTACAATTGATTTCCTAAATACCTGACTTTTCTAGAGGTTGTATTTTATCTTTAAGGTTACCGATGAGACTTCGTAAACTAGTTCCAGAACTGTAAACTATTCTGAGATCTAGTTCTTTGAAGATTTTACTCAAACCTTTAGTGATGAAGGGAGCGTAAGGGAGGGTCACAACGGGTGAAGCTTTAACATCCTCTCGAAAAGTCGTAGATTCTTTCACAGTTTTCTTATAATTAAACTTCCTAATTAACTTATAGATATACTGAGGCTGGAAACCATTACACTTGGCCGCATCTTTTATAATTTTAAGCTCTATCTCATACCTCGCCTTGTTCAAGGGAAAAGTGAGAAGTCTGTGGACCAAAAAATTCAGGCTTACCATTTTGTGTTGAACACAATGATGGGAATCTGAAGGAATGTAGCTATACACTTCAAACTCTAATCTATTGTTATTTCTAATTACTAAAGTATCTAGAAAGGGTAGCTGACCGTTTTCTTCTCTTTCGCAAGTGAACTTTATAGTTTCGAACCGATTATTTAATCTATTGAGAAAATCGTCAATATTACATTTTTTAGTGTCAAATATAGCGAAAATATCATCCACATACCTCAACCAAACCCTAGGAAAGTATTCGCTCTCAGATTCTAAGTCCTTTTCAAAACGGCTCATGAAAAGGTTAGCCAAAGAGGGCGACCCATTGCCGTTCCTTTCAGTTGTTCATAAAAACTCCCGTTGAATTGAAAAATGTTCTGTTTCATACAGATGTCAGTTAAGCGAATATATTCCTGGACACATTGTTGACTCAAACTATTTTGAAGCAACAAGTCCTCGAGGTATGTCAAGGTGTCTGGAATCGGTACACTAGGAAAGAGAGAACTAACATCAAATGAAATCAATATTTCACCCTCCAGCAACTGAATATTTTGAATTTCTTTAATAAATTCTAACGAATTTTTTACTGCAAAAGTAGGTTGCTGTATTGGCAAATTATTAAATTCATTGGTCAGCCATTTGGAAACCTTATAAGTTGGTGCGTCAATTGCCGAAACAATTGGCCTTACCGACTTGTCAGGTTTGTGAATTTTAGGTAAACAATATAATTTAGGGATAACAGGATTGGAAACATGTAGCTTACGTCTAACATCGGCAGTAGCAAGGTTGTTACAAGTTTTAAACACATTGTTGACGTCTCTAATCATTTTCGGTAAAGGATTTTTTGAAATTGACTTATAAGGCCCACTACTCAACAGGTCATTAACCCGATCATAGTAGTCATCTTTCTTGTACATTTTTTCATTTCAATTGGTAAAGTATTATACATTTTCATACATGAATATAAAGCACTTTTTTCGAATAGAGTTAATTTGTGACTGGATAGACGATATTATTTATGGCCATGTCTTCCTGTTTGAATAAATTTCGACAAGATTCCATTCTATTCATTTTGCAAATTATTCGTATAGAGCCTATTTTTGGCATATAAATAAAAACTTTATCCAGATCAGTCTCACCAACACCCCAAAAGATGATTCCATAACGTAAAATGGAATAGCATTTGGTTGTAATAAAATGTTTTACATACTTAGTGTTTTATTTGTATTTTTAACTAACACTCTTACTCTTAAACCATAATTTGCAGAACCAATTCTTTGACAGATATTAGCAACACGCCGACCATAATTTAAGTATTTTTCTGTAGTAATACCTAGAAAACTGGTTGATTCTACAAAACTGTATTTATTGCCGACAAACGACACAGACTTCTTTGGTTCTTGGTTTTTCTAATGTTTTATCGGCAGTGAATAAAATAAGTTTTGTTTTTTCGGAATTCAATAATAAATTGTGGTAAAGATAACGAACGGAAGGGGTCCCAGAATATTCCCCCATGGGATGCCCAGAGATACCTCAAGTTCCTTAGACAATTTTTTTTTTGAAAATTTTGAAAATGTGAAAGGTGGTCAAACGATGGTCAATCGTATCCGATGTGTCTATATTGGCTAATTTTAGCATTTTCGCCATTCGACCCCAAAATATGGGTATAGTGAGTAGGTAAACTGTATATAATTATGACAGTTTGACAGGTTTTAGCTGGCAAAATACAGCTTATACAGCGTGTCCACGACAAGTGACTGCGGTGATAGGCACACAGTTTACCTACTATAGTGGCTGTAGCCTAAACAAAATGTGGCCAATCAAAATCGCGGATGGTCAATAGTGGTCAATAAATGCCGTCCTAGCATTTTTTGTCGATTTTTGACCACTTTGTGGTGCCAACTTCGCGGACCTTTGCTCTCAGATTTCCTCATTCAGTCTAAGAGCTTTAATAAACTGCAATAACTGTGATGCTTTGTAGTTAGTTGACAGATGTTCCACATTTTCATTTTTTTTTGCCTTGTAAAAAAGCTGTGAGGATGCTTAGTCTGTTCCTACTTGGTTCTAGTAAGGTTGTAGCTACCCAGCACAATGCAACTCTCTTTTTTCTTTTTTTTTTTTTGTGCTGAAACTGCTTTGTCTACGCATTCTAAAGATTAAACGATATAATTTTGATTTTAAAAATACTACGATTTTAAAAAAAGGAATCTAATAATTTGGTTCTTGGTTTTTCTAATGTTTTATCGGCAGTGAATAAAATAAGTTTTGTTTTTTCGGAATTCAATAATAAATTGTGGTAAAGATAACGAACAGAAGGGGTCCCAGAATACTCCCCTGTGGGATGCCCAGAGATACCTCAAGTTCCTTAGATAGCACATCAATACGATCGCTTGGGTTCTTGATTCGAGTGATCTGTTTTCGATCATGTAGAAATGATAATACCTTCATGAATTCATTGCTAATCAAATTATAAAACACACGTTGACGACCACGTCTTGATTGGTTTTCGATGTTATGTTAGTCTCCTAATCAGGAACACCAGGTATTGGTGGTGGGTCAATTTCGATCTGTCCAATTAGAATCGTTCAATGCAGCTTTAATAGATTATGGAAATTTATCATCCGAGTCGCTCACATGATCCAAAATAGATTCTGAACAACTGTTTATCTCTTATACTATCATAATTCGAATCTCAGACAGCTAATCAGCAGGGTAAGGGAGGAAAATTTAAAATCTAAATTAACCTGGGATTCTCTACTCACCCTCAATGCTCTGGCTCAAAAAAATACAGTCACACTGATGTAATGTGGTACTGATCTGGGTATCAAATCACTGGAAGTGTGAGAGCAACGAAACTGCCGATGATGTTGCAAAGTTGTTGTGCCATATAAGAGCTCATCTCCAACAGTAGGAAAAATGAACAAAAAATCTCGTTATGGGATAAAACCCCAAAACTAAGACAATCGAAAAAAGTTTATTACTTTTTTCAGAGCCAAATCTCTGCCAAAGCTCAACAGAAGAGGCCTCACCACGATCATCGCTTTGCTCACTGCCCAGGTACCACCTGAAGAAGATAGGCAAGGTGGCCTGTGACTAAATGCCCAATCCCCAAAAAAATTCTTCAGAAGTCTGGAGATCAATTGGAATACGACACTGTTCTTTATATATTATATAAAAAAACAAAACACAATAAATAATCTAAAAATCAAAAAATTTGACACAATAACAATAATAAAAAAAAATTCAGAAATGTTAGTTATTTAAAACATACTTACCTTCGACATTTTTCATCTGAAAACTAGCAAACTAACCAAGTCTTACCATCACGAAAGCATCTAACAGACTGAGGAGACTCAAAGACAATCACCAAAGGCGTTTATTGACGGCAATTGTCTCCCAATACTTTTATTAGCTAACTCGATACATTATTACAATTTTCCTGTAATTGAATCTAACTCACTTCTGATAATTTTAATCTTCTTTAGATCTACATCCTATGTGGCCAATATATAGGTTACTAATATCAATTGTTTCATACTGCGATGGGAATTGGTGTCGAAAGAAAATGTAATTGTATTCGAAACGTGTACGTAAATATCTTAGACGGTACAGTGGTTCTAAAACAGTTAAGTAAATGTAGATTTTTTTTGTTATTTAATTTGGTTGTCGTTTATTTTTCTTAAAACTGCAATGACTGTTTAAAAAAAGAATCACTTCCATAGCGTAATGGGAACATTTTCGGACGTCAAATGTGATTGTTCAAACAGTTTTATGAATTGCAAAAAACAATTCCATTTAGGACAATATTGAAAGAGTGATTCAACTGATATGCACCTAATGAGAGCTAATTCGTTTAGCAAACATTATATTACTCACTGTGGTTAAATATAATTAGTTTCACCTTAATAAATGTCACATTAAAATCTGGTAACAATATGCTAGAAAGGATTGACCATTTATTGACCACTATTTACCATTAGCGATTTCGATTGACCACATTTTGTTTAGGCAACAGCCACTATACTGATATTTTGAGGCCCAATGGCAAAAATGCTAAAATTAGCCAATATTTTATAACGACATTTAATCTCGAAGTTAAAAAAATAATTGTTGACATTTAATCTTAGAAATATTAAAATTGTTAAGTTGGTGAAATTGTATGTAACTAGATTTAAGTTGCCGACATGCATGACAAATCGGACTAAAGATTTGACATATAACCTAAATGACATTCATTAAATTTATATTTTTCAAAATGGAAAACCATCTACAACAATTCAATTACTCACGTGACATCATCTAATACAATTCCAAAGGTAAATTTACATTAATTTCGTTGATCCTGAGAACCCATTTCAAAAGTCAATATTTAGCTCAATTGGACATTTGTCATCCAAATATTCGTCAGCTATGAATCACAAAAAATACTTTCTGGGAAAAAATATTAAAAAGAGACGCGTCCGAACCATTAACGCTTCTAGACCTATGTCGAATTGCTCCAGGATAGGATTGATTAACGTTTGACCATAGGACTTATTGTCTCATGTGTCTAGACCACAGAAAACTGAAAATTATCGTTTGACCAACCAACGGTTAATTTTATCTGATCTCGAAGTCACATAAAATAGAGTTTTCAAAGTTCATGGCAATTTTCGCAAACTTTGAGAGGTGGTCAAATGCTGAAAATAATACAACTTGTTGTTCTGTCTCTCTAAACCACATAAAATTAAAAATCATCGTTTGACCACCTTTCACATTTTCAAAATTTTGAAAAAATGTTTTTTCGATTTTTTTTTTTGCTACAAACTAAAATTTTATTACAGGATAGGATTGATCAACGTTTGACCATGATTGACCATAGGACTTATTGTCTCATGTGTCTAGACCACAGAAAACTGAAAATTATCGTTTGACCATCCAACGGTTAATTTTTATCCGATCTCGAAGTCACATAAAACAGAGTTTTCAAAGTTCATGGCAATTTTCGCAAACTTTGAGGGGTGGTCAAATGCTGAAAATAATACAACTTGTTGTTCTGTCTCTCTAAACCACATAAAATTAAAAATCATCGTTTGACCACCTTTCACATTTTCAAAATTTTGAAAAAATGTTTTTTCGATTTTTTTTTTTGCTACAAACTAAAATTTTATTACAGGATAGGATTGATCAACGTTTGACCATGATTGACCATAGGACTTATTGTCTCATGTGTCTAGACCACAGAAAACTGAAAATTATCGTTTGACCACCTGTCACATTTTCAAAATTTTGAAAAGAAATTTTTTTCGATTTTTTTTTTACTACAAACTAAAATTTTTATGACAGGATAGGATTGATCAACGTTTGACCATGATTGACCATAGGACTTATTGTCTCATGTGTCTAGACCACAGAAAACTGAAAATTATCGTTTGACCAACCAACGGTTAATTTTATCCGATCTCGAAGTCACACAAAACAGAGTTTTCAAAGTTCATCGCAATTTTCGCAAACTTTGAGAGGTGATCAAATGCTGAAAATAATACAAGTTGTTGTTCTGTGTCTCTAAACCACATAAAATTAAAAATCATCGTTTGACCACCTTTCACATTTTCAAAATTTTGAAAAGAAATTTTTTTTCGAATTTTTTTTTACTACAAACTAAAATTTTATTACAGGATAGGATCGATCAACGTTTGACCATGATTGACCATAGGACTTATTGTCTCATGTGTCTAGACCACAGAAAACTGAAAATTATCGTTTGACCACCTGTCACATTTTCAAAATTTTGAAAAGAAATTTTTTTTCGATTTTTTTTTTACTACAAACTAAAATTTTTATGACAGGATAGGATTGATCAACGTTTGATCATGATTGACCATAGGACTTATTGTCTCATGTGTCTACACCACAGAAAACTGAAAATTATCGTTTGACCACCTGTCACATTTTCAAAATTCGGAAAAGAAATTTTTTTTTGTTTTTTTTTTACTGCAAACTAAAATTTTTATGACAGGATAGGATTGATCAACGTTTGATCATGATTGACCATAGGACTTATTGTCTCATGTGTCTAGGGTTAACGGGTAATTTTTATCCGATCTCGAAGTCACACAAAACAGAGTTTTCAAAGTTCATCGCAATTTTCGCAAACTTTGAGAGGTGGTCAAATGCTGAAAATAATACAACTTGTTGTTCTGTCTCTCTAAACCACAGAAAATTAAAAATCATCGTTTGACCACCTTTCACATTTTCAAAATTTTGAAAAAAAATTTTTTTTCGAATTTTTTTTTACTACAAACTAAAATTTTTATGACAGGATAGGATTGATCAACGTTTGATCATGATTGACCATAGGACTTATTGTCTCATGTGTCTAGGGTTAACGGGTAATTTTTATCCGATCTCGAAGTCACACAAAACAGAGTTTTCAAAGTTCATCGCAATTTTCGCAAACTTTGAGAGGTGGTCAAATGCTGAAGATAATACAACTTACTTGGTGGTCAATCACGGTCAAACGTTGGTCAATCCTATCCTGCAACTAAATTTTAGTGTTTCTAGTTAAAAAAAATTCGAAAAAATTTTTTTTTGAAAATTTTGAAAATGTGGAAGGTGGTCAAACGATGGTCAATCGTATCCGATGTGTCTAAATTGTCTAATTTTAACATTTTCGCCATTAGACTCCAAAATATGGGTATGGTGAGTAGGTAAACTGTGTAAAACCAGTAAATTGTCATAATTATGACAGTTTGACAGGTTTTAGCTGGCAAAATACAGCTTATACAGCGTGTCCACGACGAGTGACTGCGGTGATAGGCACACAGTTTCTCTACTATAGTGGCTGTAGCCTAAACAAAATGTAGCCAATCGAAATCGCGGATGGTCAATACTGGCCTTCCTAGCATTTTTGTCGATTTTTGACCACTTTGTGGTGCCAACTTCGCGGACCTTTGCTCTCAGATTTCCCCATCCAGTCTAAGAGCTTTAATAAACTGCAATAATTGCGATGCTTTGTAGTTAGTTGTCAGATGTTCCACATTTCCATTTTTGTTTTTTTGCCTTGTAAAAAACTTGTGAGGATGCTTAGTCTGTTCCTACTTAGTTCTAGTAAGGTTGTAGTTCTCTCCTTGAAGGATACTCTGAGCCTCTTCTTTCTATCTTAAGCACCCAGCTACCCAGCATAATGCAACTCTCTTTTTTCTTTTTTTTTTGTGCTGAAACTGCTTTGTCTACGCATTCTAAAGATTAAACGATATAATTTTGATTTTAAAAATACTACGATTTTAAAAAGGAATTTATTAATTATTGAAAAAAAAAGATTAATTTATCAATTCGTATCAATCTTGAACTTGAAACTAAAATAGAACATTTTGAGAAGCACTCATCCATCAGATCCCTATATAAAGCTAAAGATTCCTTCGAACAGATATCAGTTCAGCTTCTACTTCCATTGAAGTAAAACTCACTGACATCTAAGAAGGTAAACTTGAATAAAACATTAATCAAACATATCCGTCTTATCATTCACATAATAATATTAAATATTTATATAACATATTTGTGTATCTTTTATTACAGATGAATCACCGATCAACTAGTGCAAGCACTCAATTAGTGTGGGTGTGTATGGCCCTCACTTTAGTTGTCCAAATAGCTTTAAGTAGTCCGTTACAAAAATCACACCCCTTAGGCCACCATCTAATGAAGAGGCAGTCGGCCTTTTTCCGTCTGGAGTGCAGGGGAAACTATAACAAGAGCAAATTCGCACGGTTAGACCGAGTCTGCGAGGACTGTTACAATCTCTTCAGGGAACCGGAGGTACACACGATGTGCAGGTAAGAGCCGTTTCGCCATCTCTTTTTTTTTTAGTTTTATCTCGTCTAATACATGCGTTTCCAGTTGACTCTAACCATTAGTCTAACCGTTTTGAACTATCGCGATAATTGCCAATTTGTCTTTCGCTTTCCATTTCGCATAGTGTTGTTTGTCTTCGGTTTACAACGTTATAATCTAAATCGTTCTTGTAATAAATACTTAAAATTGCCGCCATTTTCGTGTACTTATCTTAAAATTGTTATTGTTTCTTTAGTGTGTTAAATTTAATCTTTAATATAATTTTCACAATAATATACGTGGGTGACCTGACAAGTTTACAACCTAACAAAGACAAGACTTATCCCAGCGATGGTCCCACCTTTTTAACCCGCCCAAATAATATTCGGCGTCTTTTTCTTTGCAAAATAACTGTTTAATCCTCATTTGACGAAAATCTCTGTCCTCCAAGCGCAATTGTTAGATTAGGGAACAAAAAGAAGTCGTTTCAGGCTAGATATGGTGAGTAAGGAGAAATTGTTCCAAATGTGGCTATTTTTCACCAATTTTTGCCTTTAGCTTGTCAAGTAATGATGCGTTGTATGCTACTGTACTGGTTTTACCTGCTTGAAAAATAATCGATTAAGATAACTTCATAGCTATCCCAAAAAAAACAGTTTTTCCTTTTTTTGGAGCCGATTCCTCCTTCGTAAACCACTATTTTTGGCTGTATTTTTGTTTCGAGCGTGTGATGGTGTATCCAAATTTCATCTACAGTAATTCATTCTTGAAACATGTTCATAACCTCTCTTATCTCTCTCAATTTAATTCGACGGTCGTTTAGCACTATTTGGTGAACTTCAATGATGTTATCGTCACTTATTACAGTTTTTGAACGTCCTAAACGTTCATGGTCTCCCAAGCTTGTACGGCCACGTTTAAATTATGCTGCCCAAAGTTTCACTGTAGTAAATGATGATGCAGAACCCCCGTAGACAACGTCCAAGTCAATTTTTAATTTGAGTTGCAGTATTCCCTTTCAAAAAGTAAATAATTGTTTTTGACGTCTCGATCGGGTACTCGAGTTTTGTTACACCTAAAGGGGGAAGGGAGGGGTTGGTACCACCTTTTATCTCACTTATTATTACATCACTGGAGTATGTTCTTACCAATCGTTGCTTCCTTTCATGAATCGAAGATTTTTTCCAAAAAAGTCTTCCTCTAACAACACTCGTGTGTTATCAAAATTGAGGTTGCAACTTCGTTTCTTCAAAGCACATTAATGACTTGTTTCGTCTAGTACATATAAAGTGATAGTATATTGTTCTGGAAAATACTTTTAGGGCGAAGAATTAATAGAATAAAACGAATTTGAAATGTTGTAACAGAAAAATACCAAAATCTTCATTTTAATATTACAGAAAAGTAACACTCAATTAAAGATTAATAATGCGTGGGATCTCCTCTAGCTCTTATGACCTCCTGGCAATGTCTCAATATTTTGCCATTCTTCCAAAACGGCAGTTCGGAGGTCATGGTGATTGTTCAGATCCACTCCTCGTGATCTTATCAACCTCCTCAGGTAATGGTTGTGTGAAGTTATCCACACTTTTCCAGCCACACTTCTATCGTAACGAAAGTTGGAATGAAGTAGTAATTCCAATATAACATATACGATCGTGGTTTTCTTATAAATTTTACAATACATGTTCTACAATTAACAATATATTAACCGAATTCGCTCTGGTGGAAGCTATTTGATATATCTAACAACGAAATTTAATTGGCTCGTCGTTTGTGGCCTTCAGAATAGAGAAAAATCGAAAAACCGCGGATGGGATAATTAAAACGTAGTGATTCTCTTATTAATTCGAGTGCCTCGACACCGACCATAGGTCATATTTTGCCATGATGGTCTCGTACCACAACAACCATCGAATTCATTTGGCTGGCCGTTTACGACCTTCAAAAGTAATAAAAATCGAAAAACCGTGGCTGGGATAATTGAAACGTTGTGATGCACTTATTAATTCGAGTGCCTCGACACCGACCATAGGTCATATTTTGGCATGATGATCTCGTACCATACCAACCATCGAATACATTTGGCTGGCCGTTTACGACCTTCAAAAGTAATAAAAATCGAAAAACCGTGGCTGGGATAATTAAAACGTCGTGATGCTCTTATTAATTCGAGTGCCTCGACACCGACCATAGGTCATATTTTGGCATGATGGTCTCGTACCATACCAACCATCGAAATCATTTGGCTGGCCGTTTACGACCTACAAAAGTAATAAAAATTGAAAAACCGTGGATGGGATAATTAAAACGTCGTGATGCTCTTATTAATTCGAGTGCCTCGACACCGACCATAGGTCATATTTTGGCATCATGGTCGCGTACCATACCAACCATCGAATTCATTTGGCTGGCCGTTTACGACCTTCAAAAGTAATAAAAATCGAAAAACCGTGGATGGTATAATTAAAACGTTGTGATGCTCTTATTAATTCGAGTGCCTCGACACCGACCATAGGTCATATTTTGGCATCATGGTCGCGTACCATACCAACCATCAAATTCATTTGGCTGGCCGTTTACGACCTTCAAAAGTAATAAAAATCGAAAAACCGTGGCTGGGATAATTAAAACGTCGTGATTCTCTTATTAATTCGAGTGCCTCGACACCGACCATAGGTCATATTTTGGCATGATGGTCTCGTACCATACCAACCATCAAATTCATTTGGCTGGCCGTTTACGACCTTCAAAAGTAATAAAAATCGAAAAACCGTGGCTGGGATAATTGAAACGTTGTGATGTACTTATTAATTCGAGTGCCTCGACACCGACCATAGGTCATATTTTGGCATCATGGTCGCGTACCATAGGTCAACCATCGAATTCATTTGGCTGGCCGTTTACGACCTTCAAAAGTAATAAAAATCGTAAAACTGTGGATGGGATTATTAAAACGTCGTGATGCTCTTATTAATTCGAGTGCCTCAAAAGTAATAAAAACACCGACCATAGGTCATAGGTCATATTTTGGCATCATGGTCTCGCCATACCAACCATATTCATTTGGTCGCTGTCGAGGCACTTCAAAAGAATTAATAAGTGCATCACAACGTTTTAATAATCCCATCCACGGTTTTTCGATTTTTATTACTTTTGAAGGTCGTAAACGGCCAGCCAAATGTATTCGATGGTTGTTATGGTACGAGACCATCATGCCAAAATATGACCTATGGTCGGTGTCGAGGCACTCGAATTAATAAGTACATCACAACGTTTCAATTATCCCAGCCACGGTTTTTCGATTTTTATTACTTTTGAAGGTCGTAAACGGCCAGCCAAATGAATTCGATGGTTGGTATGGTACGCGACCATGATGCCAAAATATGACCTATGGTCGGTGTCGAGGCACTCGAATTAATAAGTACATCACAACGTTTCAATTATCCCAGCCACGGTTTTTCGATTTTTATTACTTTTGAAGGTCGTAAACGGCTAGCCAAATGAATTTGATGGTTGGTATGGTACGAGACCATCATGCCAAAATATGACCTATGGTCGGTGTCGAGGCACTCGAATTAATAAGAGAATCACGACGTTTTAATTATCCCAGCCACGGTTTTTCGATATTTATTACTTTTGAAGGTCGTAAACGGCCAGCCAAATGAATTTGATGGTTGGTATGGTACGAGACCATCATGCCAAAATATGACCTATGGTCGGTGTCGAGGCACTCGAATTAATAAGAGAATCACGACGTTTTAATTATCCCATCCGCGGTTTTTCGATTTTTCTCTATTCTGAAGGCCACAAACGACGAGCCAATTAAATTTCGTTGTTAGATATATCAAATAGCTTCCACCAGAGAGAATTCGGTTAATATATTGTGGATTGTAGAACATGTATTGTAAAATTTATAAGAAAACCACGATCGTATATGTTATATTGGAATTACTACTTCATTCCAACTTTCGTTACGATAGAAGTGTGGCTGGAAAAGTGTGGATAACTTCACGCAACCTCAGGTAATCGCATACGTTCTCTATAGAATTAAAATCTGGAGAGTTCGCTGGCCAATCCATTGTTCTCTTCAAAAAATGCATTGCTTTGTCTTGTTCTACGAAAACGAGCGTTATCATCAACGACCCCACTCGTCAACAATTTGCATGTTGATGTGCCCACTCTAGTCTTCTTCTTTTGCGGGTTCTGGTCAACAATGTCCATTTTTTAGAAGATCTGGACCTTAAATTTACATGGGGCCTTCTTCTTACTGTTTGAGTGGATACTTGAGTACCTGTTGCATTCCTTCGATACTGAACCGTAATATGTAAAACGGTCATCTCTGAAATAGGCAACAACAGTTCTTAGCGATGCGGCAGTCATAAGCATTCCTATAGCTTGGCTCGTCTCTTCAATACTTAAACGCCATAATGGCATTTCAAAAATGCAGT
Organism: Holotrichia oblita; assembly: GCA_023690525.1. NCBI lineage: Eukaryota > Metazoa > Arthropoda > Insecta > Coleoptera > Scarabaeidae > Holotrichia > Holotrichia oblita. The sequence goes on along the minus strand of CM043016.1, from coordinate 22,240,811 downwards.
CAACCACTCTACATTAAAATTTATTCGGGAAATTAGCAAAAATTCGCTTGAAACTTGATAAAAATATGAGCGTCCAGATAATAACAACAAACAACAATGGAGTCGCTAATGTCATTGGATAGGCATTTGTTTGGATTTCGAAACACATTCCTGACATATAGTAAGTCATGCCTAACGCCTAAGAAAGTTGAACAGTGTAAATGCCACCTTTCGCGAAAACTTTCCCAAATAATTTTTGGATCAATATCTTTCCTAATGCTGTCCATCATTTCAACCAACTTATAGATGATTGGAGGCAACTTTTGACCTGCATAATTATTAATATCCTTTGCAATCAATTTCCTTCGTATGCGACCGTGAAAAATTCGATTGCAAGCTTCAAAAGGAGTGAATTTTTCATTAATCAGGAAGACCAGTTTCTGTGTCCGTCCCCAAAAATCTTGATGCAGTTCATGATATGATTTTGTCAGATCGTCGAATTGGGCTAAAACGAATATCTGAGGCATATTAAGGCGTCCATCATATAGTTCACGTCGATTGCCATGGACTAATCATGATTGATTTTCTTGATAAGAATGGAATAATAAGTTGGAATTATTATTGGATGTTACGAGTCAAAATTATGGAGGAAAGACGCATAAAGTTATTCAAAAATGTTTTGTTTTTGCACGAGAATGCCTCTGCACACAAATCCCATCTTGGCATGCAAACAATTCGTAATTTATTTCGACCATCATGCTTTTCCTCGATTAAAAAAAAAGGTTAAGAAGTCGTAAATTTTCTTCCGATTAAGAGGTGATAGAGACTATGAAGGCCTGGTTTGCAGAGCAAGATAAAAATTATATTATATACTCACTGACATTAGAAGTATTACACCCAGAAGGAATCATTTATTTAACTTAATCTTTCGGCAATGTGATGATGAGTTTTACATCAGAAATGAAACGATAACATTTGCAAGAAAGCCAATAGCTGAGTACATTCCTGTACACGTCTATGCATCGACAAAATGAGATGGTCGATATTTGCTTGTGGCACCTCGTTCAAAGCAACTTAAGCTTCGTTGATTAAGTGCGCCAAAGTTTGTGGAGGATGGTGCAAAGTGAACAGTCTCCTCCCCATAATATCCCACACACGTTCGATGGGGTTTAAATCCGGGCAACGGGGTGGCCACGTCAAAACATTAACGCCTGCGTCTTGGAGAAAGTCCATAGTTAACCGAGCAATATGGGGATGTACATTGTCTTGCTGAAAACGGACGTGTGGACGGCACCAAGTCAAGCGTTAACGACAGTGGTCCGCTGTCAAAGGAAGCACTAATCGTGGATGAAAGAAGTCCAAAGGTGTACCTTCTTCTCCAAACCATCGGTCAGCAAAAACCATTGTAGCAAAACGGTCTCGTAGAGCTAGTTGTCTGAACCGCCTATCTTGACGCTCTGTGGTACGCCTCGGTTGACCAGTTGGTCTTCTTCGTGTTCCACTACCTTCTTCTGTCCACATGCATTACCGTCATTGCAGTACGATCGCACAAACCCACATCTCGATAGGCAACAATTTTCCATTCTTTACATGTTCTACGACTTTTGCCAAAAAAAAAAATTTTGTTCAGAGCTATTAAGATATTAATTCAAGCGGTAAATATTACACAACTCAGTTTAATTTTATTTATATTTCTCGTATAGTATAGTACATACTCATACATATACAAACCTCTTCCGCATTATATTAACATAACATAAAGATGTATTTACATTTATGTACATATTCTCGTATGTACAATTGCGAATTATATTGTTTCGTTTAAGGTGAATATAATGTGTTATTGACAATAAAATTGTTAGAGCTTAAACGCGCAAACAATGGTTATATTGTACATACATATATATACATGTGTATGTGTGTGTGTGTGTGTAGAAATAATGAGTACTTATTAATATGTACATATCTGTAAAGGTAAATATACAGTTGTTAATGCTAAATTGCACTTCAGAAAAGGTTATATAATTAATTAGTGATGATTTAAACTAGTTTAATTTGTTCAAGCATTATACAGGGTCCGGCAACGAAGCGGGGATGGAAGATTATACGTTTATTTGAAAGTTTGTCAAATATTTAGTCATCGGATATTCTTCCGCAGCATCAAGTGCACGTTTTAAAAATATTTTGTTTTATACAGGGTGTTCCAGATGGAAATGCCAGACTAAAGTTGCATTTTCTTAAATGGAACACCCTGTATATTAATAGAGATAATGATCCGGGCTTGAAAGCTGGTTACAACGATATAATGTTGTATAGGTCTAAAGTTGATAGTTTCTGTGTAAACAATTATTTTACTTGATAAATTGATACATTTCAGTAGGCTATTCTGCATAGGGAAAAACAAAAGATTCGAAACCAACAGAGTAGAATATTTTTTACTAGTATGGGCTGTCGTTACTATGTGAAATAAATTCTGCAACTGCTCGCTTTATACAGGGTGTTCACAATTTTGCAAAATCGACGAAATCTCGAAATTTTTAAATGGAACACCCTGTATATTTTCAGGTCATTGGAAAGCCCTGTTACTACGCTTTCTATTGATACCTCAGTTGATGCACCTAGGATAAATCATTTTCTAATTATTTCTTTTTAAAGTTGAATTAATGAGAAATGCTTGTATTTTTAGAAGCTAATTTGCACTTCAAACCTACGTAACATCGGATATTCAACAAATAATCCATGCTAGTAAAAAAGTCTACTCTGTTGGTTTCGAATCTTTTGTTTTTCCCTATGCAGAATAGCCTACTGAAATGTATCAATTTATCAAGTAAAATAATTGTTTACACAGAAACTATCAACTTTAGACCTATACAACATTATATCGTTGTAACCAGCTTTCAAGCCCGGATCATTTTCTCTATTAATATACAGGGTGTTCCTATTAAGAAAATGCAACTTTAGTCTGGCATTTCCATCTGGAACACCCTGTATAAAACAAAATATTTTTAAAACGTGCACTTGATGCTGCGGAAGAATATCCGATGACTAAATATTTGACAAACTTTCAAATAAACGTGTAATCTTCCGTCCCCGCTTCGTTGCCGGACCCTGTATAATAATGATAAAAAACCAACTATCGCTTTCTTTTATTGTCGTAATTTTTCTCACGAGCAATTTTTTGTTCATGAATCTCAAATTCTACAAATTTACCTTTCGAAATTTAATTTTCTTTTTCTATCAATTCCTGAATAAACGCTAGAGAATATTTTTCCAAACTTAACTCTTCCTAAAGCTCCAATCAGCGAGTCTTTTGAAGAAATTGATGATGATAAATTCTGGCTCTTAACATAGGGTAGGCCGGGGCTATTTCGTCCATTTAAACTTAGACTCAAAATGTAGGTCACAAAAAATAATTTTGTTTGTACATTGTTTGCCAAAACAATTATTCCTTTATTAAATAATAAACAATATTATCTGGTAAGAATGATAATTAATTAGAAACAGAAGTGGTTATTTAAGATAAAATATAAAAATGCACATTTTCACAGTTATTAAAAGACCACCCCTTACGCGCAAAATAAATTTGAATTTAAATTAAAAATGTGAAACAAAGTAATACAAACAAATATTTAGTAAAAGCTATTTCCAAAAATTTTATTATTTAAGATCAAATTAAACATAAATATCATTAAAAAGAGCATGTAAACTAGGATTGCCATAAACCCCCAAGGCCCCGTCGGGACATTTACAATTTGGGGTCATTTTTTTTTGTATTTAATAGTTTTTCGATATCCTTCTCTAAAAATTAGCCTACTTTTTTCAAATAACATAACCTAAAAAATATAAGAAAACCATTTTGACACATGAGCACAAAATTGGATTTTTCAACATTTGAGGTTATGTCGCTAATTTTTAGAGAAGGATATGGAAAAACCGGCAAAGAGCGATTGTTGTAAAATATCTCTAGAGTATATAAAAAAAAATTGGAAATTGGTGAAGAAATGTAGGCTGTAGCCGGTTTTGAACATTTTCTTTCAGTTTGGAACCACTGCGCGGCGCCACTGTCCACCCCTCCCTCACTGAACTCAAGTTTCCGATCGCTAGCAGCGGATCAGTAAAACAGATCTCTAAACTTAGTTTCCCTGACGCTCACTAGATGGCGCTTTATAAATTTTTAAAAATGTGTAGCTCTGCGCTCGACTATGTTTGTCGGGACATTTGATAGCTTGCCGGGACGTCGGGACACCACTGTTAATAACGGTGACATGTCCCGACGTATCGGGACGAATGGTAACCCTAATGTAAGCAAAGGTTAGAAGAAGTTAACCTACAATTGACATTTGTCACTCTTTGCAACGTTCACACATTATATCATGGACTTCATCTAAGAATTTCATTCCACAAAAACCAGAAGGTGAATTCTTCCAATCCTTTTCTACACTTTCTTCTGTAGATTCATCTTCCTCACTTGTTGACATATCAAGTTTAAGGGAGACTTTCCTCTTTTTCAAGGATCTACTCATAAGCGTTTCCTTTGTTTTTGGTCTCAACATTTATTTTGGGCTTAACCTTAGGTTTTTCTTTCTCCCCTTCTTTTTTAATTTCTTGAGAATTGTGTCATCAGAAGTTTGCGAAGTTTTTGTTCCCTGCAGAGATTATTATTTTTGTTAGGCCTGTTTAAATTTTTTTTAGGTGTTGGAATAATGTTACTGAAAATGGATGTAGTGAATTTTTCTTTAGGAGTAGATTTAGCGGAAGCAATACTTGGTGATAAGTGGGGTGAAATAATTGTGGGGGTTATGATTGCGGCAGTAGAAGTCGATGCTTGAGGGGAGGCATTTTGAACATTTGGAAAATTGTCCTGATAATATGTTGATGAAAGAAATTTTTCATGTGAAATAGCATCAGAATTAAACGGGAAGATTCCAGTGCAATGAGTTCCTTTAGTAGCATTACCCACTGTTGCTGCTTTGCTCCAAGCATCTGAAAAGAGTTTATCAAAATGGAATTTGGACAATAGCGTGGGTGGAGTGAGGTGGAAGACACAACAACTCGATTTCATTTTCTCTACAGCATTCCAAGGCTGGCAATGCACAATGAGTCACATGACCATCCAGAATCAGAATACACTTTCCAGTGTTTCAACCAGTCTACAAAAACATCTTCGTTTATGTATCCAGATTCTATCATGGATACTTCGGTACAAGAAGGCTAATCTTTTTTGTAGGGATCTCTAAATTTTTGTGTCTTTGCTTTATAAATAACATACGGTGGGATAAAAACATCACTAGCACTACAACAAACTACAATTGTTATATTTTGACCTCTTTCCACATTTGTAAACTTAACGACTTATCTGTCGCTCTTTGCTGCAACAATTTTTGGTGGAGAGTTGTTTAAAGGTATGCCAGTTTCATCCATATTCCAGATTGTTTCTGGTTTACCCTGATTTTGAATATCGGACGACAGATTTTTGTATAGACTAAAGGATTCATTTAGTGCTACTTGATTGAAGCCCTCGGCTCTAGCCCTAGAAAGCCTTCCCGGCTTTCTGAGAGAAAGACGGCTAACTACGGCGGATTACAAAAGGGGTGCAGCCAAAACCTCTGGTTGAAAAATCTTTTTCCTGTTCTTTATTAAATACAGTAGGATGACCACTAGAACTAAACTGTATAGAGTGTCCTAGAGCTTGTTATGTTTTGGCAAGACGAATACGATCTTTTAATATGGAAGATGGGATATTAAAATGAGCTGCTGCTCCTCTGATTGTTAAACATCCATCTAAAATGTTTTAATGGCCAAATCCATTTGATCATCAGACCATTTCATGTAGGTTCCTTTTCTCTTATAATTTCAAGCCATCTCCAACAGAATAAATAGGTTAAATTAGCTTTTTAAATCAATTCGTTACTTTATAGATATGAGCGAAATAGCTCCGAAACAATTGGTTGAAATAGCCCCACATGCAGTCATTTTGTTTAATAAAGGAGATCTATCACCCAACCCCAAGTTTAAATTCAGGGTACAATAACAAAAGGAATATATAGATCAAATACTAAAAAACAATTAAAAAAAAAATGTTATATCTAAAATAAATACATTGACCCTCATCTTCGATTTTACGAAGTTTACTGCGAACATTTTTAAACATTTGTTGGACAACGCTATAGTCAAGTTTTTTCACGGATTTCTTGATTTTCAGAATAAGTTCGTTGGTCGTTTTGGCTTCCCATCCTTTCTTGGCACAATAAATTCCAAAAATCCTCAATTGGTCTGAAAAATACTTTTTCTGGAGGTCTGCAAAGTAGGTCTCCGTGGCGGCGATAACCTCCTCATTTGACTCAAATTTCTGCGCGGAGAGTTATTTTTTCAAATTCACCCCAATAATTCGGCATAGTAGAGTCCTGTGACGGTTTTGCCCTTCTCCAAGAAGTCGATGTAAATCACATCTTTTGAATCCCAGAAAATGGTGGCCATCACCTTTCCGGTCGATAGAGCACCTCTGCTAGATTTAAAGACATGATATGCTTTTCCACACACCTGAGTGACTTAACAAACGTTCACTAAAAGAACTATATTTTGCTAAAATAATAAACACATGTTTTCCATATGCTTAAACCATCGTTGCAGTAAAACCATAATTTTGTACTCATAAATAGAAGGTACAGCAACGTATCCATCAGATACCCCAGCCAGGTGTTAGTGTTTCTAAACAATTTAGTCTTGGTGGGTCCATTTGCCCCAAAATCAGGGGGCCAATTCAACCAAACTATTCAAATCTGTTTTATTTTTTATTTTTTTTGGTAGATTAACAGCAATTCCTAGACTTTACTAACTCCGAAGAGGTCCATCTAGTTTCGCTTCCACCATCTATTTTTATGGAACTCCCAAAAAGTCTATTCGAAAGCTGATTTATTTCCAAGATCGCCCCAGTTCTTTGGGTCAGCAATCCCAGTTGCAAAAGGGGTTGCGTTCTTCTTCGTTTTTTAATATTGAGGAATGTCTGTTGGTATCTTTGAAGAGTTCCTTTCCGCAACTTCTTAAAAACTGCATTCCACCACTCACCCTTTAAGAAACAATCCAGCAAATTCTAAACTTCAAAACAATGACTTTTTTGATGAAAATGCTTGTTTTAATGAAAGAGATGGTTTTGCGGAATTAAATAAGCTAGTACCATTGTGAAGAAAAGAGGACCACATGATTAGCGAGGAAAGCCTCATTCTCTATTTATTACAACGAATCTGCAACAACCTTTCAAAAAGAATTTTTTATCTTGCTCTGTAAACCAGGCCTCCACATCTTCGATCACACTCTATCACACTTTTTTTTCAATTTAGACATCATCCATGTGTGCAAAAACAACACCTTCGGATAATTTTCCACGTCTTCTCTCCATAATTTTTGTATCATAGAGTGGTCAATATCGTCGAATAATAATTCCCAGTTATTGTTCCACCCTTAAACAGATAATCCTAACCTCCCTCCTCCTCCCCCATCCACCAAACTTCATCCATAGTAACGATACGGCTAAAGAAATCGCATCTCTCTTATTTCTTCAAAAACATTTCAGACACTCACGAAAATGCATTCGTACCACCTCTAAAATCTAAAATTTGACAGCTGACGTTGACGTAAATCAAAGATATGTCACTAAACGTAATTAATATTTAAAGAAACAAATACAATACTCAAGTTCTACGTCGTATGATGTATTATTTATTATTATACTTACGATGTTATTGTGGCAACGATAAAAAAAGGCCGTTATTATATTTCCGTCCACTCTTCAACAGTTTTTTCTTTTACAAACACGTAGCCAATGTTTATGTTATTGTTGCTATTACATTATGTATATGTATATATATATATATATATACCTACTGTATCTTATTTATGAATGGCGGGGTATTTTTAACTTTGGCACAAAGTGGTTATTTGTGCGGCAAGCCGATGACTCACTATATCGTGCTGTTCCATTCAAATCTCGTTTCGATCGTTGCGCTACAAGAAGGAATTCTCAAGGTAGTACAGCAGGTCGAAATCGCTTGTAAATTGTCTTATCGCACACCTTTACCACTCATACCTCCTTATAACTTATAACAAAAGAGTTGTGCTATTCGAAGTGTAAGAATAAGGAAATTTGACGGAAAGAGAATGTCCCTTCGCTTGTGTATATAATAACAAATTATATTGGTAACGCTGCAACGACTCGATTGCAATCTTGATTAAGAAATGTGGTACAATTTTAAATCGTTGGAGATAGTTTGAGTCAAATTGTAGCAGTACTACCACGCTCGCAAAATCAGGTCACTATAACAACTGAAATCACCTATTACAATTGGATAGAATATTTATAATTTCGTGATGACATAACCTCAATCATGTAGCTGCTTCATTTCCCAAAAGTCTCAAAACAAAGCTGACATTGTAATTATCCCTTCCTTCATTTTGAATAAATACATTTTTCACTTTAGTCCATGTTAGCCAGTGTACCTCAAAACGCACTTTTTTGCCCAGAACTACAATTGGCAGCACTGATTTGACACTATTTGTGTCCGAATGGGACAGCATTTGATATTGACAAAGAAGAGGTTAGTTTTATGTATGCAAAATTTAATTAATTGAGATCTGTCATTAATTGACATTAAGTGACATTTATATAAATTCTACTGTCATTAATTTAATTACTAAAAATCAATGTTGCCAAATGCGAAGCTCTATCCAAGTCCTTCTCGAATCATATTTTAAATGATGATCATTGTATTACTACTAACTATGTATTAAATGTATAGCCTATTATTCTGACCTACCAAAGGCATTTTGGTTTCTTTTGAAAAAACTTTCTGAAGACACAAAAGATTACATTTTTATATTTGTTTTATATTGAACAACATTCTTTAATAACATGACACCCAAAATAATCATAAAAAGTGGTAAATATTACGGAGAAAATGGGCCAACCCCCCAAGCAGAGTACACTAACCCTCAATATGTCACTTCATATTATAAAACACTTCTAAAGTAGGTATCATAAACGGACGTCAATTTATCAAAAAGACGTAAGAGGTATAAATGAAATATTTGCATGAAAAAAATTAAGAAAATACACCACAAACGTCTCTATGACGTCAAGAGAACATTTTTGTCATCTACGACCAATAAGTGCCTTAAATAAATAGAGCCACCTTTAGGCTCGATTTTAGCGATATAAACCCTCTTTCTCTCTCTCTCTCTCTCTGTCTCTCTTACTGATCTCCTTTAAGTTTATCATCTATTATCTTCAGATTCGTCTTCTACGCTTTGATGCTTGTCATTTTAAAAGCTGCAACTGACGTAATAACTTCGCCAATAATAATCATTGTTATTAATTGTTTTATATAATGTTTATTAACTATATTTTTTATCTGATGACGTATTTTTGACGGAGCATCATTTCTATATAGAAAACCGTCCGCAAAATAACGCTAAAAACGCATCTCGTTAATAATGTCATTGTGATGTTATGTGTTAAGGTTATTTTAACGTTAAAACTAACGTCAGATTAGATCTTAACCCTATCAACACGTCAAAAATAAAAATCTTCGTTGGAATCTACTGAAAATTGAAATTAAAATTAATCTTTCATGGTTTTATTGTTCTTTTTCCTTCTCGTAAGCGCAAAAGCAAACTCTTAAAATGACTCATGACATTTGACAGGAACAATTGACATAACCTGCAAGTGTTCCTAACTTCACGTTTCTTTCTGACGTGAAACTAATACCTTATGCCAATTATAATGTCTGTGTTTACTTTGTACTAACCCAATTTTTTTACTTACAGATTTAAAATAGAAACTAATCATAATTATTTCAATATTGAAGCAATTTTCGACTTTATTTTTTTATTTTATCTTTTTAATTTTAATATCACCGTATTTAATTTTATTTTATTTACACTTTTTATTTATGTTGGCTATTCTGCTTGTATTACAGGAAAAAATGCTTCACATCGTATATGTTCAAGGGATGCGTGGATGCTCTACAAGAAAATGACGAGATAGAAACACTCCAGGCTTATGTAAGAGAGTTAAATGGGGCTGCAGCAATCCTTTAGGTACTTTAAGCACGATTTTTTTTTTTTTTATTTAATTTTAACTATTTTTGTTTAAACGCACTTTAAACTACTTTTTCTCCTTACTTGGGATTTTTCGGTACTTTAACTTTTTTTTAAAAAACTATTTTTTCGCCTCTCCATTTTTGATGACGTACAGCCAGAGGAGATCGACGAATTTTTTGCGATTTTTCGAGATTTTTTAAAACTCGCCGCGTATATATTTATAACAATTTTATTTTTTTTTTAATCGTTATATTTCGATTTTATAGGTCGAACTGCTTTAAGTCGGCGTACTTCAAAGCCTGTCTAGAAGCTCTTCTCATCACAAATGTAGAAGAAATCAAGAGAATAGAAGAGGATATTGAGATAACAGGAAAATGAACAGCGACGACAAATATAAACATCACAACGTTATTTCATAAATTAAATAAAATATCCTAACAATCTAGTCAATTTAATAAAATTATATACATATATTATTAATGATAATATATTATAATTTCTAGGAGTCGCTTTTATTTGGTCATTAATTTTTTTCTATTTTTTATTAATATTATATTATTTATACGTATTTATTTATCCTGTAATTGAATCCCCGCCTTCCCTACGTTCCTTTCCCTTCTTAACCTTATATCTTTAATATATATTGACCGAATAAAAGCACCAACAAGCTTTTTCAACAGAAACATTTGTACTTCCGGTTTATTATTATATTTTATCAATAGACCAGGATATAACTGGGATTTTCTAGATTTTCGGCTAATTTTTAAATTCAAATAAATCTCTTCTATAGTACCTACAAAAAAAAAATCCCAGATATACCCACATTACAATATATTAATTTTTTTTAACTCAAAAACAAAACATCCATACATAGCTTTCCCTTTTTATTTAATTCTTAAATCTGGCTGGATGTAAAAATTCGTTTCCTTTTTAAAAAAAGAAAAGTAGTATTAGTACTATTTATTTTAATTAATAATTTTAGAAGAAAAGGGTATATTATAGTGTGTCTGGTTTTTGTAAAAAAAAAGTATTTATTAATTTAATTTAATTTAATTTAAAAATGCAGATGGAAGAGTTGAATCTCGCATAACATTCCATTATCAGTATTTCAGTTGTGTGAAACCAAAAGTATTTTTTTATTTAATCGACGTATATAGATAGAATGATGTCCCCCGCTCTCGGTGTATTTATAATAATTATATAAGAAATAATTTTATTCTTAAAAAAAAATCAAAAAAATGTATCTATAATTTCTTAATGTTCCTTATTCTGTTTTTTTTTTAATTTCTAGTTTTATATTTTCTTTGTATAAGTACAAAATTAAGTTTTTACTAATTTTTGAAATGTATCATAAATCAAAGTATTATTGTGGTCCAAATAAATACGATTTAAACTTGTCAAACTCATGTGTGTTATTTTTAATTTTAATCCTCGCTACAATTTATTACTGAATTGACTTTAATTAATTCAAGCTCGTTTATTTTAAATTAATACTCACTACTCTAGGGGCGCCATCTAACGATGAAATGCCTAAACTAAAATCTTTAAAATAGTGCAAATAAGTCTATTTATAAGAAAGGTAACTGTAATAGTAGTAATCAACTAACTTGTTTTTAAAAATGATCACTAGATGGTAGTATCATTTAAAGTCACTAGATATATATCTAGTGACTTTAGTAACATTGAGATTGAAGTTCGTACCGCTTCTGCTATCCTTATCTAACGCATGGAAATTCAGTATTCTGTTATCCTTTTTACTCTCTTAGGATGCCAATTATTATAGAAAACTGTAAATTTGTTAAGATTGAAAATAAATAATACAGATGACAGCAAAGTTAATTTTTATAATAAAAAATTTTAATTAATTTTAAAAACCACAAGCTGACAAATATCGATCTTGTCATTTGATTTGTAAGTAAAAATTTAAAGAAGAATTATATTTAAAACATTACAACGCCGCACTGTGTATCTATATAATACTGCAGGTAATAGTTTTATTTTTGCATAAACAATTAGATTTTGTCCTTGTTTCATGCGAATTGCATCGCGACTTCATTAAAAAATGCGTAATAGGGGGTACTTGCAGGATAGCTATTCCTTGGTACTGCAGAAGAGAGATACGAACTTTAAAGAGTATATCTCGTCAAGATTATTTAGATCGAGAGTTAAAGAAGATGCAAAATCTATAATTAATCTATATACAAGTATCTCACGTCTTGATGATTAAATAAATAATTCATAAGTAGAAGTGTGTACTTTCATAAATTATTCTCATAGAAATAGTTATTTCTTAATCATTTTCACATATTTGGTTGACAATGTTGCTGTTTATATATTTATGTATGTATAATTATTACAGTAAACAATACCTAAACAGTAACACTGTCAAATGTACCTATTCGACATTTTCAATAACTACTATCAAAATATATCTATTTAAATTATGCCGGGAAAAGCCCAGAGAAAGATCATCGCGTTCATCCAATTCTAAACTGACAGTCACATTTACGGAAAAATTAAATTTCATGAAGAAGACGGTTATTGAAAGTTTTGCTTGTTAAAATGTATAAATAACAATCATTTGTCGTAAAATGCAGTTCCTTTGGAGAGTTTTCTGTTTAATGGAAAAGTAGCGAAAAATAGAATTCGAAAATTAACCTCAAAAACTTGAACTTGTCAATTAATTATTAATTAATTAATTATAAACAATTAATTATGAATTATGAGTGACATTTCGGAGATTAAGATCAATTTTCTAAATTCGGAAGTGATTTGTATGTTTATCTGAGTCATTCGTGGCCTAGCTAGGATGCAAATTTTGTGTCTCATTGCATTTCTGCTTAGCTAAAATTCCTTAATAGATTTTGTGAAACCAATAAAGAAAATCAAATTTCGAAGTTCAGGGCGGACCATAGAGTCGTAATAATGTTTTCGGCGTATTGCACTTTTATGCACTCAATGTGTCTTGTTTATCTGTGGTGGCTGCTAGCTGAAGCACTTTCTTGCACTTATTGTTAGTATGTATGAAAATTACATAGAAATACAATCAGTACATAAAAAAAATTACTGAAATGGACATCGCATATTCGGTAATATCAAGCAATTTCCTAATTTGGCACACAACACACAAATACCATATTTATAACACTTACCTACTTACTAATTATAACTGATTACAACAGAAAACTCAAATAATATAATCAAATAATGATATCATCAGATATGAACGCAATGATGACACCTGACAAGTGATATAATAAAGCTGTACGTCAATCTGTGCAAAATGTCAACCTAAATTCATTTTAAAATTGCCGCCTGAAATGTTGTTTCTATACTACACCTGCAGTGGCGCTGTTATGGATCGGTACGTAGTATATTAGATTCCCCTAGTGTGTTTCGAGGACGCTAGAAAGAGCCACCATCACCTAGTTTGGCTACAACCCGCACGCTTATCGCAGGACGCTTGAGTTTTGAAATAATTCATAAACATTATTCGATAATAGATGGCATTTATGCACGCTTCAAATTACAGCGACTCTCTTCAAATACGTCTGCCTATGCTCAGCTCATCTTATGACGTAATAAACAAATGTGTACAAATGTAGTCTTTTTTTGAATAATCTATCATGATTTATTTATTATGCAATAAGCATAGGGTCTGCTTTTACCTTAACACCCGGCGGTGCTACTTGACTGGTCTTGCTCACTTATGATGGAATGAGGTGAGTGATGTGGTGAGCGAAAACAAGGTAGAATAGCGCCTGTGGAATGGCTCAGCTCAAAAGCGTTACAAACATACTCCGTATTAAGTCGGAGGAGTTGGAAGTCGGCCGATAAGCCCTCCCGAAACGCAAATTGCTCATCGGGTAGCAAATTACCCTCAATCATTAAATCGCGCAACCTTACGAGGATGACTGATTTGTCAATCTTGGATAGGTTCGTGCGGAGAACTCAGCGGAAAAGAAAAATTCTTGTCTCGCTTATGGAGCATAGTTATAGTTCGTGAGAAGGACTATTGATCTTAGGACCTCCTCTTTTCTGACCGAAGGGCGTGGGTTGACAGAAAGACCAGCTACACCCTCAAGGAAAGAGTCAGCCTCACGGTGTATGGTGGCCGTATTGAGGTTGACCCTCAATACCCTGAAGGACCGTCATCTCCAGATGCTCGGCGAAGACATTCACTTTATCCTCAGCGAAATATATACTTACAAGACCCGTTTAACCTTGAGAAGTGAAGCATCCACATCAGTCCTAACTTTGCTCTTCTTCAGCGCTTTCGGTATTATAGGCACCAAAGGGAGTTGTCAGTCGAGATTATCTCCAAGATACTACTGCGCCGCCATTATTTCTATCTGAATTGATTTGGAGAAATGTTTGAAAATCTCATAGCTTCTAGGATTACCTGTTGCCCCAAACAGATGGCAGTTTTTTTCACGTTTTTGCGGTGGTGGGGAGTTGAACATACCCTCCCCAGTTGTATATATACCACAACGGCCGGGATGGAAAAGTATGGGCACGACAGGGGGTGGGCACCTCGAGTTTTCTACTAAATTCATTGGTCGAGGCAACTTAGAATTCAGATCCCCGACTTAATTCATAAATCACTAAGAATAGATGTTCAACTCAATACTAACGATTTTGCTTATAGGCGGGGAGCTACCATCAGGAGATGGAACAGGATGTTTGTTTAGTGGATTGCAAGTCAAAACAGCGGCGATAGTAACAAATTATTTTTATATGCAGTTTCCTAAAACATTTCCATGCACATGCGCGGGCTAGTAGCTTGCACACTTTCCTCACAGTCCGGCAGTACCGGGTTCGAACCTTGGTGCTTCCTTTCCGAGTTTGGTTTTCTGTAGTTTTCCAAATTACAGGGCAAATGGGGAAAGGTATAACATCTTAAGTCGGTCATGAATTATTATTATGATAATTAATTATTTAACGGGTCGATGGCCGCAGTGGTTAGGCGGCTGACTATTGTTGTGAGAGGACGATAGGTGCCGAGGTTCAATTCTCTGGAGGGACGGTGACATTTTTTCAGAGAGTTTAATCCCGGATCGACTTGCCATTCGCTGTTGGGAGCAAAGTGATTAACAGCGCGGCATCATAAAAGGCGATATGATGCTGTCACAAAGCCATTGAACACAACATACACACACAAAAACTACACCGCGAGAGTTGCAGTGATAGCCAGACAAGCGATACAGTTTACGGAGTCACTGCAACTAAGCACTCACCACATATTAAAAAAAAAAAAAAAAAAAAAAAGTCTCACGTATTTACATCGTTGTATGGAAATATAATGGGTTTTTTCTTTTAACGAATAGTTATTAGTGATCGGTTTCCGCACAATTTTATACTTGTGCTTTTATTTGTTAATAAACACATAAAACGTCAGTAGAAAGAAAGTTATTTTCGTAAATAAAAATATACAACTAGTTCTTATGCAAATTACATACAGAATAGTAACGTTGGTTGCCTACCCTTCTGCGCCTAATTTTTACCCTCACCGACCGTGGCAGCTGGCCCCTTGCCATGCAACTTTTTCAATCACTTGATTCAATAGAATTGTATATCTTTTTTAGGTGGTTTGTGTACAATTAATTACAAAACCGTCAGGTTTCTCTGCCGCACCCTGTATAACACTTCCGACAACGGACTGATTCTAACCTCATTCCATCTAGTGAGCAAGGTTGGAAGTAGATCCACCGGGTGTTAAACACATGTCGGTACAGCAGATACCGTTCTAGCTTGGAGAATGTATGAAGATTGGTTCCGCTAGATGTCCGCATCTGCTAGCTCTAGTTAAAGCGTTGACTCAGAAACGTTGAGAAATCCCACAATATAAAAAAATCAAAAGGAAGTATGTAATAGGCGCTCATGGTATATTGTCGGAATCGCCGTACTGACGAGTACAATAAAGCATCAGATTTTCAAATTGTTCTTTCTTGAGAGTTAGGCAATTCTGCATTCACCGATATACCACCTGACTAAGTCATCAAAGCAAAACAACATATAAATTATTTTATTCAATAATATAATCACAGCAAAAATTAATTTAGGTACATATATGTGTATGTATATAAATAACAATAAACAGATATGATATAATGATGTAAATAGATTAAAAATACTTGAGTGGTTCTAATCACAGTTACCAGATTACAAATCGACTACAATCTACATCTCATTAAAATGAAACGTGAAAATGAACTTATTATAAGTGTAATAATTCTAATAAAATATTGTGTGTTTGTGTATATAATGAAAATGATGAGTATTATAATAAGAAATATATAAATAAACAACTTTAATTCTTACTTCACTATTTTCCCTTTAAAAAATAAACATCTGTACACAAATCATATCGAATAAAATCATATAAATAAAAGTATATATATATACAAAAGTAAGTATATACAACGAGATAAAGTTTGGAAAAAAAGGATCAAAATTTAAAACTACCGTATTCATTTACCATTAAACCCTAATAAATCCTTTTGTAGATGGATCCAATCCATAGCCTTCTGTGTAGCCGTTCTTTTCTCCAGAAGAGATTTAGCAGCTCGTTGGAATTTATCTTCATTGCGTCTTAGGTACATAATAGCATCTTTTTCTAACTGTTCAAGTTTGAGAGGATCGATTTCCACCATACTCAACATCTCTGTTAAATAAGGATTGAACCTGTAGTAAACGTTGTTTGGTAATAGATCGCTTAACATCGTATTAACAGCTGTAAAATAAGATAAAATTAATCGCTACTAAACGGATAAGAATTCTAAAAAAAAATAAATACCTTCGGTGTCCGTTGCACTATCTAATATCTTCATGAATTTATTCTTCCACGAAGATACATTCGCAGCTTGTACGTTAGTGTTGTCCGTAGATAAATGAGTAGGAACCGTTCTACCTGTACCGAAAGATACAACGCATTGTATCGGACTGTCAGGCCATAATAATTTTGCTTCGTGTATAGCGACAGCTGTCGGATTATTCACTAGAATACCACCATCTTGATGTAGTAAATGACCTAATTTGCACTCTTCGAAATATGTCGGGGCTGCAGCTGAGGCACGTGCTGCCTGCCATATTTGGTGTTCGTTACTTCCCATGTACTGAGATTGTACCCTCCACGGTAAGGAATAATTTCTAAATACGAAAGCTGATACTCTCTCGTGGTTAACGACTGCCGATACAGTTGCGATCTATAATAGAAATTATAGCATTTAAATTAATTAATTAATTAAAATTGGGTGTGTAAAATTGGAGACTTGAATGGAAGAGTGGGAGATCAAAACAGAGGATTAGAAAACATATTAGAAAGAGAAGGAAAAAAAAGCGAGAATAAATCATCGAATTATGTATGGAAAATGACTTAGTGATAACAAATACAAAATTTAAGCATAAAGATGTACACAAATATGTCCCAGCCGCCGACAGCAGAAATGAAACATCAATAATTGGGTACTTCTTGATAAGTAGAAATTTAAACTAATAAAAATGTTACAGTTTACAGACCAGCAGAAATAGGAAGTGACCGCTATTTGCTAAGAATGGATATAAGAAAAGAAAAAGAACAAAAAAAGATCAAAAGAAGAATACAAACAAGAGAAAATATAAAAAGCCACAGACTCAGAGAAGACGACATTAAAAGAAAATACCAAGAAAGACTAAACACTAAGCTAAAAGAAAATGAACAAGAAATACCATTAGAGGAGAAATGGGGAAGATTTAAGAAAAGAATTTTGACGACAGAATGACAAAAAGAATTATGGAAACAAAAGCTCAAGGAAGAAATCCGAGAGGAAGGCCGAGGAAAACATGGGAGGAACGATTAAGAAGAAGAAAAATTGGCTGTTAATACCTTCGGAATGTTTTTATTCCTCGACGTGCTGATAAGTGCATCTTCACCTAATTCCATTTTTAACAGTTTCTCCCACAAAGCCGTATCGTAATAGGAATGTGACCAAACCAAACTACTTGTGCCTTTAATTGTCGATTGCGTGAACACTTGCGTACTCAATTTCTTATAATTTTTCTGCAATACATCTAAATCTTTATGCAAAATGCCTGAAATTAAAAAAAAATTAGTTTCGGAAATAAATTTGAATCGTTAAGAAATAAATACCTAAAGAACAAGCTAATATAGCACCAGTACTAACACCGCAAATAAAATCAAACATTTCATGAACACGTTTCCCAGTTAATTCCTCGAGTTTCTTCAACATTTCGATGACTAATATACCACGAATCCCACCACCATCGATCGAGAGGATTCGAATACCACGACCGGGTAACGGATTCGTATGTCCTAAAATTGCTAACGCTTCTGAGATAGCAGCTTGTATTTGTACGTTGTTGGTTTTCTGTCGGACTCGTAACAATAAACGAATCGCACCTTCCTGCGGATAAAATCAGCGAATGCAACTCCACGTCTACGAATATTCAATTAGATTCAACTTACCTTTACAGCGTTATTTTTAGCTTCTGGAAATTGCTTAATGTGACTCGATAACTCCTCAATCCTTCTCAATTTTGATTCGGCGGTCTCCGCTTTGCTAATCGAAAATATAACGTGTCTTGTTCTGGACGAAATACTAGTCTAAAATATTAATTGCACTGAAATTGTTTTAAATTAAAAAAATCTGAACGTACCTGCGAGATTACTAAATTATCGGCTTTCCATTTTGGCACAATTTCTCTCGGCGGATCCTTATTCGTAAACGATATTCCAAATCCGTTTAATACGTTGGGGAAACTTATACTACTCTCGTTCCTTTGAGCGTTACTTGTCGTCGCAACTTCTTTATCGCTACTCGTAAGATTATCATTATCTAAATCAATCGGTTTAACAGCATTCCGTTTTGGTTCTATGCTAGCTACTTGTTTAAAGTTTCGTATAGTTTCCGTTCCGTACACAGACGGTTGAATTTTCTGTAATACGCGAGCAAACTCTGTATTTAACGTGGTTTGAAAGCTTGAGTCGTTCGATAATTTCGACAGGAAATCTTTAACTTGAGTCAAAACTTTCCACTGAACTGCCGGCATCGTTCTTGCATTCATCTTAGTTGTTGATTCTACCGTATTCGAGCCACCAGAGTAGGGTCTAAAATAAAATAATAAACATAGAACTTGTTTATTATGTTTGAGCTTTGACATATTTTCCTTTCAAATGTGTTAACTTCTAGAAAGTTTTAAATTCATGTTTGGTCAGTTTTGAAAATTGTAATACTGATGTCTTACCTACGATTGTATTAATAGGATGATAGAAAAGATGAATACATCGTTCATACCTGCAAATCAGGTGTTTTATGTACAGGAATTTAGTTGAAACAACTGTAAATTTGATATTTGAACTTCATACCTATCAGCTGATAAATGTTTATGCATTTGACAAGTGATTTATTGTTCTTCATACTACTGTGAAATTTGGTACATTTATGGAAATTCTAGCCAACTTCACAATATTCAAACGATTTTAATTAAAAAATTAATTATATAGGTAAACAAATAATGATAATAAATGACTTGCAGTAAAATAAATTTAATTAATTATAACAAACAAAGCTGGGAAAAGCTAATTATAAATGAATCTAGAAACTATTTTAAAAAGTTGGCATCACTAATATTATCGTATGATTTCCATACTTGTATTACGCACAAACAGGACAAAATTAGTTTTAAAATAATAGAAATATGCCATAATTATGTTGTATTAATCCAAATAAATGGAATTACTAATAATTAAATAAATAAAAATATTAAACAAATAGTTTAATCTTTAATGATAATTATCGATTACATCCGACATTTAAATACAAACTAATCTAAAAATAGATACGCAAAACAAGTTCTAGGTCAAATTACATTAATATTCCTATAATTATGTAATTTAAAATTTAAAATTCATACCTTACAGTTGCGGTAACGCATCTCCTACAATGGATAATATTCTTGCTGAACGACATCGTAACCCTCAAAATAGGGCACTAATTCAATTTAATAAACACAAATTCACTAAATTTATTAAACTCACTTAGATCAACTTCAATCGAATTAATCGGAACGATTATTAATTGCTTATATTTCGATAACTCAATTTTGTTATAGTATTAAGTGTTAACGGCTGAACGTCTTATCACTTTATGAAAATGTCAACAAATCGGATGCCGTTTATATAAAGGCGATTCCCGTTTGTTGTTGTTTGTTAAATAATTTGAATTATATAGATCGGTGAGGGGATTGACGCGTCTCCTATGGCTCGGACACGCGAATACGAGAAAAACATTTTTCGGAAAGGAAAATAATAATAATAGGGACGTGTAGGCACACGTGGCCCAAAATTTTGAACTGAATCCAAACGCTTACCGTATTCTTAAAATTATCGTACGATACGTTTAAGTCTCCGCCCCCTGCAGTCACCTCATTGACGCAGAGAAACGTAACGGGGCCCGTACCGGCGCTTCCCGTCGATTTTTCGACGTTTTATTTATAGGATAAGTCATACATTGAACCTTCCACTACTTTTATCATTAATTTCCTCGTAGAAGAAATATTTTCGATCTGGTGATGTTTGGTCCGGTATAACGTGGATTATGTTTTGATTCCTGACGAAAATTCTGATTCGTCATAGGATCTAATTTGTTTACCTTTAGAGTAAAAGTAATTTATAGAAATAGAGAGATTAGAATTTTCAACGTACTGTTTTGAAAGGTACACGTGCAAGTCATAGCTATGTACGTTGTTATTGTTTTGATACACCGTGTGTGCGTAAAGTGCGAATGTACTTACTTAGCTTTCTAATACGTATTATAAATATTTTAAATTACGTTTTAATTGCAAATTTATGTACAGTTTTAAAATATAACAGTTTATTCATTCTGTTTCTCGTTTTTTTTTAATTTAATCTATAAAAGGCTTTGTCCTGACTGACTTACAATTATGCCACAGCCCAAACGGCTTACCGTAGATAGCAGTCGTAAGATTTGGCGCCCAAGTCTCGCTTGTTGTTGCTTGTCAATTTATTCGCTATTTTATGCGCTTTTGGATTTTTTTTTGTATTGTAAAACTGTGCAGATCTCTTCGAATGTCGTACCAATTACGAAGAATCTGACAGCGGTTTTGGTAAGCCAAATAATTGAGCCAGGTAGTTTACGAATTTTAACTCGAAACAACGATAAATAAAGACACAAACAGGAATTGAATTAATTAATTCGTCGTATAGTCAATGGGAAATGCACATAAAAGAGGTGTTTTTTTTTCCTATGGATATGGTACAACATATGATGTAACAATCGAAATATGATTTGTCAAAACATTGAAATTTATCACTTTGGCAACAGCGCGCTCTTCTATTTCATGCTGTAACCACGTCTTACGTAAGAAAATACTTCAACTACAGTTTCTCCTCGTAAATTCTCGTTGATTGCGCTGGTTGTTAGCCACGGTTAAAGACCGTTGTGTGTTCACATTTTGATTTATATTAAAACAGGATAAGAGATGTAAACGATGACGGAACAAATGTGAAGTTAGCAAAAAGTGAGGAATGTATATTTATAAATATAACAAGCTTCACACCAAACTCACACGCTGTTGCCTAATAATCTACGACTGCAATTTCCTTTTAAAATTTAAACTACTGGATGAGCAACTTGTCGAAAGAAACTTCGACACAAAATTCGAATAAAAAGTAAAATTCATTGCAAATTGACGATTCGTTGCTTGACCTGTTCGAGCTTCGAATTGAAATTTTGAAAAATCCTACAAACTGATAGTGACAGTAACTGATTAATAAAGACGTGAGCGTGCAATTGCGTATCCTAACTCACGACGTACTGCAGAGACCAAGTAAATTGAGAAGAAGAAGAAAAAGAATACCTACTGCCAGTTATGTCTCATAAAAGAAATTATTTTTTATAAAAATCAATCACGTTTCTTGTGAATTATTTATATGACAAAAAGATAATGTGCATTGCAACATGTAGTCCTGTCAAAACCGTTTAATTTGACGTATAGATTATTAAAATCGGAATTTTGAGGAACACCCGGTATATGAATTAAGTCACAAAATGTTTGTCTAACATTTCAATACGTAATTGTAAATGCACTTTTGCAATTTACAATTAATTCAGTTCGGAAATTTAAATTGTCAAATAATTAATACACAGTGTCGTAAATTTTCGATCAAAAAATTGTCCTAAAGCGAGGATTTTGGTGCAACTAATCTGCTTCAGTTGAAATTGGTCGCACGATATGTAACTTATTACTCCTATATTTTTTTATTGATTTATACAATAAAAATTGAATTTTCTCGAATACATGTCCAATAATAGATCAAATGTAAAGTACAAAATTGCCTTCAAAAGCTACTGTGAAGGTTGATTGCACCAAAATCCCTGCTGTGCCACAATTTTTTGATTGATAGTTTAAAACACTGCACTGTCACTATGTATAACCATTTGACAGTAAGATTTTAGGGCGAACGTCTTCGCCGAGCATCTGGAGACAGTTTTTCGTGGTGGCGAGGGTCAACCTCAATACGGCCCTCTACACCGTGAGGTTGACCTTTTCCTGGAGGGTATCGCTGGTGTTCATGCCGATCCAGTCCCTTCAGTGGGAAACGAGGAGGTCCTAAGATCAATAGCCCTTCGCAAGAACGGGAAGGCACCAGGTGAGGACGGCATAGCCAACACTGCCCTAAAGAGATTACCAACTAGCGCCATCGATATCTTGGTGCGGATTCTGAGTGCCATGCTGAGTTATCGAACCTTCCCTAACATCTGGAAGCACGCGAATGTTCTCATGCTCCGTAAGCGAGGCAAGAACCCTTCTTTTCCGTCAAGTTATAGGCCGATAAGTCTCCTCTCGAACTTATCGAAAATTGCAGAGTCAGTTATTTTAGCAAGGTTGCGCGAATATATCATCGAGGGTAATCTTTTACCCGATGAGCAATTTGGGTTCCGGGAGGGCTTGTCGGCCGACTTCCAACTCCTCCGACTTACGGAGGAGATCCGTAACTCGTTGGAGCAGAGGCACTCCACAGGCGCTGTGTTCCTTGATTTCGCCCATGCGTTTGACTCGGTGTGGCACGATGGTCTACTTTTCAAAATGGGCAGTTTTGGTATTAATGCAAACATGATAGTTCTCATTCGGTCTTACCTTTCCGGCAGGACCTTTTCTATAAAAATGGGAGGCGAGCTTTCCGACCGGAGATATATTCACGCCGGTGTCCCTCAAGGATCGCTACTAGGACCAGAACTTTTCATTCTGTACACTAGCGATATACCCAGGTCTGTCTCCACAAGTCTGGCGGTGTACGCCGATGACACCGCTATTTATTCATCCTCCAGAGACGATGCTTTGGTCTGTCGACGTCTCCAAAGATCCGTCAACGAAGTCTGCGGATGGGCGTCCAAGTGGCGGTTGACGATAAACGCGGATAAGTGTGTGGCTATCCGATTCTCCAGGAAGCGTAATCCTCCCCCAACGAACATCGTCGTCGAGGGTCAGAGGCTACCTTGGGAAAGTACCGTCAAATACCTCGGTCTGACCCTCGACACGAGACTAACGTTCAGACAACATTTTTCAACCGTTGCCACGAAATTCCTGTGTGCGCGTGCGGCCCTGGCTCCTCTTTTGTGCCGGAAAAGCTCGCTCAGCTCAAAAAAATTAACTGTGGCAATATCGCCAACTGTCAAATGATAGTCGGGCCTCTTAATTTTTCTTCACCACAAAATTAAATTTAAATAATTATGGTAGCATCATATTTCTTTCATTTAATATAGTACATAATAAGAAATACAATGTATATCCAATATACGAATGGTTGTTGATGATGTTTGAATTTTGCGGCTGTGATATATGATGGTGCATTATGCATAATTATTAATTACGACAGCACTCTCTAGCAAGTATAAGGCAAGAAAGAACTAATCTACACCGGCAAATAGATAGAGTTAGATAGTAATTGTCAATAAAACTCTGAATACAATGGTGATATATGTAAACAATAACAAAATATTTGACAGTGAATAGATTGATAATAATAGAATGTTGTGCGTAATGTGATTTTGTTGTACTTTCAGCCAATAAGAAACAACTGTCATTTGGGTCCGTTCAGAATTTTGTCTCATTCTTTTTGAAATAAGGTATTAGAATTCGATAATTTATTCACAATTAAAGTAATTCAGTTTAAACGGCCGCATTTACAACAACTTCAGAGGACACTTCGGCACGAATTTTGAAGTGAAATTCATTGTAACCTAGCATTTCGTTGCTTGTGTATTACTACACATGAATTAAGTCACAAAATGTTTGTCTAACATTCTAATAGCTGGCTTACAAAATCTCATACACCTTAATGTTGAGCAAGGTAATCTTCAATGTAACCTAACTTTAGATTTGACACGTGCAACAGATTATGCATAGAGGTTATGGTAAAAATTATAAAAGTAGTGTATGTACTTTTGAAAATGAAACGTCAAATTAGAAATGTCACAAAAAGCTCAATATAGGTAAAACTAGGTGTGCTACAAGCTTAATTCGTAATTTTGAATTGGTTATAAATATAGCTTAACACCTTGTCAGATAATCAAACATAATGACGATAAACAGTGTTTTAAACTTTACATCAAAAAATTGTCCATGAGCAGGGATTTTGGTGCATACAGAGCGTTCTAATGAAAACGATCCATCTTAAATAAGTCGAAAACGTCAAAGAAATACGAAAAAAACACCGAAAGAAGTCGATTTTTGTTTGAATGGGGAATTTTTTTCACCAATAAAATCAAAACCAGATCTTGTCCGTCCCCCATCTCTCTCCTCCGAGCATTTAACATTGAAATTCCAAATGGCATTACGTCATATTATTACATTTATCGATTTTACACACTATTTGCAACAACTTTCATACCGGACAGCCTATACCTAGCATTAACATTTTAGACGATATTTTCTAAAATTTCAAGGTCTATTTCCTATCTCATCTGAAAAAGATCTAGAATGTATAAATAAATGGCAAGAAAGAAAGAAACTGAACCGTTGACGAAACAGAAAATAGCTCTTGAAACTTTCGAAGATATCTTCTAAAGCAAGGATTCCCAAAGTGGTCGAAATCGACCCCTTGGGGTTGATGTCGGTTTCCCAGGAGTCGACATTAACGAAAACTGATTTTGGGGGTCGACGAAGTATCAATAGGAAAAAAACTAGACAGGATTTTTTAAGTAATTTGACTATGGGGGTCTGAGGTATCAGTCCATTTGGTAAAAGGGGTCTCTTGCCTAAAATAATTTGGGATCGAATCCTTGTTCTAAAGTGTAAAATCGAAAACTGTAATGCTATTTGGGAGAGGAAGGAGACGGGTTGCAAGACCTGGTTTTTGCCTTATTGGTGAAAGAGTTTCCCCCTTCAAACAAAAATTGACCTGTCTCGGCGTTTTTTCGTATTTCTCGTACGTTGACAGTCATTTGAACACACGAGTTTGACGTAAATTCATTACAAATATGTCAAAATCGTGTGCTCAAGCATCGGCACAACCTCAAGCACATAATATAAATATGACCCTTAATGGAGAACAAGACAATTTTTCAAATTTTACATAATCACGTAGAGAATTAAAAAAAAGGATCCGTATTTTTTTATTTTGCTATATCTTTATTATTTATTGAGATATAAAGTTTTAAAGTTTCGTTTTTCAGCACCACTATAAAAACGCGGTCAAATATTGAAGTTGTACAAAGACTACTGACGTCACGCAGTGCCATATAGGATATTTTTTTGTGTTGGTCTGACTGCAACTTCAATGTATATTTGTTTTTCTTTTATTAGCAACCATGAAAATGACAGTTGACAGTTTGTCTGTCAGTCATTGTGTAGGTTGGTGTAGGTCACAAGTAGATAAAGGTGTTGTTTGTGTCAGTTTGTATAAGGAAAACATTAAAACAGAAACTCGGGCAAGCTAAGAAATATAGAATTTTCATGTACACCCCACAAAATTGTAAGCACAACAAAAGATTTTATTATTATTAATTGTAGATGTAATTTACTGTCCAAGAAATCGAGAAAAAATGACAAATAAGACGAAATTTTCGTAGCGTGGTACAGGACGAAGAAAATGGATTTATTATATTATTATTACTTATTTTTTTGACTTATTTTTTGAAAAAAATAAAGCTATGAAATCATCACCATCTACCTATTCAGTGTGAACACTGAAGTCTGAAGACTAGTACTATTCGTGAAGAATGATGTCGACGTTAATTAATGTAAACTAATTTCTTATTTGAAACGATAGTCTGTCGTTTACAAAGCGAAGAAATCGATCTTTTTTGATAAAAGACACACAGCTTTGTCACTGACACCTGTCACAATTTGAAGTACAATTTAAAACTATTGCAGTGTCGTCAATCTTGCGAAAGAAAATACTTCAAAACTTTATGTTGGTATGGCTGATTTTTAAATTCAAATGTGTCAAAAATTTGACAGAGTAAAAGTCATTAATATTGATTCGGTTAAGTAATTCTAATCCGCGACGCTCTGGAAAAAAGCAAAACTTTAGGCGCGGTCTTCTTAGACATTGCAAGAGCCTTTGATACGGTGTAGCATGAGGGTTTAGTCTTCAAAATGGTGTCTAATGGTATTAATCCGAGTTTGGTCCGAGTTCTCCACTCGTATCTTCTTGAACGCACATTCTCTGCGCGTAGTGGACGGAGTCTATCAACGAGAAAGCCAATAGCTTCTGGCGTACCACAGGGTTCTTTCCTTGCCCCTAGTCTGTTTTTAATTTTCATGGCTGATCTCCCAAACGGAAAGGTGTTGAGCTAGCAATATATGCAGACGATACTGCAATATACACTGCATCTAGAGACGAATTCCAACTATGTCATATGCTTCAGCGCTCATTAGATGACATCCTGGCTTGGGCATCCAAGTGGAAGCTAAAGATAAACGAGTCGAAATCTGTAGCAGTCCGCTTCACGAAAAGACTGCGCTCTCCACCACAGCACATTTTATTAACGACTTTAGGCTCCCTTGGAGCCCTTCCGTAGTTTATTTAGGTATCAGATTGGATTCCCGACTGACTATGCAAGCTCATGTGAAAAAATCCATTGAAAAATTTTACGCGGCAAGATCCTACCTCTATCCTTTTCTTTGTTCAAAAAGCTCTCTTAGGCTAAGGATCAAAATATCTATTTATTATACGTTTCTGCGCCCAGTCATCACCTATGGTGCCCTGGTGTGGTCGAGTCTAGCATTACAAAAAGCTGGAGGTACTTCAAAACAGGATCCTGAGACTAATCACCGGTGCTCCATGGTTCATCAGGAACCGACAGCTCAGAGATGACCTTGGAGTCCCTACACTAAAGCAATTTATCATCGATCTTGCAAGAGGCACTCGGGAACGAATTGAACGATCAGGAAATCCTCTAATAAGTAGATTGGCACATCTCGATCCGGATCGACCTCCTCCCATGGTAAATATCCGAAGAGCCTTGGCGATAGACGACGAACTAGGACCCTAAAGAACATAATTATCATATATATAATCTACATTCCAATAGGATAGAGAGACTCTGACAACTAACACATCAGCCCATTCGGGCGTCCAGGACGACAAAAGGGCTTAGGAACCTTTGGTTTAGCCTTAGAAGGAGACAAGAAGGACCATTGACGAGTAATTCTAACCTAAAAATATTTCAGAGATGCCAAACAAAATATTTACATCAAACATTTATCGTCACTCGATAGCTAGCAGTATAGCTAACCTACCACACTGTCCCCAACTGTTAATAACCAAATATTCCCATGATTTTAGACTAGTGACGTAAAAATGGCGCGTTTATTTTTCCGTTTGAAATTGTGAAATATTTAATCGAATAGTTTTGTGGAACGGCATAATGTGGAAATAAAATTTACGGATTAATAGATAAGCTATTGTCTATAATACACGATGGTATTATTACATTTTGATTTTGCAACATGTGTATTGTTACCTATTGGTTGACAGCAAGATTTTAATTTATTTTAGGATTAACGTTTGTTTAGTATTCACCAATCATTGCGGAATATTTTTTTTCAATTACAAGTATTCATTATTCTCACAATAAAAGATGTGAGTAAACAAATCATTTTTCCATCTTTATGGATTCGCTAAAATGTAATCGATTACCGATTGCTCATATTTCATCTATTTAAAGATTGACAAGTTTAAATTTTTTACAATAAAAGAAAAATAGCTACAAACAAGTCGATTTATCTGAACGTTAAAGTGTCGTACACGTAATCTTTGGTTAGTCATAGTTTCCTAGATAAAAGCTGTATAAAGAAATAACCATTTTACGATTTTAAAACAATTTCTGGACTTGCAAGTTACAAGTCGTGCCTGCGATCTTTGTAATTTATAATTTATTATTATCTTATATACGGAAAAAGATATGTTTAATAAATAATAGTAAATAATGATGATATGATCGTTATAATAACATTAGGATTAAATCTAAGATATTATCGCCAAAATATTTTCGAAAGTGAACGCAGCATAACTGTCAAGGACGCAGAAATTCGCACGAAATGTTTTTCGCAATTACGTAGCTTCAATAAAATGTATATTATCTACTACATTGTACACGTGTCAGCAAAATTAGAACTGGGCTAATATGTACGCTGGATATTTAGTGAATTTCTTATTTTTTTTAACACCTACGCATAATGGCGTGATAAAACTATCGCGATATCACTCAATTGCATTTTTAGCGCTTAATAACTGATAAACTACTTACATACTTAAAAAATATTGCTTCCTTTGGATTAATTAACTAGAAGGTCGTTTAAATTATATCTGTAATGTTGATTGTTGTCGATTATAATTTTTTAGTTTATTTTTCTTATGTAATGTTTATCGTTTTCTTATCTGCTACGAATAATTACGTCTAAGTTCAAAGATAAAATTAAAATATGGTTTCAAATGTTTATTTGTATTTCCTCTGGATTGATAACCTCCTGATAACATTTTCTGTATTTTATTAATTTTAATCCTGACGCATTTCTGTTTAATGAAATTAAGACAAAACTTGTTCAAATTTATTTATAGAATGCAGGCTTGTACAATTTTCATTTCCGCCTAACTTTAACTTATTTCATTTGAAAGATTTGGATCCCGCTAAATCCAGCACATGTAGCATAGATGGCGCATTAGTGAAGTTGCCAAAACCTCTATTTTATACTACAATTCCATCTGTACATAAAATTAGAACTAAAGAAGTACAATCGAATAGACAATAATAATAATAATAATAGTTTTATTGTCGGCAGTTTAAAAAACATCGACATTGTCATCAGATAATATATTACGGCCGCCGCTACCATGTGTGCGAAGTGTGCATTGCACACGGGCGGCCGAAAATAAGGGCGGCCAAAGCTTCTATAATAATAACGATTTTTATTATTTTAAGCAATTTGTATTTTATTTTTGTTTTATTTATCAATTTATTCTTCAGAGTTTAAATAGAAATACAACATATACATACATCATATTTAAAACTTTGTAATTGCTCATTTTTCCTGAGTCAAAGTTAACACTAAAACCGTTGTCGGACACACGATGAAAAAGTTACATCGATGCAATCAGACCGTTTAACAGCCAAATAGGCGATATATATGATGCTTTAGAGAAAATAGAAGATGATAATAACCGAGATATGAACACTAGAACCTTAGCAAAATCACTTAAAATAAAATTCTTAAATTCAAATTCATGTGTTGTGTTACGATATGGTATGAAATTTTAGGTAAAATAAATGTGGTTAGCAAAATCCTGCAGAGTCCAAAATTTGATATAAAATCGTCTCTAGACGCACTTAATAATTTAAAGAATTATTTCATTACTAAACGTTCTGATAATCATTTTCAAAGTTTTTTATGCGAATCTAAAGAATTAGCTACAAAAGCTAGTATTAAGGAAGAATTCCCCAGTTTGCCTGTTCAGGGGTTAGAAGGAAAAAGAGGTATTTTGACTATGAAGGAACTGACGAGCCTTTAATATCCCTTGAATTGTCGTTTAAGTAAATTTTTACTATACAATTTTGGATGCCACTATTACTGCAGTTGAAGAACGATTTCAATCGCTTCAACAACATACGGGCATTTTTAATGTAATACATATATGATATAACCGAAATAAAAACGGATGAACAACTTAAAATGAATTGCCATAAAATTTTCAAGCCCATACAGACAAGAACAATTCAGAAAGTGACATTAGTGAACACAATTTATATGAAGAAATTAAAGTAATTCAACCTTATTTTTCAACAGAAAGAAGTCCTAGTGATACTCTTGAATATATTTATAATAATAATCTCTTATCAATGTTTACAAATTTAGCCATAATAACATAAATAATCCTTACTCTGCCAGTGACGGTAGCTACTGGTAAACGATCGTTCTCAAAACTTAAAATTATTAAAAATTACTTGCGATCTTCGATGTCTCAAGGTAAACTCCCTGCTTTACCCATGTTATCTATTGAACATGAGGCTTGTGACACATTGGATATAAAAAACATAGTGAAAAAATTGTCGGAAACAAAAGCCCGAAAAGTTCGTTTTTAATAGATACGTTCTGATTATTATTAGTGTTATTTGTATTTATTTTAATTCAACTTAAGTTTGTACATATTTGGAAATATTTGGACATTTTTGTTCTAGTAAGTTAAAGATATTGATGATATGTATAGTAGTATAGTGACTTTACTGTTGCTGTACTGGCTTCAAATGAGTAAGTAGGTACCTATTTATTTTATTAATAAATGTGTAAAGTTTGCAATTCTTTATGTATGTCTGTATGTCCCATACAGGATAAGAATATCTGAAATATGTTACGTCATATAATTGTTGTTTGAGTTAGGTAATAGAAAATCATTACCACACTACTAATCTAATGAGGCGATTATGTAAATTACAATCACAATATTTATACATATTTTGCCAGCGATATCTAACCGTAACTATTATATTTGGGAAAATTTTAACATTCTCAAATGTATGGGGCGGCAATTATAAAGTTGCACACGGGCGGCAGGCACCCCAGCGGCGGCGCTGAAGTAGAACACATAAAAACATATTATAGTACAATAAAATACCCATAGGAAGTCACAATCTTGTAGCCACGAACTCGGATTTCTGATAAAATACCCCATCCAACAAATAAGCTCTTAACGAGTTTTTAAAACAAGAAAGGGTGGTGGTTTGCCTAATCTAAACCGGTAACATGTTATAATATTTTACTGCCCTATACTGCGGGCTGCGCTTGTATAGAGTTGTTCTATGAGAAGGCACTGTCAGTCTATCACCGAACCTCGTGGCCATGTGTTTATTGATGTCGCAATTTCGCGAGTAGGAAAATTTATTTCTTTGAAAGAGTACCAAAATCTCGAAAAGGTAAATGGACCACAGCGGTAGCACTTTTAATTCTTTAAATAGAGATCTACATGATTCACGTGGCGAGACACCAGCCATACACCTAATAATTTTTTTGTGTGTTACAAACACCTTAGCCGCCGCGGGCGATGAGCCCCAAAAAGCAATACCATAACGCAAGCGAGACTCAACATAACTAAAATAAAACATTCGAAGCTGCTGGATGTTAACCCACTTACGTAGGTTGCGCATACCATAGAACGCTGAGCTCAACTTCTTATCCAATACTAGGCAATGTTCCTCAAACCGCAGACAACTATCAAGTGTTAAGCCGAGGAACTTAACAGATTCGACCTCCGCAACCGCACAACCACGGTGGCCAGCTAATAAGGAATCATCACTAGATCTAGAGTACGTTCCGAACCGCAGGAGGCCTGTCTTTCTACTATTCAGAACGAGACCATTATCCTCACACCACAAAGTCATAGCACCAACAGCACCAGCAGCAGATACAGTTGCTCTCTCAACGGATTCACCAGTAACTATACAGCTAGTGTCATCTGCATATTGCGACAACACACCCTCACTTAATATCATTGATAGATCGTTCACATAGATCAAAAAAAGCGTGGGACCCAGAATCGACCCCTGGGGCACACCGCATTCTATGTTAATTACTGACGAATAATACGTGTTCAAAACACTATTTTTATATCCAGGAACTGCAACAAACGAAGTGCGATTACTGAGATATGACCTGAATAAATCATGAGCCACTCCACGTATTCCAATAGCCCAAATCTTTGAAAGCAGCAACGAATAATCCAGAACATCAAACGCCTTTGTTAAATCGAAGAAGACTCCCAGGACGTGGTTCCTTATATCTAATTCAGCGTACACATGCTTTAAGGAATGATATATAGCATCACCAGTTGACTTGCCAGATATAAATCCAAATTGACTCGCAGATAGAAAATTACTTTTTGATAGGAAGGTTGTCACTTGTATATTAATGATTTTTTCAAAGATTTTTGTGAATACCGAAGGTATAGCGATGGGCCGATAATTTTCAACCGACTTCTTATTATCCTTTTTATGTACTGGTATGATCTTACTTGCTTTCAAATCGGAAGGAAATGTGCCCGAAGAAAGGCAGTCATTAATAATATGTGCCAATGGCATTGAAACCTGGTGCGAAACAAATCGCAGAAGAAAGCACGGCACCTTATCCAATCCCGCGGAATGCTTGGAGACCAGATCACCGATGACCCTCCGCACGTCAGAACAATCCACCGGCATGAAAAATATAGAAACACTGCTATGTGGAATGCTTTCAGATGATCTAACCCTAACATGCATATTCAAAATCTTGCTCTCCGCACTAAATAGAACAGGCAAACGCCTCCGCGGCTACGCTAGATCGCACAAATACCGCAACACCACCACCCCTCAAGTTAATTCTAGAACAACTGCAAATCAAAACGTAATCATTTAGATTGACAGTCAAAGTCTCATCATTTGTAAGCCAATGCTCAGAAAAGCATACAATAACAGGAAAACTAAGGTCAGCTAATAAGCTTTCAATTAGAGGAATTTTATTCCTCATGCTACGTACATTTGAATGGAAATTTTAATAATAATTTAAATGGAATGTCGTTATTACCAAAACAAAATCCACGGTCTGGTATTATATTTGTCTGAAATCGATTCTTTGAAACCGTGCTTTGAAATTTTGCAACTGTTGGTATACAAAATAATTAATAGCTTTCACTATACTATTAAAGAGTGTATGAAACATTATGTCATAGCAGACAACAACACAGCTAGAAGTCACAAGGCTAGAAATTACAAGTCAGCATTGATTTTTATGCCAAAGTATTTGAAGTAAATTTGGTGCTTTGAATTAAATATTCTCTCTCGAACAAGAAAAAAAATGAAAGATCGTTTACAAAAGAAATAAGTGATGAAGAATCACTAAATCCAAATGCTAGCTTACCAGGATGCTCATCGTGGACTTTTAACAGAACCAACGATTCGAATTATCAAGCTTCGACACAATGCAAAGTAGAGTCCTACGGAAATATTGCCATTGCCAAAAATTATTCCAAAGAAGCGAACTGTAAATCAACCTAGAAAGAAAGATAAGACAGCAATTATTACATCTTCACCATACATGTAAGAGTTGAAAGAAGCAAAGTGCAATGACAAAGTTATCCCCTCAAAAGCGAAAAAGCAAAGAGAGACAAAGGTGCTAACTTTCATGGAGCGTAAGAAAAAAAAAAGAGTAAAAATCAAGAAGAAACTTCATCTGATACAGACATTTCTGACAATGAAATTTGTCAAGATGAATCCGACGACGATTTAAATTTTGTTGAAGATGATTCTGGATCAGTTACGGATTACAGTAACCAAAAGACGTTCACTTTATCACATGATGAACCCAAAATTGAGGACTTTGTTTTGATACATTTAATGGATGATAAACTTAAAAAACTATTGCAACACGTCGCTCAAATTGTGAATGTTCACTCACATGAAGCGGAAGTCTGATGTCAACTTTTTACGATAGTATCGAGAACATCGAGATACTTTTATCTTCCTCCAAAATGAAGATAAAAGCATGGTCTTTAAATCCGAAATTAAAGCAATTCTGCAAAACGTGTCGATTCTGAGGCATGGAAATATGGACATATCTATAAAAACCATTCCCCGTTACAATAAACTGAACTGAAGAGGGAAGAAGTGACAAAAATCAGTTTTCAATACGGAGTATTCCCACCTCCATTTTACAGTTTAGCACGTCCTGTACATATACTTGCTTGAGGAAAATTGTTCCATTCTTCAATAAGGACCAATCGGAGTTCTTCACGTGTTGTAGCAGCAGGTATGCGACTTCTTACACGCCTTTTGAGCTGGTCCAAAATATGCTCAATAGGATTCACATCCAGGTTTTGATCAGGCCAGTCCATTTTTCGAATACTAACTTGTTCAAGGTATTTTGTTACAATCCCCGTCGGGTGTGATCGCGCATTATTCTGCATTAACAGGAAATGTGTTAATCGGAACGAGATTTGTGTGTGTTTCAAAAGAAATTCCTGTCCAAAACATTACTGAGCCACTCTCCAAAGCAACTCGAGGTGACCAAGTAGAGGGTACATAATGTTCTCCAGCTCTTCTGAATATGTATGTATCTTATTTCGACCATTGTTGCCATAAATACAGATTCTGCACTCATCCTTGAATAATATGTTTTTTCAGTTGTCCATCGTCTGATTAATGGATTCTCGGGTGAAAGCAAGTCTAGGTCTTTTGTGAGGTAGAGTAAGCAAAGGTCCTGTAGCTCGACTGCAAGACTTTCCCGTAACCATCGTCGTTAACAGTGGAAACGCTGACTGCTTCGTGAGTCTGCCAAATGCTGCTTTGGACCATTCCAGCAGTTTGCGTTTCTTCCCTCAGTACAGAAATCATGACAAAGTGATCTTCTCTAGTTGTGGATTTAGAGGACAACAGTTCACCGTAACACTCCACTGCCAGAACGGGCTGTTCTAGGAAGACAAGAGGGCTTAACAGGGGAAATTCAAAGCACCAAATTTACTTCAAATACTTTGGCATAAAAATCAATGCTGGCTTGTAATTTCTAGCCTTGTGACTTCTAGCTGTGTTATTGTCTCGGGTCGGCGTTCACCCTATAGCGTCAACCCTTAAAACTCTGCGGCTGCACTACCCAATCCCTGGTTTCATAGTTCCAGGGCAACGGGAATGGCGGGAGTAGACTTCGTATATAGGGGAGGATGCTTGGGCGTAGGCATGGGCATACGCTCCGGTGTCCGGCCGCTAACCGTCGGAATATACGGTGGGTAAATGAGGCACCCTATATATACCTTACCTAGAGAACTCTGCAGCTGCACTACCCCATCCTTGGTGGCCACACTCAGGGAAACGGGCGTGGCGAGAGAATTTGGCGAAGATAGTAGGGGAGGATAAAAGTCGGTTCGCCGAGGTGTAGTCCGCCCGCTGGTTGTCTGGTTGGGGAAACCTTCGGTTTCATCCTAAAACAACTCGGTGATTCTGGGACCCTACGGTTTCACTGTAGCTGCCGCGGATACTTGATCGTCGGAGGGGCGAAAGAGTTGGCGCGGTTGGCATTTTGGGGTAGGGCTTTTGCCCGGCCGTTCCCGTAGTTCAGGCTTAATTCACGGGCGGGCTGGTTGTACCTCACGGTCAGATTCCGTTTCCCACGCTTGGCCGATAGTAGCCATCCGCAAGGAGGCCTAGGCCCCGTGGGGTTAGATGTGAGGTAGGAGTTCGCTAAAGCGTCTCCAACGGTGACCCGTCCAACGTTGACAAGAAAACTTGTCTAACATGGGTAGCACGGGGGAGAGGAGCCCACCGGTTCGCCGTGCCTCTCCGCGAGGTGTCGGTCTCGTGCGGGCAACTGGTTTCGTGCCTCTTTGTCCTGAGGAGTGTGTGCACCTTCCCTGACGCCGCATACCTAACGGTCGGTCGGCAGCTGGGTGCCCCTTTGGGGTCCAGCAACCACTTACGTGTGTTATTGTCTGCTATGACATAATGTTTCATACACTCTTTAATAGTATAGTGAAAGCTATTAATTATTTTATATACCATCAGTTGCAAAATTTCAAAGCACGGTTTCAAAGAATCGATTTCAGACAAATATAATACCAGCCTTCTTAGACGCCTTTTGCGCTGGTCCGAAATATGCTCAATATGATTCATATCCATGCTTTGATCAGGCCAGTCCATTTTTCGAATACTAACTTGTTCAAAGTATTTTGATACGATTCCTTCTTTATAAAGAAAAAAAATTAGTTTCCACTGAAAAATAACGAGTTCATTTTATTTCATATTTTTATAAATGTTTTCTAAATAAAACTTTGATAAAAGACATCTGATATGGCATTTTACTTTACCCCATCGCAGTTTCCACTTTACCCCGCACTAAGGAACAAAGTGAAATAATGAACAATTAAAAAAAAAAATATATCAATAAGTTAAAACTGAATAAAAATTCTGAAAAAAATACAGTTCACTGCAGTTCCCAACAATGTACATCAATCATTTTCCTCTCAAGTGCTCTCAACATTTTCTTGTTAGCTATTTTGCCCCACCTTCCCCTACTAGTGCAGCAGGATCAAAACTAACCTTCTCACAACACCTCGTAATCAGGATTGGTTGCCTCAAGATAGATTAAAAGGCTCGGCAATCAAGTTCAGCCCTGGAATGTGTCAAGATGAACCACATAATTGTACCATATCCAATAATAAAAATTTTATTGTTTGGGTTGGATTATTAGGTGGCTGTCTTGGTTTATATCACAATTATATCTCCATTGCAATGTAATTGGTTGTAACATACGAATAAACTGACAATATTTTGGTCAGGAACCACATATAACTTTGTTTGCACAATTTTCACTTTTGCATTGAATGCAAAGTTCTGCAGATTGATTGTGAGGTCGTGCAGTGTGGATCGGATAGTGGTGTTTAGTTTCGTTTCTACATTTTGTGTTAAAGTCATCATATAATTATTGTTAAATATATTTAATTTAATTATTTTTCACTTTATCAAGAAACTAGTGTATTATATACAGCTTAATAAAACATGCACGTCATCCAAATTCAATGCCATTCATGTTAGCGACGTAGTAAAATTAAACACAAAGAACGATACTAAACTAACTTCAATAGAGAATAATATTTGATTTTCATCATCGACAAATACGTACGAAATGCACAATTTGATGACTTTCATGAATTTTAAAAACTATTTCTTATATCAGATGAAAGGACATATAACAAATTATAAATTACGAACTGCTACACGACAATCAAGGTTGTGGCAAATCAGTATCATACATGTATACATCGCTAAATTAGTATGCTAGTGCGTGCTTCTCAAGATCGTATCTATCTTATCGCTAATAATTGCATTCGAAATTCTCGTATAAACACTATATAGTTCGAAGTTTATATTAAATACAATTGCACACCGCGAGTGACGTGATCTAAAATGAACGCGGTAAACGGTACAGAAACAATGGAATTAACCGCAGGTGTCTCCGGAAAATTGGAAGGCGAGCTAGCGGAAATGAAAATTACAAATTATAAAATAGAAATTACTCCAGGTGCTGGTAAAGGTGATAATTATTTAGGCGTAATCGCTAAAATTAGCATTACGGGAATCGATGAAGCAGGAAAGAAAATATCTTTAAATTGGATCGCTAAGAGCGCACCCGAGAACGAAGCAATCAAAAAAGTTTTAGATATCGACGGATTATACGAAAGGGAAGTTTATATTTACGAAGAGATATTCCCTTTGTACGCTAAATTTCAAGACGAACGCGCCGTACTCCGACCATTCGATTTCCATCCGACTTTCGTTTTCCACCATCTTCAAGAGAATTGCTTCGTCATGGAAGATCTAAAATCAATCGGATATATAATGAAGGATAGGAAGAAACCTCTCGATTATAATCACGTGAAATTAGTGATGGAAGCGTACGGGAAATTGCACGCTTTATCGTTCGCCTTACGGGATCAAGATCCGGAACTTCTGCGGAAGTTAGCAGAAAATACCCCAGATATCGTTTTTAATAGAGCGGATGTTCCTAAGGAGCGCGCCAAACAACACATGGCCATGCATCATAAAAAAGTTTTGGATTCTTTGAGGCCTGAAGAGGACGCGATTGCTATTGAAAAATATAAGAAATATGTTGAAAATGATGTGGATATTATTAGAGGAGTGTTTGACAATTTAAATGAATATTGTGTTATTGGACATGGTGACAGTTGGGTGAATAATATGTTGTTTAAATACGAGGTGAGTTTATGCATTTTTTTTTAGCTTTTTTGTTTGGATGTCAAACAAGGGATAATTATCTCTAAAACTATCGGTGAAAGCGTTTAACTTAATATTTGATTATTAGCAGCCTTATCTTATTTGGGCGCATGCTTAGCAACCTTTCAA
The DNA here is from genome assembly GCA_023690525.1 of Holotrichia oblita. NCBI lineage: Eukaryota > Metazoa > Arthropoda > Insecta > Coleoptera > Scarabaeidae > Holotrichia > Holotrichia oblita. Next base: position 22,202,337 of record CM043016.1, on the reverse strand, counting down.
GTAAATTTAGAGGTAGTTATGAAAAAAGTTGTTCCAAACAAAAAGAGCAATAATTGCTCCTTTTGTTGTTATGGAATGTAGAGGAGGGGTTGGGAGAGGGAAGAGCATTCAGAGCAATAATTGCTCTCTCTTCAGTTTACCAGTACAAATTGGTGATTTGTGAGCATCAGCTATTTAAATACTATGATATCAAAAATTAAATTGGTCAATGTTGGTCATGGAATGTAAAACGCTTGTCTTAGTTTAAATCATCCTTTTGAAATAATTCAATCATTGCCAAACTACACTGACATTTTCAATAACCTACAAATGTGTTACCTACTTAGTTCAGCTGTAAAATAATAATGAACTACAAGTTATGAAAAAAATAACGTTTTTATTAACCAGAAAAACTAAATTACAATAATTGTTGAAAATGTCCCCCGTTTTGTTCAATGCATAAGTTTACGCGCTTCCTCATGCTGTGAAAAGCGTTTTGCAGCATTTCTGGCGTTATGGTTGCACATTGCTGAACAATTCTTTAATAAGGAACAATAAAGTAGTGCGTAATTGTCAAACAAGGTGATCTCGGAGGAAACTCAACTTCCGTATGCAAACTTATCAGCCGGTCATCAAAAAACTCGCGGAGAAAAGCAAGATTTTCTCGTGCTGTTGCACCATCTTGCTGGAAAATAACCGTATTGAAGTTTATCATTGTCTAACTCAGAGGTTCCCAAACTTTTTTGTGTCGTAGACCCCTAGCCATGTTTTTCGGTTTTGGGTAGACCCCCTACTTACCAGATATTGATTTTTTTGTAAATTTCTAACTGTAGTGAAGTTTAATGTTAAAAACTTAAAGTAAAAACACATGTTAAGTTTTATACATTTATTAATTGAATTTAAATTAATACTCCTATAATAATTTCAGCAAATTCATCTCTCTCGGCTCTTGTAGGCACCGGGAGCACACGCACAAACAGGTCTTACTCACAACGCTGCATCGAACCGAATCTATCAAACTTAATCAAAATTAGGATCAGAATCTGAATCGAATGAAAATTCTGAGGATGATCCAGTATTAACATTGATAATTAAATTAGCTACAACGTCATCAACAATGTTATCCACGTCGTACATTTTATTATCTTCTGATGCGGCTTGTTTGACATTATTTTTCCATTCATCACTATCGACAAGATTTATTCCTTCCAATAATAATTTTTTAACCTCGTCTAATTTAAATATTTTGTTGTTAACAGCAACGCAATGTTTAACTTGAGCCCGAACAAGTTCAATGGGATTCAAGTTACAGTGATAAGGTAGTAAACGTAAAACTGTACGACCACTTTCTCTTACAATTCCATCCACAACGTATGGGATTGTGTGATTGTTTCTGTATTGTTTTACAAGCTCTAGTACCTGGATCTTCAGCAAATTATCTTCAACCGCAATTCCTTTTGATAGAAGCTATTCAATCAACTCATTTTTCTTCCACACTGAAGTAGGAGTTTTTTCTATTTTTGTTGAATGATAAAGTGCATTGTCCATGACTATCACACAACCAGGCTCAATAAGTGGCAATGTGTTTCTCATCCACTCTGAGATTACAGTACTATTCATTTCTTCATGATAGTCTCCCGTTTTCTTCGACTCAAATAATAAAAGCCCACCTTTGACGAATCCGGTTTCACTGCCAATATGCAACACAATTAGTCGCTTTCCTTTACCCGATGGATCTTTTAAACCTGGCGAGAGACCCTCCACGAAACATTGTCTGCGATTAATTACAGTTTTATCTTTCCATATCTTAGTTTTGGTGTGACCTGCATTCACCCATATTTCGTCTAGATCAGTGGTTCCCAAACATTTTTGTGTCGTAGACCCCTTGCCATGTTTTTCGGTTTTGGGTAGATCCCCTACTTACCTGATATTGATTTTTTGTAAATTTCTAACTGTAGTGAAGTTTAATGTTGAAAATTTAAAGTAAAAGCACATGTTAAGTTTTATACATTTATTAATTGAATTTATATAAAAACTACTCACAATAAAATTTTGTATCTGTTATATAAAATATACGTAACATAAAATAAACTAAGCAATAAGTAAATGTTTTTAGTGAGAAGGATGAACCTGATGCTTGCTTGGCGTCAATTTTATTAGATTTAATCTTAAATCTTCTCGGCTAATGATGTTCAGTTTGGTTCTTTTTTTTTTGTTATGAGATTGGTTACAGCGCTGAACCCCCTTTCCACTAGGTATGACTATGGAAAGGAAATTAAAAATGTCCTCCCTATATTCCATAATACGGGATAAGTAACGGGTATATTGTTTTGCAGTCAGAATTGCTGATATCCGTTTTTAAACTGAACCTTAAGTTCTTCGTTTGTACTTAGTTCAGTCAGTTCCTTTTGTATTATGACATTCGTTTCTTCTATGTCACCATATGGGTTAATTATCCACGGTGGTATTACCATAGTCAAAACATCCTCAAACCTAGTTTCAAAATCTGAATAGAGGGCATTTAAATGTTGAACGTAACAGGTTGAAACGTCGTTTTCCTGGCAGTTTGTTTCTGAAAAATTGGGGAACTGGGAAAATTCGCCCCGTCCAATATTTTGCTTCATTAGTTTAACTTTGGCAAGAAACGCTGATAAGATGGACTTTGTTTTAATCAAATTTAGACTGTCGCCTTGTAACTGCAAATTAACCATATTAAATTTTGTAAACAAATCTGTTAAATAGGCGATGTCTGTTTTCCTCTTCAATAAATTGTCTTTTAAAATGTTATCTTTAGTATCCAGAAATTCGAAAATAGTCTCAAAAAGTGCAAAAAATCTTGTCAAACATAAGCCTTTCGACAGTCAGCGTACTTCAGTGTGAAGGAGTAATTGATGGAAGTGTTCGTCATTTTCTTCACACAACTACGCAAATAACCGCGTACTCAATGCGTTGCTTCGAATTCGTTTTACTGCATCAATGATTAATTGAAGAGATTCATGCAATCTAACACTCAAATTTTTAGCAACTAAATGTTGTCGATGGATGACGCAATGTATTGCTAACACCCCTGACACATTTTGTTTTAAATAGCTTATAAATCCACGATAACGTCCAACCATGGCAGGTGCCCCATCTGCAGCTACTGATATTATATTTGATAAAGGAATTGCTTTTCAATGAACTAATCCTTCGAAACATGAAATATTGATTCACCTTTAGTGTCAGTTGTCAAAGTTCTTGCGAAGAGCAGTTCTTCCTAGATTTCTTGATTCATAATAAAACGAACACATGCCAATAATAATGCTGCATTACCAGATAAAGTTGACTCGTCCAGTTGTATAGAGAAATGGGTCGTTTGCAAATAATTACACAAGAAGCTTTCAATATTAGAACTCATTTCATCAATACATCTTTCAACAGTATTGTTGCTTAAGGGAATTCTTTTAATGATATCAGATGCAGGTTTCTGTCAAACAGTTTTTAAAACCTCTTCAACGGCTGGCAAAATTAACTTCTCTCCGATAGTATGCGGTTTTCCGGATTTTGCTATAAGTAGCGAGATATTGTAAGACGCCCGAAAACCATCATCGTTTCTTTGTGACGTCAAAGCGAACATTCTGTCCAGCGTGGGTCTCTTCTGATATCTTTGAGTGTTTGAAAGTATTTCAAATCTTTATCTGCTTTATCATGGTGACATCTTCTCAGATGATCCTGCAGCTTAGATGGTTTCATAGCATCATTGCCCAAAACTTTGTTGCATAAAAGGGACATAGGCAATTGTTTGTCCGACAATGATGGAATGAAGCTAAACTTCAAATAAACGCTGTACTGTCTACATTTCTTTTTAGTTTCGGATATGGCATCAGTCATCTGTGGGCAAAATTAATCTATTTTAATAAGACATAAAGTCAAGCAGTTGTATATTAAAAAATCAAAGTCAAATTTAAATCGTATGGATTTTATGACAGCAGATCGTCATTCATTAAATTATTAACGAACCAATGGCAGGACGCAAGGCGTCTTGGGTGGTCTGTAGGCAGAAGAGCTTGATATGATTGCATCTTATATGGATGCATGTTCATGTCCTTCTTTACAATCGTTTATGTTCCATAAGAAAGCTGAATTTCTTGAGAGAGACGTTTTAAAGGTTTTGCAAGCTCTTCTTCCATACGTTGACGAACGTCATTAATAACTTCTTCTGCACGAACTCTTGATCTACCAACAGCTTTCACGAAACACTTGAACACAATTTGTAAGACATGCATAAAAATTGTCCGGTAATACTGCTACGACTGGGAAGTGCTTTCGAAAATTGTCCAAACACAAACGTTGACTGTATTTCCACGTTCCATTCACTAGCACACCCGTTCGAAAATAGGTTTCAATCATGTAAATTTTGTGCTCTGTGGTGAAAACCACGATTCAAAAACAGTGCAGGATTAGAAAACTTCAACACCACAGTTCAACACAATAACTTGACATTCAAAAAATGATGACATACCTAAATGTACGACGCATGCTACGACAATAATTTTAAAATCCATGATCACCATTGACCAATTTAATTGTTGATATCATGGTAGAACTTGTGGACATTTTAAAGGAAACCCTACACGGACGTGTGAAAAACGAATTGTTGCAAATAACATAAAAAAGTTGGTGTAATTACTATAAAAACATTTATCGATCTTTCTTGTGACTCTCTTATGAAAGATTTTGTTCGATTTCTATAAACTTTGGAACAACCAAATACTGATTTGTAACACTTCAGGCTGCTCTGCAGGCTTTAAAAGTAATACTTCTTCCTATTCTTTGTACGATAAACTTCAATTATCGTCATCATTTTCATTTGAATCGTCATCAAAACTTCTGTTTTTAATTTTTTCTTGACTTTCCTTACAATGAAGTCACTTTAATTTTTTATTTATTCTTAGAGTTTCTTCCTATTTGCTGCTTTCTCGACTCTTTCATTGCGGTTTTGGTCTTTTACCATTTCATTCTATCAAGAGCACGACAGATCACTTCAGAGACGAATTTGACCATCATTAAGCGAGATCCTGAACACTTCCTAGCAAGATTCGTTACTGTGGATGAAATTTGGGTTCACCATTATGATCTTGAATCAAAATGGTAGAGCATAGAATGTGAGGCACAAGGATTGACCACCCCATCAAAAGTTTTGTGTAACAACATCTACGGTAAGATCATCGCCACAGCTTTTTGAGATGCCGAAGGAATCATCCTTATATACTATTTACCACGTAGTCAGACTATCTGGGCAATATTATACTGCTTTAATTTCAAAAATGCGTGATTTCATCAAAGAAACAGACATGGTGTGCTCTTTCATTAGAGTGTGACAATTCCTTTTGCCCACAGGAGCTGTGTTTCAATGGCCAAAACTCGTAATGTAGACTCCTCCAGCCTCCCTCCTCTCCGCCAGTGACTTCCATGTATATTCCAAACTCAAAAAAAGGATTCCTGCGATTCACTTTCGGGATGATACGACAGTGATGATAAAGGTGAACTTTAAAGGGGACTTTCTTAAAAAATAAAAAATTCCCATCTTCGTCCTGTCATTCTATGCGATGGACAATAGTATCTGAACAGCCCTCGAAGTTATTATAGATCGGCTTTCTCTCATCAGTTGCTCAGCTGCCGGTGGTGATTTATCAGTTGCCAACTGTTACTCAGCTGCTGTTGTAAATCTGGGAATGTTCACCTTCTTTGACCATTTTTGTCAACTTAAAAAAAAAGTCGTAAACGACTCGTATGTTGGTTTGGTTAATGTGAGCATGCTCAATGCTTTGAGAGAGTTTAATGATCAAACGATGTTCAAAGCTATTGTTATCCATGGTCCTTAAGGAGCTTGTTAGTTCCTGCTCAATTTTATTGAAACATAACATTTAAAACCACTTCCACTTTCACCTTCTCTTTCAGCTATATAACCTTTTTTTTCGAGTTACTTACAATTGATGTTAGAGTATGGCTCGAACGATTTAGTTCATAAACTGAGCCTCTGCTTCACCCCATCAGTACAGTCCCAGTTGGCCCTGGTGCACCAACTTTACAGAGCTTGGTTATAGTGCCAGGTTGGCAGGCAACCAAATACGGTAGAGGTTCGTTTACCTTGAAACATCCCACCAGTGATGCTGATTGGTACCGAGGAGTTGTCCTGGCCCAACTTGGTGTAGGAGTCTCTCTTCTGTTGTAGGTTATAAGGAAGTATGTTTTGTATTCCAATCTCTTTGGAATTGATATAATCCTTAAAATTCTTCCAGCTGCATTTTCCACTATTATGGACTTTGATTGGTTTTATAAAGTCTGTAATGTTTTCTTTTGCTTCATATTGTCTTTTTAACGATTTTATAACTATGTATTGTTTAGATCTCTTTATTATTTGGACGTTTTCCTCTCTAAATGAGAATGTTTTATTTCTGTTTTGTTCTTTTATACACTCTAAGAGCTTGTCATCTTTGATTGGCGATTCATTAATTTTTAACAAATGCAGCTTCATTATTGCACAGTCTTTATTCAAATGTGGCTGCCGCTTACAGTAATAACGCTCTGTCGTATTAAAGGATTCACTACCGCCAAACGGAGTTTCTTGGGACAATTTTGACATTCAATTACTGTTTATTCAAAGAGGTTTAATCAAATCGAAGTGAATTGTTCTTGAAAACTTGAGAGAATGTGCCCTCTAAGACATATGAATGACTTTACTACAAAAAAAAATGTATAATCTTAAAAAAAAATTAGTGCACGGTTGTCCCATGTTACCATGTGATCTGGGGTAAAATGGGACATTGCCGATTTCGCATTAAATAACATGTTGTAAGCTTTGTATCGTAACATGGGACATTTACAATCATAAAACGACCTCTCGTTTTACTTATAAAAGCTTTAACTTAAAAAGAAAAGAAATATTTTTCAAAAAATAAAACGTTTATTAAGGTTTTTGCTTACAGTATGTATTCTAAGATAGGTATAAGCTTAAACTTCTGCAAACTTAATCTACTATAGATATTTGCCTCGAATTACACTTCTTGGTATCATCGATTTGATATCTTCGACACGATCAAATTCAGATATTTGGTCAGATTCAGAATCGTGTAGCGAAATTTCCTCATCTGATGAAGAAGTGGATAGGGACCCTAAGCAAAGTCAGCGTCGTTTATTTTCATTTACGTATTTGGCACTTCGTCCAGGATTGTCATAAAAGTTTTCGATGTCTTGCTCTTTTTCAGTGCATAATAGAATATTATTAGATTCAGGACGAGATCCTGAATCAACGACACTTTGTCCCGGTAAAACATCAATTTTCTTTTTCTTCTTTCTTAACGGTTGCGTTTGACTTTTTCTATTCATTTCCAGAAATGATTGAAAACTATTAGCCCAGTTTTCCCCAGTATTAGTGTTATTATTTGCCTCATCCGCTACTAAATTTTTTTAGGAAGCCTCCTTAAAACCTGACCTCTATCAAGTGGTATAATTCCGGAGCCTTTGAAACCTGCCAGTATATATTTTTTGTAGATTCGATATCTGTGACAATTATTTAATAGCCTTGGGAATGTGTCTTTAGGGATACATCCCCTATTTCGTTCTTTCCAATTTGAAAGAGTTTTTCTCCAAAAGATCTGAAGCGGCTTAAAATAAGCCACGTCTAACGGCTGGCATATCCCTGTACTATTTGGAGGTAATAGCACAAATTTATCATCATATCAAAAGCTTTGGAGTTTCTTGGTCAAACTTCTGGAAGTACGGCATTACTATTTTTCTAAACCAATCTTCAAATAGGTCCATAGTAAACCAGTCGCTTATTGATCTATTGGAAACAGTTTCTTTGGGACCATTTTCGGACCATGTGTTGTAAAGGTGTTCTGCTTTATACACAATATAGTTCGACACTTCCTGTGCCCGCAAACATCACTGATGTGCTACTTTTGGAACTACCCACAACTTTTTCTTGATGACGACATCCTCTTCTAGCAATTACAATGTTTCTTCCCGGATCATCTGTAAAATTTGTCTCATCATAATTCATAACTAAATGATGAGAGAGATTCGTTTTCTTGGCTTGTTTGTAGTTTGTCGAAGTATTTATTAATCATATCTGCATCAACAATCGCTCTACATCTTTTAATATTTTGGCATAATCTCTGGGTCAGAATGTGTCTATTTCTAATCAAAAATTGTTTTATCCAATCAGGTCCTGGTACGTTATTTCTAAACATTTTTTCATTCAAACCCTTTAGTTGTTATAATAATCATAAGTCGTAGTTAGTGAGTCAATTTTGTTTCTTGTTCTGGATTGAACACACATAAGTGGTTGCTGGACCCCAGAGGGGCACCCAGCTGCCGACCGACCGTTAGGTATGCGGCGTTAGGGAAGGTGCACACACTCCTCAGGACAAAGAGGCACGAAACCAGTTGCCCGCACGAGACCGACACCTCATGGAGAGGCCCGGCGAACCGGTGGGCTCCTCTCCCCCGTGCTACCCATGTTAGACAAGTTTTCTTGTCAACGTTGGACGGGTCACCGTTGGAGACGCTTTAGTGAACTCCTACCTCACATCTAACCCCACGGGGCCTAGGCCTCCTTGCGGATGGCTACTATCGGCCAAGCGTGGGAAACAGAATCTGGCCGTGAGGTACAACCAGCCCGCCCGTGAATTAAGCCTGAACTACGGGGACGGCCGGGCAAAAGCCCTATCCCAAAATGCCAACCGCGCCAACTCTTTCGCCCCTCCGGCGATCAAGTATCCGCGGCAGCTACAGTGAAACCGTAGGGTCCCAGAATCACCGAGTTGTTTTAGGATGAAACCGAAGGTTTCCCCAACCAGATAACCAGCGGGCGGACTAAGGACAAGGATGGGGTAATGCAGCTGCAGAGTTCTCTAGGTAAGCGCCGTAGGGTGCCTCACTTACCCACCGTATATTCCGACGGTTAGCGGCCGGACACCGGAGCGTATGCCCATGCCTACGCCCAAGCATCCTCCCCTATATACAAAGTCTACTCGCGCCACGCCCGTTGCTCTGGAACTATGAAACCAAGGATTGGGTAGTGCAGCCGCAGAGTTTTAAGGGTCGACGCTATAGGGTGAACGCCGACCCGATGAGGGTGAACGCCGAGCCGATTGAACACAGTGGGTCTACCATATTTTCAAGTCTGTTTTCCTCTTACATGTCTGTTTAGAGTTGTTTTAGATATTCCATATTTATCTGTTACTTCCCTCAGAGCTGTACCTGCTTTTACTTCAGATATACTGCTTTTGCAAGCCGCTCGCCAGAAAAGTTTCTATATGCCCTTGAACTCAATTGCCTTTTATAATGCCGCGGCATTGCTATAACAAAAAAAAAGAGAACTTCAATGATCGCTAAATAATTTATTAGTATACAGAAATCTCCTCAGTTTTGTGGGGTCAGTTGGGACAACTTTAAAAGCGCACATGTCACTATATTGAAGAACAGTCAAGCTAACTGTTTCCAAAGGCGTAACGGAAATATTTTAAAACATAACCTCTGAGTATGCAAAGTTTTTCTCATTTATACCTGTTATTGTCTTTATCAACATATTTAAAAACAAATGATTAAAAACTTACCTTTAAGCAAAATTACACCGATCTCACTAATATTCTTTTAAAAAGCAACCACAAAACTGATACGACATCGCCCAAGTTTTAGGCAACGCTATCGCTGAGCGTTGTTTGTTGGTTTTATAGTTTAATATTTATTTTACAAAATAATTTTAAATCACTCAAGTTTGCCATTGATCACCGCACATCTTGTATTAAGATCAGATTTTTGTGTTCGATTAGAATGTTTAGGATTTTGATTTGTCAATTTTGGAATTCTTAAATGATTAATTTTAATTGTTCCTTTCCGTTTCAGAATGCTTCACATCCAGATCGTCCGACAAAAGTCTGCCTCTTGGACTGGCAACTCTCCAGATACGGTTCACCAGCTTTGGACTTATCCTACTTCATTTTTACTTGCACGGATCACGCTCTGCGCGAGAAGCACTACGACAATATGATCAAATTCTACTACCATTCGCTGTGTCAACATCTAGTCGATTTAGGTGGTGATCCAGACGAACTCTTCTCGTTCAGTGCTTTACAAGCTGAGCTGAAACGAGCATCAATCCTCGGATTGTACATGAGTATTATGGTGGTGCACCTGATGATAAGCGAAGTGGACGAAATACCGGATCTTGATCTTGCTGATGAGAATAAATTGATTATGTCGTATGAATCGGTAAATGAAAATCTTTATAATGCAAGAGTTAGGGGTATGATTTTGGATTTTGTTAAATATGGCTATATGGATTTTTGAGAAATATTTTATATTTGTTGTTAATATTGTGGAATATGCTTATTTTGTAATATTTGTGTAAAATATTGTATTGAATGTTTAGGGTATTCAATATTAGAAGTAATGTTCATTTGATATTAATGTAATAGTATTATTCTGTGATTAATGAGATAAATTTGTACAAATGAGATAAATAATAGAATTAAAGTTGAAAGTGTTTTGTTATTGAATTGTGATGTCTAGCATGTAAATAATGCAGATAAAAACGGTAATTTGGAAAAAAATTAACACTTGTTTTATTGAAACCAGTAGAACGAGTAAGATTTGTATTCTCAGGCTTCCTAAGTCTGATTTCATGGTTCCTCTTCATGAAACCTTTAAGCCACTCGATACCGGCTACTTTATTGGTTTCCCACTGAACAGGTGCTTTTAGTTTTAAGAGTTTGGCATAATCGTAGGCCAATACACGAATATTCTTATAGGTCAACCCATATTCATCACTGAACAGGTATTTATGTACTTAACAAGTTCATCTTCTTGTTGTGTGGAGAATACTTGGCTAACAGTGTACTTAGTTGAATAAGTAACAGTGTTATCATCACTTTCGTGATCTAAGGCGTCAGCAAACATTCTGTTCAGTTCGTTAGAACTATACTTAGTTTTTAACTTTCTAACATTTATTTTTGTAAAAATTTGAGTAACGTTGGCTGGGCACAGTGCGGCTGTATGTGCCCTATCCGCATCTGAATCAAAACTTACTTTGCTATTCTGATATAACATATTTTTAGGTTAATAATATTTAAGGCCAATTAAAAATAATGTATTACAGTTATGCTGCAACAAATAGTTGCAGAATGTCAACAAGAATACAGCTTTTATAACGAAAAATACAGCCTGGCAAAAACTTACCTTGCAGGTCCAATATTATAATTATTATTATTAATTGTGCCCCATGCCCATGGCTGAATCTGCCTTCTCTTCCCCTGCATTTTTCAAAAAAATCTAATTATCTAATTATCTCCCAAGTTATCAATTTCAGGTGTAGAACATGTGGGGTATAAAATTTTGTAAATTCTGTATATACCGGGTGTCCCAATAGTGAGATGTCGGGCGATATCTCAATACCAGTTTGAGATACAAAAAAAAATTTGAAATAGAAGATGCTTAATCTTTAAAAGGGCATAACGTAAAAATGCTTTCGTTTATACAAAGTGTCTCAGAAAAGCAGTACTGAACCGAAGTTTATTTTTTCAAATGGAACACCCTATATTTTATTACATTTTTAGAATCTACTATAACATCAACATACTTTTTATAAACCATTGTCTATACCTAATCCTAATAGTTTTTGAAATAAATGATATTTTCTCTAATAGATGTCATATGCAGATACTCATAGTCATATCTTACTTATGTTTGACCCCAGAAACAAAATTTTTGGTATGCGAGTAGTCTATACTTGCAATAATTTTTATAAATTGCTAAAACTATTTTATTTAATACAGAGTGTTCAAAAAAGGGAAAGCAACATAACAAATTTCAGATTAAAAAATCTCCATTTCCTTAAATGGAATACCTAGTGTTTTTTCATGCTATTTTACTCCTAAAGGAAAGCGCTATATTTTTCGTTAAGCATGTCATACACCTATCTACAATAGATTTCGAGATATTTTCGTTTTTAAATTCGCTTTATAAAAGACTGCATTTCAAGACAGCAATGTGTTAAAAGTAAGATGGCCATGGAAAACAAATAACACTCATCATAACTCTAAACTGTCAAATAGCTTACTACAGTATTTGCTCCGATTAAAATGTGTGTTTTTCTATGTTTTAAGGATGAATGTTGCTCTAAAAGAACTTACCAGTACGAAGACACTATTCTAATTTGAATTGTTTGCGCACAATATTTGATCTTATTCAGTGAAATACCTATAATATTAAGTTATATGTATACTGCTGTAATACTAATAAAACGAAAAGGAAAAAAAAGAACAAATTTTTATTTAAAGCAATAAATAATAAGAAAATTAAACAAAAAAATTACTGCGCAATTGCCATATAAACTGGGGATAGCGAACTGTATAAAGACTGCAGCCTACTTCCAAAATACAAATTACTCTCCAATACAAAACAATACTATACAAAACTATACTCCAATGACACTCCCTAGACAAGGTGTTCAATATGTCCACCATTTTGTTCTTGACAGACAGTAATTCTGTTAATAAAATTTTGATGCACCCTTTGAAGGATATTTTCATCAATCGATTCAAAAGCTCGTTGTATTCTAAATTTCATATCTTCCACTGTTGTTGGGAGGGCAGTTTTTTATACCTGCGTTTTGACATAACGCCATAAAAAAAGGCTGGTTTTGTCAGATCCGGAGATCTTGCGGGCCATATCACTGGTCCTCCTCTACCGATCCATTTATTCTCAAAATGTGTGTTCAGATAATGCCTCACACATCTGCTAAAATGTGGAGGAGCTCCATCTAATTGTAACCACATTTGTCCGGTAATTTCTAATGGTAAGCTGTCAACCATATCCTCAAATTGATTTCGTAAGAAATTTAAAAATGCAGTTCCTGGTTATAGTGTATATCGTAGAGATAGATTGAGTTGGGGTGCCAGATATTTGATACAGATTTTGGTGGTGATATAAGTTTGGAATAAATCTTGTTGAAAATTAAATGTCGTTCCTCGACTTTTATCATTGGTAATTTTTATAGACCGCCTGGAACTAATATTAATAATTTCATAGGTTATTTTGACAGTGTGGTTTCTTACATATATCCATTAGCAGATTTCGTTTTATGTGCAGGTGATTTCAATGTAGATCAACTAACTTTGGATAATCCATTGCTTGCTTGTCTTAAATCATATGGTTTTCAACAAATAATCAATGAACCAACCAGAATTACTATCTCGCCTAGTACGCTTCTTGATCCTATTTTCATATCAGACCCGAAATTAGTAACTATTACTGGTACTATCTCAGCAGATCTTATATCAGATCACAGATTAGCATTTTGTGAGTTGTCTTTAACTGTATATAAGTCACCACCTAGATTAATTAAGTATAGGAATTTTAAGAATCTTGATTATACTTCATTTATTAATCACTTGCATATCCTGCCATGGTATACCTTCATTCGGGAAGAGAACATTGATTCTAAAGTTAATATTTTTAATGAGTTCTTGTTAACACTTACGCTCCTCTTACTGAAATTAAAGTTACTAAGCCTACAGCTGCTTGGTTATCCGAAAATTTAAAAATGTTTATTAGAATAAGAGATAAGGCGCTTCAAACTTTCAAATCTAGTCGATTACCTGAGGATTGGTATAGATACAAGCAACTGCGAAACTTTACTGTTAATATAGTTAGACAAGAAAAAAAAAAATTTTTGGATTCTGCAGCTAAATCTGACAATGCAAGGAAGTTGTGGTCCTCTCTTAAATCGCTTAATATTAAAACATCTTCTGAGTATGAATTACCAAATAATTTAGCTAATGTTTCTGATATCAATGATTATTTTGCGGGATTCATTCAGTCAATTAACAATAATTGTGATGGTCTTGTAAACTATTACAATACTACCAGAATTGATCCAGCTCTTTGTTTTGAGTTTAAGCTCGTCACAGTTGAGGATGTTCATTTCATTTTGCATGGTATCAAGACTAATGCTTTAATGGTTTAGACAATTTATCTTCTTGTATGCTAAAGTATTGCAGCCCGTTTCTTGATCAATACATTACACATATTGTTAATTCCTGCATCGAGCAGTCATATTTTCCAGTTGACTGGAAGGCTGCTTTAGGTTTACCACTACCTAAGATTTCTAATCCTACACATTTTTCTGATTTAAGAATAATTAGCATTTTGCCAGTAATGTCTAAGGTTCTGGAACGAATTCTATACAATCAAATTTTTGACTTTTTTTCCTCCAATAACTACCTATCTAATTATCAAGCTGGTTTTCGAAAAGAACTTAGTACTGCTTCAGCTCTAACTTATGTATTAAACGAGATTATGACAGCTGTAGACTCAGGTTTGAACAGTGTATTGGTTTTGTTGGACTATTCAAAGGCTTTTGATACTGTGTGTCATCGGTTGTTGGTTTCAAAATTGAAGTATTATGGGTTTTGCCCTGATTCTCTTCTGTTAATTTCATCTTACTTGTCTGGGAGGACACAACGAATTATGTATCAGGGTAACTTATCACAGCAGGTGGATGTACTGTCAGGTGTTCCCCAAGGTTCCATTCTTGGTCCACTTCTTTTTATCATATATACTACTGATATATTGGGATCTCTTAAAAACTGTAATGTACAAGCATATGCGGATGATACACAATTAATATATTCATTTCCCTCTCATGAGTATGAGCGAGCAATGCATGCTATCAACGATGATCTTGATACGATTACGAAAGTTTCTTTCCAGCATAATCTTGTTCTTAATTCAAAGAAAACAAATGTTCTACTCTTTGGTTCTAGGAGTCGAGTTGAATTTTTGAAGGCCAATCTTAATTTGCAAATATCTAATACCACATTATCTTTCTCTAACATGACTAAAAATCTCGGTCTTTATGTTGATGTACGTTTGCGTTTTAGGGATCATGTTTCCTACTTACTTAGGCAAGCCTATGCAGCCTTAAGGTTGTTATACATTAATAGGTATATTTTGACCTCAACTGTGAAACAGCGACTTTGTGAAGTACTGGTTTTATCTTTATTTAACTATTGTGATTTTATTTATAGTCCTTGTTTGGTTTTTCAGGACAGGCAAAGAATTCAAAGACTGCAGAACTCTTGTTGTAGATTGGTATGTAACCTTAGAAAATTCGATCATATTTCGGAAAATATTCGTGGTTTGTCATGGCTGATAATGGAGAACCGTAGGAAATTACATTTAGCTAACTTTGTTTATAAAATTCTTTTTACTGTCACACCTTCTGCTCCACTTAGGGGTTTTCTTATACCGAGGCATTTTATACATGTATTAAATACTTGCCATAAATATCATCTCAGTATCCCGCGTCATTACACATCACTATTTAAGCGCTCTTTTAGTTATAATGTTGTTAAATTATGGAATTCCTTTCCTAATAATTTTAAGGGTCTCGGTAACCTCAGAGAGTTTTCTACAGTTTTGCGGTCATTTTTTCTTTCCACGCAGTAACACGGTGCAGTTTTTCACATAATTTGTGTAAATTTATTTACTTTGAAGTTGAGTAATTTTGCAATATTACTGTTTTTAGCATATACAGGGTTTCCACCGCTGAGTGGGACATAGGGAGAATACATGTAAAATCGGTTTTCGGTGAATATTATCTCCCTAATACTACTTCATCCAAATTTAAGTGTCGAATATTATAACTAGGTTAACAATGAACATTTCCACAATCATAGTACAAAGAAAGTCATTTTAATAAAGCCAAAAAAATTGTACGTGAATTCCGTCCTAAGACTCTTAACACGTGAGTTAGTTCAAGCGGCCGTGGCGCAGACGTTCACGCGACGCCTTAATAACGTAAGGCACAGATTGTTTAGGGTTCGAATGCGAGAAATGAATTTTAGTATTCTTTTTTTTTAATCTTGATTAAGTTTTGTTGTTTATTTTGACAAATGATTCGTCGTTAGTAACAATTAAAAATCGAATAATATAATAGCACGTGATCATTTTTGGTATTGTAAAAATTATTCATTATTTACCTTTATCCTAAAAAAATCGATTTTATAGTCTTCATAATCTCTGATTTTTGTAGTGTTATTGAATTTGTAGCATTATTGTTGGAGATAAAAAATAAAAAATAAAACTAATTTGCCGGGATTCGAACCCTAAACAATCCGTGCATTTGCGTTATTAAGCCGTCGCGCGAACCATTACACCACGGACGCTTGCACTAACTCGCGTATTAAAAGCCTTATTAGGAATTCACGAACAATAGATTTAAAAATAATGATTTTTTGGCTTTATTAAAATAACTTTCTTTGTACTATGATTGTGGAGATGTTCATTGTTAACCCAGTTATAATATGCGGCCGTTGATTTTGAATGAAGTAGTATTAGGGAGATAATATTCACCGAAAACCGATTTTATATGTATTCTCCCTATGTCTCACTTGGCCGTGGAAACCCTGTATATTACCTTATGTATATATTTTTATGTAATGTATGTATATATAATGAATATTATGTACGCATGTACTGTTGTTGTGCACTTTTGTGTTTATAAAATCTTGGTGATGGATCCTGGTTAAGTAGAATAGCTATAGCTAGACTTCGCCAGTTTCCATCGACACATTTCAATAAAGGCAATTTATTATTATTAATAATAATAATAATAATAATAATAATAATAATAATAATAATAATAATAATAATATCCTTTATTCAAAAGCCAATAAATATTGGATTGATGCGTCAGTGTATACATAGCAAATACTACAGCAAATATGAAAACTATATATATATATATAAAACAAACATTTTCAAAATATCAGACAACATATAGCTAAATACATACAATCAAAAAAAATGTCAATAAATAGAATAAAAAACTAGTTGCCAAAATAGTCTGCCAGTGAATAAAAACAATTTTGCTGCAAAAATTGTCGTGCAGCAGTTTTAAATGACTTGTAAGAGGCTATAGATTTCAAATGTTCAGGTAAGGCGCTATACATCTTTAAGCATATAAATGATGGCGACTTCTCATATAAGGACGTTCTATGTCTAGGTATCAAAGGATCGTTCCTATGTCGTGTAAGATATCCGTGATTGTTCATGCTCAATTGAAAATTACTAGTATTTTGTTTCACGTAAGTTACTGCCTTATAAATAAGTATACATGGAAAAGTCAATATTTTATTACTTATAAATATATCTCGGCAAGACTGTCTGTAGTTTATACCAAATATTATACGGATGATTCTCTTCTGCGCAATAAACACTCCCTGCCAGTCAGTAGAAACACCCCAAACGATAACATTATATGTCATCACTGAATACGCAAGTGCGTAGTAGATATTTATTAGATGTTCCTGTTTAACATTGCACTTCATCGACTTAACCACATAATAAGTACTATTTAATTTGGAAACCACGCGATCAATTTGGGCAACCCAATTCAAATTATTGTCTATATGTACTCCAAGCAACTTTGTGTGTCCGTCAAAATGTAATGATTGAGAAATTAAATTCGGTAGCAATCTTCGTTTATGAAAATAAATAAAGGTCGTTTTATCATTGTTCAATATCATACGATTTGCACTACACCAGCGACTCATTTGGTCTGACACATTTACTATAATTTGGTAAAGCTGATCTGGATCTCTATGCGAAACAATTACCGACGTATCGTCTGCAAATAGTATTGGAAAACCATCAGCGATATACTCAGGCAAATCGTTTATCATTAAATGAAAGAAAAGTGGGCCAAGAACAGACCCTTGTGGTACACCCAAGTCAACATTATATTCCTCCGAGTTGTAGTTACCCAACTTCACATTCAACCTACGGCCAGACAGAAATGAAACAATCCACTCCAGAGCTAGGCCTCTAAAACCCATATTATACAGTTTATCCGATAGTACATCCACATCCACACAGTCAAAGGCACGAGAAAGATCGAAGAAAATGCCTACCACATAGTTGTTATCATCCATTTTATCATAAACGTAGTCCATAGATTGAAATAGAGCGGTCTCAGTGGACTTACCCTTCAAAAAACCATGCTGACTTGCACTTATTAGTTCATATTTATTTAAGAATTCAATTATTTGGTCATATGCCACCCGCTCTATCACCTTTGACAGTGCACTCAATATAGAAATGGGTCTATAGTTCTCAATCGACGTAGGATCGCCCCTCTTAAGTAGAGGAATCACAGAGGCAATTTTCAAATCTGTAGGGAATTTACCCACTAAGAATGAAGAGTTCACTAAGTGGGCAAAAACCTCTACAATATCACTTGCAATCAGTTTTAGTAGGTAACTACTAATTCCATCAATGCCGTAAGATTTTTTGTTTTTCAATTCATTAATATAACACGAATAAATTTTTCTTTATTCACAGAAAATAAAATATTTTAAAATTATTGTACCGTACATTCGACTTAAATTCCACACCTAGATTTATAATTTACTATTTCTTTTTGTAGGATTATACAGATTCGTTTACATTAATTTGATACTGTTGTTTTTATAGATCTATTTGCTGAATTAGGTTGATAGGCCTAGTGGTATACTTACATATTTGTTGCGTTTACCTTGACTATGTTTTGCATCCATACACCTATGTAATGTCAGTTACACTTGCGAATGTTAATGTGAGATCACTGTTCACTGGGTTTGATGAATTCGCTAGTATAGTTTTCAGGGAAAATCTAGATATTGTTGCAGTAACAGAGACTTGGCTCAATCACACTATTTCTGATGATATGATTGCCATTGAAAATTATAGCGTCTATAGGAGTGATCGCTCGTCGAGGGGTGGTGGTGTCGCACTGTATGTTCGAAACTCCTTGCAATGCACAATCGTGCAATTAGGTAATTCTGATGTCCTCGAATACGTGTTTATAAAATTCAAATTACATAATAAATCCTATGTTGTCGGATCCGTTTACAGGACACCTCACTCAAATACGATAGAGTGTTTGATTAATCTTGAAACAATTATCTGCGAAATTTTGCCAATGGCTGATGAGGTTGTATGTATGGGCGACCTTAATATAAATTTATTTAACTTCAACGATTCTAAAGTGATAAAATTTTATTCGCTGTGCGATGCTTGCGGACTAACTCAGGTTGTCGATCAACCGACTCGTATGACCGGTTACAGTAGCACTCTCATCGATGTCGTATTGGTTAGCAATGCCATGTTGGTCTCTGATATCCAATTTGTCGATATGCATCATGTCTCCGACCACATGCTTATCTCATGTAAACTTAATGTTGTCAAACCTAGAGAAACTCCCAAAATATACTCTTATCGAGATTTTAAAACTTTCAATTATGATAATTTTAAGAACGATCTAAATTCTATCCCTTGGGAAGTCGTTTATGACATGCACGATGTAAATGTAATGGCGCAGTAGCTGAACGAAAATATCTTACGGTTATTTGAGGTGCACGCTCCCTTGCGCACTGTGCGTGTAAGTAAGCCCAGGGCGCCCTGGTTAACCGACACTATCAGACAATTAATTAAGCATCGTAAAGACGCCTTAACTAAATTTAAAAATTCGAAATCTCAAGAGGACTGGAATACGTATAAATCCTTTAGAAACTATACAACGGCAGCTATACGCAATGAAAAGAAAGCATACTTAGAATTCGTAAATAAACAAAACAATAGCAAGCTATTGTGGAAAACTATGAATGATCTAACCATAACTCGTAAATACAACCGCGGCGATATTCCGGAGCATCTGGGTGACGTAAATCGCATTAACAGTTATTTTGGGGTAAGTACAGGCTTAGTTCCAGATCATGATGCCTTACTATATTACCAGAATCATAAACATAATGCAAACAATCATTTTAATTTCAGTTTTATTGATAGTTGTGATGTTCTAAAATACGCGATGGAAATCAAAACTAACGCGACGGGTGCGGATGGTATCAATGCGGCCATGCTTAATCTTTGTTTGCCTGAAATTACGGAATTCATAAGACACCTAATAAATCAGTGTCTTTATTGGGGAGAGTTTCCAGATGTCTGGAAGGCGGCAGTAGTCCTTCCTCTTTGCAAAATACGTAATCCTACGGATGTGAGTCACTTGCGCCCAATTAGCGTTCTTCCAATAATATCTAAAATTATGGAAAAAGCGATGGCTAGGCAGATACAAGCATACCTTAAAACAACTAATATTTTACCTGCCCTTCAGTCGGGGTTTCGCGAATACCATAGCACCTCTACCGCTTTGATTAAGGTTACTAGTGATGTATTGGCTGCCTTGGATGATGACAAAATTTGCGTGCTAACACTACTTGATTACTCCAAAGCCTTTGACACTCTTAGCCATGCCTTACTGGTAGCTAAGCTGAAGTACTTTGGCTTTGACCAGGACGCTTGTAGTCTCATTCACTCTTATATATCCGGTCGCACACAGCGAGTCTGTGTGAGAAATGTTTTCTCTAATGAAATTCCAGTTCTGAATGGTACGCCACAAGGATCTATAATCTCTCCATTGCTATTTATCTTATACACTGCTGATTTTCCTAAAACTATCAATCATTGCACCCTCATTTTTTTCGCTGATGACAGTCAATTATATTACGCCTTTGAATTGAAGAATTTACAATCGGCAATTACTCGCATTAATGCTGATATCAATAGTCTGGTGAGTAAATCCAAAGTACACTGCTTACAAATCAACTCGGGTAAGTCATCGGTTATGGTTTTCTCTAAACGGGGATATGGGGCCATAGACAGCATAGACATACGGATTGATGGTATATCACTTAAAGTTGCATCTGCTGCTAAAAATCTAGGGTTGCTAATTGATACCAATTTTCGCTTCAAAGATCATGTAAATCAACTAATACAAAAAGCATATGCTACCTTAAGATATTTATATAGCAACAGGAAAATTATGAGTACTAAACTTAAGATCTTATTATGTGACTCACTTGTGCTTTCACATTTCAATTATTGTGACGTTGTCTATGGCCCCTGTCTCGATTACGAATATTCTCTAAAAATACAAAGAGTGCAGAACTCGTGTGCTAGGTTCATTTACAATTTACACAGATGGGAACATACTTCTCCTTACATAAAAAGCGCTGGGTGGCTAAGTATGCGCGATCGTAGATATCTTCACCTTTGCACGCTTATACATAAAGCTAAAGAGGGGCGTGCACCTCTCTACATTGCCAATATGTTAAACGAGCGGGCCATGTTCCATGCTAGAAACCTGAGACACATGGATCGCTTGATGGTGCCTAGGCACCGCTCTGCGCTTTACGAGCGTTCATTCTGCTACATTGCACCCAAATATTTTAACACCCTTCCAGCAAATGTAAAGAACAAAACTGGAAAAGCTTTTAAATTTGCACTAAAACGCTATCTACTTGGTGATCGGTGATCTCTCATGATTTGATGATGTTGTGTGATGATATTTGACCTAATCTTTTCGCGTGTATTATATACATCGTGATGTATTATATTAATGTCGAGCTCTAGAGTTACATATTTATTATATTATTGTAGTACTGTTGTTCGTTTGTACTTTTTGAGAAGGTTGAGTAGAACAGCTTTAGCTGGACTCCGCCTAAATAAAGACCATTTATTATTATTATTATTATTATTATATCCTGCGCGCATACCGGCTTGAAAAAAAATGAATAGTTATTCCTTCCTCCTACAATTCCCTCAGAAAAGGAAACATCAACATACTGGCGCTCCACCTGCTCCCTAGCAATCGAAGAAAAGTAAGAAGCAAAAGCATTCGCAATAAAATTGTTGTTCGAAGTTACGGTTCCATTCACTTCTAATGAAATACTACTGCATCCTCTACTCCTTCCTCCACGCTGCTCATTAATAATTATTATTATTATTCTCCATCCACCGTGTTATCGAAAAAGTATGGTCCTATAACAAAACCTCCAAGAACTGCACCCCATACATTAAGAGACCATCTATGCTGATTATCCAGTGGAATTATAATTCTAGGATTTTCATTATTATAGTAGTGAAAATTGTGGCGATTAACAAACCCATTTTTATGAAATGTGATTTCGTCTGTGAATACAACGTTATTGAAGAAATTTGGCTCCTGATAATTCATGTCTAATGCCCAATTACAGAAGTTGCGTCTGCTTATAAAATCTTGTTGGCTTAGTTCTTGTACCGGTTGTACATGGTATGGATGAAATTTGTGCTTCCGAATAATTCTGTTCGCTGATGTTTTCGGTATTCCAATTTCGCTTTTTAACGTACGTGTTAACGTATGCGAATTTCCCACTATAGCTTCCAATACTAGGTGTTCAATTTCTTTTCATAGTGCACGCTTCCAGTTCTCTCAAAACGTTCTTTTAACCTGGCAAATGCATAAGTATTAGGATGCCGCTCAGCATTTGGAAACCTTTGCGCGTAAATGCGACTTGCAAGGAAACAATTCTGATCGCTCGATCCCAATGCGTAAACCATATTTATAAGTTCTGGTTGTGAAAAATTCATCATACGTTAACAGAGTATAAATACAGAAACACGTAATTGACTTATATAGAAAATACTGCTTTAAACAATCTGACAGTTTAGAGTTATGATGAATGTTATTTGCTTTCCATGGCCATCTTAGTTTTAACATATTCCTGTCTTGAAAGGCAGTCTTTTATAAAGCGAATTTAAAAACAAAAATATCTCGAAATCTATTGCAGATAGGTATATGACATGCTTAAGGAGTAAAATAGCATGAAAAAACACTAGGTATTCCATTTAAGGAAATGGAGATTTTTTAATCTGAAATTTGTTATGTTGCTTTCCCTTTTTGAACACTCTGTATTAAATAAAATAGTTTTAGCAATTTGTAAAAATTATTGCAAGTATAGACTACTCGCATACCAAAAATTTCGTTTCTGGGGTCAAACATAAGTAAGATATGACTTAGAAAAATAGTATCTGCATATGACATCTATTAGAGAAAGTATCAAATATTTCAAAAACTATTAGGATTAGGTATAGACAATGGTATATGAAAAGTATGTTTATTTTATAATAGATTCTAAAGATGTACTGCTTTTCTAAGACACTCTGTATAAACGAAAGCATTTTTAGGTTATGGCCCTTTAAAAATTAAACATCTTCTATTTCAATTTTTTTTTGTATCACAAACTGGTATTGAGATATCGCCCGACACCGCACTATTGGGACAACCTGTTATATACAGGGTGCGGCAGTTAAATCCGGACAAATTAAACTTTGTATTAAAATATAATTTATAGACACAAAGTACAAATGTAAAAGAAAATGTTTTTAGTAAATATTCGTGTGACCTGTCAGGAGTACAATTACTCCATATAACCACCGTTGGCCTCAATTACCGCCTCCATTCTTGTCCTGAAGCGCCCGCACGCTCTCTATAACGCAGCGCTGTCCATATTGGCGAATGCTGCTTCGATAGCGGTGCGTAGAGACGCGACATTGGGGTGCCGGGACTTTTTGGTAACCCGTTCAACAACGCTCAAACATAATAGTCGAGGGGGTTCAAATCCGGGCTATTCGGGGCCAAAACTCTTTGGACCAGAACATGTCCGCGTTGTCTGATAGCCAGTTTTGGACTAAATGGCTTGTGTGAGCCGGTGCACCGTCCTGTTGAAATACATATTCCCTCCTCGCGGCCACAATTACCATCCAACGGTGCCACAACATCCTTTAAAACGTTGCCACCACTGACGCCAATTTCCGCAACGATTGTCCAGGGGCCTCCGAAATCAGTTTCTGAGTCCTTTCCACGAGCGATGGGAACTCCTCGCCGGCTTAGCGGAACCTTCGTCTGACTTCTCCGAAGCATTGTATTTCGCTACAACATCATAAACGGTCGAACTCGGGTACCAGAAGAATCGAATGATCTCGGTTGCCGAACGCCCAGCGCGAAGGCTTTCAATAATCGCGGCTTTTCGATTATACTCCGCACTTGTACGTAGCATCTCGGCTATTTTGAGATTATGACTGTTTACTAAACGCCCATGGCGTTCAAGAACCTCAATCGCGACCTCTGACGGTACTACGATATGGCGGGAAATTCAAATTGAAATTTGTCCGGATTTAACTGCCGCACCCTGTACTATATTAACATTTTTTAAGACCTTTCAACTTGGTACAATCTTTGCATTCTTTACACCCTTTCAGAATGAATTTGGGTAGAAACAAAAAATTGCTTTTTTCTTAAATTCTGTATATATGTCCTTCTTCCTCCTGCATTACATAATTTCCTAAAAGACAAATCCATTCTAGAAAACCACTATTTTAAATTGAATTGAATTGGATTGAATAATATAAGACTGCAGCTTAATATACTTCTAAAGGATATGAAAATCTTTAACCCAATTCTCAGAACAATCACGCGTATACTTAAGTGACAATAAGAATAAGTAGAGTGTTATAGATTATGACCGAATGTAATAAACAACCTGTCGAACACGGATAAAACTTCGCAGATAACAACATAAATAAATACCTAAAAAGGATTAATTTCCGAACTAAATTACGATAAAAGGAATTATAGAACAGATTAACGAATATCAACGAAAACTTATGCAAATTATTATCACCGTTCCCAATATCTTATCAATGCACGTAATTTTCGCTTACAGATTATTAATGTGACAAATCAATATAAAAAAAGCAAATCGATTGTATAGAGTTAGTATTTGTTAAGTGAAGGTGCTAAAATGAGTCAGAATTCTACTCCGAGTGTCAACACGAAAGTTGAGAAAACGCAATCGCCTGAAGATGGTGAGAAAAAAGTGACACAAACACAAATTGATACAGAAGAGGATAAAGAAGGAATTCATCAAGTAAGTGAAACAGAAATTGGGGAAAATAAGTCGCAAAATAATACCGAAAATGTGACAGAAGAACCGTTTACTCAAACCCAGATTGATACAGAAGATGCTAAAGAAGCAACACATCAAGTAAGTGAAATAGAATTTGAACAGAATAAGTTTCAAAATAATGCCGAAAATTTGACAGAAGAATCATTTACTCAAACCCAAATTGATACAAAAGATGCTAAAGAAGCAACACATCAAGTGAGTGAGACAGAAATTGGAGAAAATAAGTCGCAAAATAATCCCGAAAATGTGACAGAAGAATCATTTACTCAAACCCAGATTGATGCAGAAGATGCTAAAAGATCAACTCATCAAGTAAGTGAAACAGAAATACAAAAAAATGAAGAAAATTCGTCGCCGAATAATCTTGAAAAAATGACAGGTGAAGCGACAGGTAATAAAGAAGAATCAACTAAAGATGATGAAGAAAATGTTATAAATATCGATAGAAATTTAGAAGAAGCGTTTGCGCAAACCCAAATTGATACAGAAGCAAGTCAAAGAGAAATAGAAAAAGATGACGCTACTAAAGAAGAATTAGCTAAAGATGATCAACAAAATATTGCAAATATTAAAGAGGAAATAGAGGATGAAAAACAAACTGCAGAAGATGAACCTAAATTGGTACTAATAGAACAAGAATCCAATGAACTCGAAATCGAAGAATTAATCCTCAAAGCACCTGAAGAACCGATAAAACCCGAACCAGAAAAACGAGCCGATGCCCCAATTCCACCAGATACTCCTCTAGGAGAACCTGAAATAATACCAAAAATTGAAAAAGTATTACCAGAGGAAACCC
The DNA here is from genome assembly GCA_023690525.1 of Holotrichia oblita. Taxonomy (NCBI): domain Eukaryota; kingdom Metazoa; phylum Arthropoda; class Insecta; order Coleoptera; family Scarabaeidae; genus Holotrichia; species Holotrichia oblita. Next base: position 22,176,687 of record CM043016.1, on the reverse strand, counting down.
AAGAGAAACGTGTTCCTCAACATATAACTCATGACGGGCAAGAAATGGATTCAACCATTCTAAACCTGTTAGAAAACCGATTAAAAGAAATTGGAATTACTAACTACAACATGAAAATGTCACCTGGGTGTAAACCTGGAGATAACATGCTTGGTATCGTCGCTAAAGTCCAAATCAACGGCACCGACTCGAAGGGTTCCGACACAGAACTTAATTGGATCGTCAAAATCGCACCCCCGATTCAAGCTCTTCGAAAGATAATCAAAGTGGATATCTTATACCAAAACGAGGTACTCATCTACGAGTCAGTTTTCCCGATTTACAAGGAATTAGAAAAGGAAAGATCGATAAGGAACGGGTTCAATTCCTATCCGGAATATTTATTTTCAAATTTGGATCATTTGAAAGAAACTGTAGTGATGACCGATATGACGTCTCTAGGTTTTGTGGCCAGGAACAAGAAGGAACCTCTCGAATTAGAACATGTTAAATTAGTCATGAAAACCTACGGGAAATTGCACGCCCTTTCCTACGCCTTTCAAGATAAGATGCCAAGCTTGTTCGAGCAATTCAGTACCAATTTTCAGAGAAACATTCAGAATGCTATCGACGTCTTCGAATTGAAGAAAACGCAACAAGGAATCATGGAGGATGCCCTCGCTACGTTAGATCCGATTAGGAACAATTTAGCTTACAAGAAGTTTTCAAAATTCGTGGATAATTTCATGGCCATCTATTTCGAGGCTTCCAGACACTCCAATAAACATTCCGTGATTGGACACGGTGATAGTTGGATAAACAACATGTTATTTAAATATGAAGTAAGTAATTTTATAATACAAGGATGTTAAATGATAGATAAGATAACTTCTAATTTTCAGAATTCCTCCTCTTCAACGCCTTCGGCCGTTTGCCTCCTAGATTTCCAAACAGTAAATTACGCGTCCCCAGTCTGTGATATATCCTACTTCTTATTCACCTGTACAGACAAAGATTTTCGCGATCAACACTACGACAACGTCGTCAAACTTTATTACTACAATCTATGCAGTCACCTGACGGATTTAGGCTGTGACCCAGAGAAGTTCCTACCCTTCCATATCCTTGAAGCCGAATTAAAGAAGTATTCTGTTGTTGGTTTGTACCTTTCCATTTTAGCGCTGATGGCTATGATCAGAGACGGCGATGAAGTGGGTGATTGGCAGGGTGGAGATGCCGATGAAAATGCTAAAGCCATCCTAGCTAAAAGTCGAAATCAGGATATTTATAACGAGAGAGTTAGAGACGTAATACTTGATTTTAGTCAAAAAGGTTATCTAGATTTTCTATTTTCTAAGAAATAATAATGTTCATATAAGATGTTTTTATGTTAGGTAGTATTAAGCAAAAGTAAAAAAAAAAGTGTTTTGATTTTTTGTTTTGTATAATGTTTAGTTTAAAAACTGCTACATCGTCTATGAGAAAATTATAGTGATAGTTCAAGAGTGAGTGTTCAAAAATCCTTTTGAGCCTCTCCATAATGTTGTGTTATGGTCACATGACCGAATCCTGAGGACACTCAAGTTCAATAACAGGTCAGAAGGCAACTTGTTATTGACCCTAGTATACTATTTGCTATCATTGTAGTAAATGTGAAGAAGCTAAATCGCACAGCATATATATAATGGAATTGCTATCAAAAATAATAATCTAAAGCACTGGACTGGATGCAAATTTTTGGTGAAATATAAAGATTTGGCAAAAAAAATTGGGCCACAAGTCATGGTGCCAATTTCACGAACTCAACACGTTAGTAAACACAAAAATTTAGGTCAGCTCCTCCTCCTTTTTTTTTACATTTGAAGGTTTCCCAAGATGTTTCAGGTTTATTTGTTGTTGTTTTCAAGTTGTACAAAACGAATTACAGTTTTTCCAGGCATCCTTTTTCTAAAATCCAGATTTTAAAACCAACTTCACGAACACAAAACGTTACTAGCAGACTTTTGAAATTTTGAAGGTTCTTCCAGAATGAATCAGGTTTGTTTGCTGTAGCTTCCGATTTTTGGAAAACAATTTCAAGTTTTCAAAGATTTTTTACGTTTTTTTTTATACATTAATCACGAGTCCAATCAACGAAAATTTTTTTTAGGTCACCGCCCCTCCCCCTCCACCACCCCTCTCTAAACTTCAGGTTTTGAGTTTTAATTTTACAAAATAATATCCAAAATGAGGCGAAAACCACACACATTTTAGATTAGATCCCCTTAAACGAAATTTCTTTTCAGGCTTGTAAAATAAAAATGTGTTTAGGCTCACCTCATATTTTTCAAATTTTGAAAACTGTTCTAGCCTGTTTAAATTTAAAAATTACCCCAGATTATTAAACACTGTTACAGAGTTTTCCAAAGTAATATTCAAAATTAGGCAAAAATAACATGCTTCCGAAATTGTGCTTTAGATTAGTAAAACGGCCCTGATTTTCGAAATTTTGAAAGGTTTTCCAGGTTGTCCTAGAGCTATTATACAGTGCGGCTCTAAAGTTCCCTCTGTTGTCAATCTTTGAAACTAAATACAAATTATACTACAAAAATGTAAAAATCAAAAAAATTGCAATGAAAATAGATCAAGCATTAGAAGTGGACCACGTGGCTTCGACCTTCCAGGTCTCATCAGCGCGCCTCCGAATGCAAGATCTAATTTCATCGCCTTTTACCTCTCAACTTATTTGTATAATACCTCCTCCAATGGACTAATTCCAAACCACGTGGTCTGCTTCTAATGCTTGATGAGCGCCTATGACATGGCATTCCACGCAGCGAGCCTCTGTTCCTCTCTGGCTTCCTGGTTAGAAAGTTTTCGTCTCTAGCATGGTTGACACACCGAATTACCGTGACCCTAGACGCCTCTCGCCTAGTTTTGCTCTTGAAGAAGCCACTTATATTAGTGGCGAAACGTTGAGTTTGAGTCAGTTGTATACCACTCTTGTTTAAATTTAACATTTTGAAAGCTGTTTGAAATTCTATTAAGTTTGTTCTATATTGTGCAAAATAATATTAAAAATTAATTTAAAAGAAAGTTGTTCTACAAATTAAACGAAAAACTAGGCCAATCTATAGTCGTGATTTTGAAAGTTGTTTGAAGGGTGTTTAACATTGTTCCTGAGTCTCCTGAGCAAAATAATATTAAAAACTAGTCCAAACAGAGTTCAGAAAACCGGAAAAACCAGCCTTCCAGTTTCGAAATTGGAAATTTTTAAAGTCCTTACAGGTTGTTCTAGCTTTAATTTATTAGATTAAAAAAAATATCTTAGTCGTCTGACATGATTGAGAAAAACTTTTACTAGTCCTCCTAGCTTAAAAAAATATTTTTTTCGGTTGGTTTTTAATACAATTTTTCAAAAATTTGGAACACTGTAGAACAGAACGACAACAACTTGGAAAAACTGTGTCACAAGATTAATTTTCAATTTTGTTCTTCTAAATTGTGCCGAGGACGGGGGGGTGGGAGGGAAGAGAGAGAGAGGGCAATGTTTTGTACATTAGGGGTGGGGAGGGAGGCAGAGGAAATTAAAAATATACAGGGTGTCTCTAAATAAGTGCGAAAAATTGCAGTGGACTACATCTTGGATTATTCTAAGAAAAACAGTTGCTATAGACATATGTCCGGAATTAGTTTGTTAGGGAGTTACCCGATGTTATAATATATTACAGTACAACCCAGCAGTGGCGGATCCAGGCGGCACGTGCCCTCCCCAAACGACCTGACTGTATACTAGATAAAACATACTATTTCTAACAGAAAAATATTTTTAAATATCGCAAACAAATTTGGGATTAAACTTTAATTTTTAAGTTCTTGCGTACGCCTATATTTTAGTTAGTTAAATACTTAAAAAACTACCTCCGTGGGTTTTAAATTTCAAAAATTTTCCCCGGACACCCCTCTACCCGGGGCGGTATTCCATACCTCCTGGTTTTGCCTCCTCCCCCCCCCCCAATGTTTTTCTGGATCCGCCGCTGCAACCCAGACAGCACAAGACATCTTATAAATGTCTTATTTAGGTCTGTATTATGTCTGAACGCCTAAGGATATAAAAAAGACATCTTATGGACGTAGTTTTAAAGATGTCTCCCGAATGTTCATTTATGGCATTCATGAGACGTCAGTGTTTAGATATTTAACTTTGTTATAAGGTGAATAGTTATATCCAGTAATTTTTCATTTGTTTTAAAAAGTGTTTGTATAGACCATCAACGATTGTCGAAGAATAATAAGGATGTAGAGGTTGCTATTCACACATGGCTCAGAAGAGCGCCGGCTCGGAGACGTTTGGGCGGTATTAAGAAAAATTGATCATGTAAATTCAATCTTCTACTAGTACATATACATATGTATATATGTTATAAAACTGATATCTGTACTGTTGGCTTAAACATGCACCATCCAGTGCAATATTTACTAGATAATTATGTCTAACATATGTCGAAAACAGATATCCATAGGACGTTGTAAAACAACGTCTTATAAACGTTGACATTTGTAACATCGGATATCTATACGACATCTTATGGACGCCCTTCAAGCGTAAACAGACATCCATACGACGTCCCGAATATCGGACTTAGACATCTTATGGACATCTATAAAATGTCTTTGTGCTGTCTGGGAAGTGTTCATTCTTTACAAGCGTAACGTCAATCTTGACAGTGACAGGTGAGCATATGTTCAAATTTCAGTACCGTTTTTATACCAGTTATCATGTCGAGGTTTGTGCGTCAAAAAAGAACCTCTGATTGTGGACAGCGCCGAGAAGTTAGAACAGCAGAGCTATTAATCAGATTGCAGAACGTCCGGATAGAAGTACAAGGCAGATTGCTCTCCATACTAAACGTTAGCCACCAAACAGTTTAAAGAATTTTATACATTAAATTCTTTCTGAATCTTTATAATACTTTAAACGTTTAAAAATTTGAAAATTAGACTTTTTCTACATTGTTTCATTGTTTTCAAAAGTAATCTAGTTTCATGTTGTTCTAAATATGTTATTAGAGAGTTTGCAAAATAATACTAAAAGCCAGTCAAACAAAAATAAAAACAAATTGTTTTATTTTTATACTACAAGACTGTAGTAGGCAACATAATTTAAAAAAATTGTTTGTTAGCTGGTTTTTAATACTATTTTTCAAAAATCTGGAACCATGTAAACAAAAACAACTTGGAACAACCGTCAAAAGGTTCTTTTATTTATCAAAAGATGGCACACCAAGATAATAAAAGATAAACATGACAATGCGCATGTTCTTTTATTTAACGAAAATGTACGATGGATAGATAGATAGATAATAAAGTGGGATGGCTATGCGGCCTCTTGCTACTGCGACCCATAGGTCTATTGTAGCTCCCTATTATCTAGACCACCTGGTCTAGCTTAGCCTTTTTATAAAGCTTTCCAGCCTTGCCGGGTTGGTCTTCATGTAGCTCAATCTGGCTAGTCCTTCGCATTGGCACAGAATGTGCTGCGAGGTCTCTTCATCTGTCTGACAGATTCTGCACATGATGTTTTCCGCCTGACCAAGGTTGCTCATATACTTGTTGAGTCTGTTTTGTCCTGTTAAAAGGCCTACAACTAGCCTGACCGTTCTCCTGCTTTTGTTCAGAAGGTCCTCGGTGTATTTAGGCATGTATTCTTTGATGAATTCTTTAGCCTGCCGCTGTCCTGGGGAGTTTTTCCACCATTCGAGGGATTTACTTGCCGACCAATTCTCCATTGTTTTGGCTACCTCCCTTTACGTGGTTCCACACGATGGTATAGGTCCAATGAGTGGCCTAGATGTTCCCTCTTTGGTCAGGGCATCAGCCTTCTCATTTCCTTTAATACCTTCGTGCCCCGGTACCCAAGCTAGGGTCACCTTGCTGTGCGCCCCTAGTTCATTTAGTGCGCATACGCAGTCCCATAACTGCTTATCACAGCTTGATTATCAGTGAAGATGGCTATGGGTTTTTGTTCTGTCCCTTGCCTTAATATTTCTCTGACACAGTAGTAAATCGCAACTGTTTCTGCCTGGAAAACTTCCGTTTCCTTCGATAGACTTAAACTGATTTCTGTTCTTGGTTTAACTCCGAGTATTCCGGCTCCTACACCTTGTTCCGTTTTCGAGCCGTCTGTATACCAGTGTAGAGAGGCTTTAACGGGAGAGCCACCTTTCCATTGCTCTCGTTCTGGTATTATGGTTTTATATTTTTTGTTGAAGTTGTATTTTGGAACCATTACGTCTGTGGGTAAACAGGTTATCTCCCCGGTTTTTAGTTCTTTAATCAACTTCTGATATATTCTCCCATGTGTGTGTGTGATGGGTGTTTGATTTTGTATCAGCCTGTACGTGGCAGACCTTGCTTGTCTTTGTATATAGATATGTAGAGGTGGTAGGTTTAATAAGACTTCCATAGCCGTTGTTGGAGTAGTTCTCATGGCCCCCGTGATGCACATGCATGCTAGCCTTTGTACACCATTTACGAGCCTCGCTACTCCGGCCTGGTGGGTCTTCGGCCACCATACCACTGACCCGTATGTTATAATAGGTCTGATCACCCTTGTGTATAGCCATAAGATCATTTTTGGGTTTAATCCCCAGTTTTTTCCACACAATTTTCTGCATCTGCCGATGGCCATGGATGCCTTATTGCATGTCTTTTGGATGTGTGTATTCCAGGTGAGTTTTTGATCGAAGGTAACTCCCAAGTATTTTGCTTCCTTGGCCACTGGGATTTCTATATCCCTTAATCTTACCGGTTTAAGCTCCCTAAGATCTCTCTTTTTAGTGAATGCAACAATCTGTGTCTTCATGGCATTAATAGACAGCCTTTCTCGAATGCACCAATTGTTCACAATATTTAGGTCTGTTTGCATTCGTTCAGAAATCACTCCTGCAAATTTCCCCTTCACTACAATTGCGAGGTCGTCTGCATATCCGAGGCAATAAAAGCCCTTGGCTGACAGTTCCTCTAGCAGCTCATCAACTAGGTTTGCCCACAGTAGAGGCGATAGTACCCCTCCCTGTGGGCAACCCCCTCCTGGCCTTGCTGTTAGGGTGGCTTCACCTATTGTGGATATGATCACCCTGTTTTCCAGACTGGCCTTTACCCACCGACAGAGTGTGGGTGAGTTACCTCGTCTTGCTACTGCTTCTACAAGAGAGTGCGTTGTGGCGTTATTAAACGCTCCTTCTATGTCCAGAAAGGCGGACAGTGCTATCTCTTTATCCTCTATGGTTTTAGAGAGTAGTCTATTCAAATCATCCAGTGCCAGTTCTGTTGATTTGCCGGGTTGGTACGCGTATTGACGGTCGCTGAGTGGTTTGGCTTTCAAAGCGCCGTCTCTTATATGTCTGTCAATTAGCCTTTCAAGTGTTTTAAGTAGAAAGGATGACATACTTATGGGTCTATATGACTTAGAGGTGAAGTCCGCAACTCTACCTATTTTGGGTAGGTATACCACTCTTACTTCTCGCCATTTTGCCGGTATGTATCACCATGCAATACAGGCTTTGAAGATTTTACACAGATGGGGAACTAATGGTTCTATTCCCCTCTGTAAAAAGACTGGATAGATCCCGTCTACACCCGGAGATTTAAACGGTTTAAATTCCTTTATTGCCCATCTTACTTTTTCCGGTCTTGTGATTTCTGTCGCCAGTTGCCATTCTTGCCTTTTGGGCCTCACTAGCCTATGTGCTTGGCTTGCTGGCTTCTCACTGTCCGTTAGTATAGATGCCGCAGGAAAGTGGGTGTTCAGAAGGACCCTGATACTCTCCTCTTTTGTGTCGGTGAAGGTTCCGTCCTCTTTTTGTAGGAAGCCGACTTCTTTTTGTGCGAAACCATCCTTAGCAAGGACCTTGTGGATTCTGGAGCATGCGGGAGTATCTATGATCTCCTCGCAGAACTTCCTCCACGAGTCTTGAATACGATACAAAATATTGTTTAATTCGCAGTGACATGATTGGTGACTCCATTGTCGCAGTATCATTTGTCGGCTTCAATATAGTTATCGATTGAGGCACCAAATACACAAGACAAAAATGCAGTTTTATTTTCATACTTTTCATCTTTTTTACAGGAGACACTGCTGCCCAATGATCTAACTGCTTGCATTGATGACAGGCAAATTTTTCTTTTGCACGTTTAATATTTTTCTTCGATTTTTTACCATTATTGTCACTTTTATTTATCAATTATTAATGGTTCTATTCCCCTCTGTACTGGAGACTGGATAGATCCCGTCTACACCCGGAGATTTAAACGGTTTAAATTCCTTGTACGATGGAAGTCAACACTGAAATGCTATTGGTTAATATTTAAATTTTGACTGATTTTCACCAATAGGAATTTACATCTGAATTCATCACATCTTTTCATTGAATAAAAGAACTCGACCAATTAGGCTGACAAAACCCGCGAAATTCAAAAATATATGAGTTAAAACTTTTATGAAAATAAAAATAAAATACATTATAATTTTGATAATATTTTAAACGTTTATTAATTCGAAAAAAGTATAAAAATACATACAATTGGATATTTGATCGTATAAAATAAATAATCTAAATAGGAAGAAGCTTTTTACAAAAAGAATGAACTCGCAAATCATCAAAGTTAAAACAAAATCTTAATTAACATTGAAAATATTATTTACACAATACCAATCACTGATTCTTTTTTCTAATCCCCAATCCCATCTCTCATTACTTTCACCTTTTAACAATAATGGAGAATGCTTACGAATATCAGATTTTTTTTTTTAATATAAAATACGCGTTTAGTACATAAAAAAAATCACAGTGAGATCATCTATAATAGAAATGTCTTTGGTCTAACGAATAAATTACATGCAAATTACATACTATACTTTTTATTTCTTTAAATAATTCGATATCAACTTAAAGCTATGTTTGGGCCCCTGTAGTCAACGGTTCAGTCGCAGTTTCCTCCTAAAAATTAGTAAAAACAAGAAACGATTAATTAAACAGAATCAATAATAGGTAGAATAAAAAAATTATTTCATGCTGCATCTTCAAAACTTACGTAATAGGCCGTAGTGCGAAATTTAAAAAGCTTTGCAAACATAATTAAAGAATTTATTTAAAATTTATAAACATGACAACAATAAATATAATCTAAATATGTACAAATAAAACATAACTACACAACGCTACACAACATGCTTAAATAAATAAATAAATATAAAGCAAGCTCGTTTTAAAAATAAAAACACAGAAAATGAGAGAAAGATTCAAGTACGTACTGCATTTTGTTTAGCCTTTTCTTCCATTAGCATAGCTTTCTTCTCTCGCTTGAAAAATCCGAGCTAAAATTAGAAGGAAATTAGAATCAAAAATTGGAATTTAAATTTAAATAGTTTATACTTACTTTATAGAGGCCGCCAGCTAAAAGAGCCAAGAGTAGAATGCCGCAAATTATAGCTACAATAATGATCCAAAGTGCTATAGATTGTTCAGCTGATGGTCCGATGAAAACGCTGGGTACTGACACCTCGTGGCTAAAATTTATTTACATCATATCATATATTAAATGACAGCTGAGGTTATATTTGGTTTATATCTACATTCAATACTACCAACGTATAAAAATTAAACAGGTTGTTTTGACGTTTATTTGACTCACCTGTAAGCACCATTACTTATAACGTTATCTACAATCTGAGCTCTTCCAGATGTTGACACGATCACGATATCTTTATCGGGCTTGTAATCTGCACAAAATACATATATAATTAAATAAGATTAATAATATCTTAAGAGGGCGCTAACTTACCTGTCAATTCAGATATGTCCAAAATCATCTTGAATCTAATCTCAGCAGTATTCTTTATATTCTTCAACGGTCCAAAATCGCAAGTTACAGTACCGCAAACCGTACCTTCAGTTATACTTTCGGAACTGCAGTTAAAATAGATCGTCCTGTTAGCCGGATATTTCGATAGTTGTTCGTCGATTGTAGCCACCTCCCTACGTTTACGTTTCTTCTTATCGGCGTCACCTACCACAACAGGGACGTTGTTGTCCATTATAGTTTCGATCGAAGATTGGCACGTGATCGATTGGCCGGCTAAGCTACCTTCTGGTGCGTATAGAGATAAGAATTTGATTTCTTTTCCGTTAATTGTGACGGAGGTTGGTATGTTTACGGTTAATTTTGCTCGTTGAATTGGGCTGATGTCATATTTCAAGATCTGGAATTAGATAATTGTAATAATATGCGCATAAGGATGCGTTTTAAAAGCTGATTTACCTTATAAACTTGTTGGAATGTTGCTTTACCATAGGTTCTGTTTATGTATGAGTACGTTTCTTCGGCAGAAACACTGAAATATAGAAAATTAAAGATGAATTATAGATAATATATTAAGGTAAGATTTCTGTTATGTAAATTGGCGCCCCACGTTGGGCGCCAATACATATGGCGAACTGTATTACAACGCTATAGTTCTAGTAGATAGTTATGTGTGCCTTTAAAAAAATCCAGGTATGCTACTAACTCCGATCTAGTCGCATTAATCCAGTCCTACCCGTCTTGTAGAACTTTTTCCATCAAATCGCCTCGCCACATCTCGGTATCCATGCCCCATTAGGGCTGGTGTTCCACAAAGTTCCCTGCTGGACCCAAAATTCTTCCTTCTTTTTGCCAATAATATGCCGTGCTCTCTCAACGCGTACTCCTAACCGTGTATGCCAACGACCAATGGGAGCTCGTGGGGTGTTCACAAAATCAAGCAGCTTCATCTCTAATTGAGCATTAATGTGAGCTTGGGCATTTCTATTTTTTTTTTAGTTTTTAGATTTGCCCTTTGTAGTTAGTAGTTTGCGTCAAATTAAGTTCTGGTTTTGGTCTGCCCACATTTTTAACTTGAATTTTTTGTTCATAACTAAGAGAATTAAAATTATCTTTCAAATACTGCACAGTAAAACTGTTCGCATCCATAGTTCTTATTTATATACATACTAACTGGCCCAGCAGACTTCGTTCTGCCTAGAAAAGTATTGATCTAGATATTTAATGTTTTATTGCTACGGGTACCACCCCCGTTCGTCCGGTACCACCCCGTGTCCCGCCCATCCTATACCACCCCCTGTGTCCCGCCCGTTTCGTACCACCCCCGTGTCCCGCCCATCCCATACCACCCCCTGTGTCCCGCCCGTTTCGTACCACCCCCGTGTCCCGCCCATCCCATACCACCCCTTGTGTCCCGCCCGTTCCGTACCACCCCCGTGCCCAGAAAAACAATTGTCGCCAAAAATTGTCAAAAAAAAATTGTCACAATTTTCATGATCTTTTTTTTTTGGGATATTTCGGGAATTTTCTCGGGTATTCTTCTTGTTTGGCCGGAGACCAGTCCGAATTGGTGCGAATCATCGAAATCGTTCCAGACGTTCGTGAGTTATAAGCGTAGTAACTAATAACGGCTTTCTCTTTTATATACAGGGTGTTTCCTAATTGAATGTCAATATTTTAGGGGACGATTTTTTGGTTTATTTTAAAAAGAAAACTTCATATGAACGTATGACTTAAACGTCTTAACTTTTGAGATACAAGGTGGTAAAGTTTTCAAAAATAAATAGTTTGTCATTGATTCCTGTAGTACTCGCTCTCTGAAGTTAGCTTCCACTCTCTCCAATAGTTGACGATCGATCTGAGCAATGTTTTGCTCTGTCGCTTGTCGTAGTTCGGCCAGTGTACGAGGGTTGGTTTCATACACATGAGACTTTAGATGCCCCCACAAGAAAAAAACACACATTGAAAGGTCTGGTGAGCGAGGGAGCCAATGCAAATCACCGAATCTGGAAATAATTCGATTAGGAAACAGTTGTCTAACAGCAGCCATCGACACTCGGGTAGTATGGGCCAATCATTTTGCAGATTGATTCGTCGTCCTCTCAGCTCAGTTCTCAAGAAGTTGTTCACCGTATTCACGAAACGATCAGCTGTCACGGTCACAGTGTTCCCGTTTTCCTCAAAAAAGTAGGGCCCTATGACACCAAACGTCGCGATGCCACACCACACCGAAACTTTGGGGCTGTGCAGTGGCGTTTCATGTAGAGTTTGTGGATTTTCAGAGGTCCAGTATCGGAAATTTTGACGATTCACAACACCATTAAGATGAAAATGAGCCTACGTCGCTCATTATCAAAATCGCATTAGGCTCATCTTCCAAAAGTTGGAGCACCGCTTCAACAAAAGCTGCACGTTGCGGATAGTCGGCCTTCTTCAACTGGTGCACAACTGCCTGTTGCAGAATGCCGACGAGCTTAACGCCTTGGACTACGTCACATAGCCTGCCTTACACGTTCGACGTTCTCCGGAGTTCGAACTGAGCGACGTGGTCCAGGTAGCTTCGTCTTTTCGTTAAACTGCCTCCGCAACGAAGTGCATTAACCAATATGGTGTTCCGGTTCGGTATGTCTCCATGGCAAAAACGTTAAAACTTCGACGAAAGAAACGTTGAACTTACCGTTATTGATTCGCCGCTCCTCTACACGGAACGCGATGCTTCAACGTCCACAGCGGCATGATTGAAACTAAACAATAAATTGCACGGTTAGGGGTTCTCCGCTCCAACGACAATGCTTCTTCCTGAAGGATTAATATCGCAGAATGATCAGGCAAGTTGTGCCTTTCCATCAATGCCTCACGCCTCCAAACCAACATATCCGTGGGGTGGTGAGGAGGCTCCCTTGTTAAATACTTTGAAATTACTCTCGACACGCCTCTCACCTTTTGGTAGAATTTTCCGAAGTTGACGTCACGTTCGTAAGTGCGAGGTCTTTGTCTCTGTATTCGCTCCTCTGCTAGAGAAGCTCTTCATTTACGTCACATTTCTCAGGCCGATAATAAGTCGTTGACATAGTCTAACACCTCGAAAACTCAAACTCAGAGGTTGAAAGTGCTCCAAAATCACGTTTTCGGCATGATCGCCGAAGCTCCCAATCTTGAGTATGTACGCGAGGATGCTCTAGCCAGAAAGAGACCTTCGGTCTGAGAATCTGTTGATTCAAGACCTTGGGGAAAACGCGGCGTATTCTAGAGGATCTTTAACAGCTCCAATCTAAGATCCAGCCACCACCTCTGCAGTCCGTTTAACATCTCCAGTCACGCCTTTGGATTGGGCCGCTCTCATTTTCAAAACAAGAAGGCTAAATGGTATCTCATCCAACTTTGGGAAAAAAGCGAGGACCACAGAAATGCTCATTCATCATAATTGTCGGGCTCGTGGCCTAGTGGCTTGCACACTTGCCTCGTAGTCCGGCACTACCGGGTTCGAACTCCGGTGCTTCCTTTCTGAGTTTGGTTTTCTGTAGTTTTCCAAATTCCACGGCAAATGCGGAAAGGTTACATCTTAAGTCGGTCTACAGCCGCAGGCGTAATAATAACTCATGGCCAGCCGATGCCCCCTGTAATTGGCGCAAGCTGTTGGGGGATGCTAAGGCATGAATTATTATTATTATTATTATTATTATTTCCATCGAAAGCTTGACTTTGCATTATATAAAAGAGCATCAAACACCCTAATAAAGCAAAAATCATGTTCTAAACTGTCAAATTTGGTTCTGATAACCAAGCTTACATTAAAGATTTTGAATTGAGAGCTGTGCAGACATCAAAATTCAAGGTAATCTCATTGGTGACCTTGCTGTTACAAACGGCTCGAAAAATCTTTTTTTTGAACTTTGATGCTATATGGTGGTGGTAGATTAAGTTGAACTTGAACTAGAACATTGAACTAGAGGTTGGGTAAGCGTTTCAATTATGAAACAGTCTGATGTCATGCGGTAATTGGCTCTTGTAGTCATGGAAGCATGGATAGATAAAGAAGATGTAGATGAAGATAATCTAAATTCTGAAGACCTACAATTTCCATCAAGGATTATCCATTGACGAAGCAATGGTCAAATATTATAGCCACCATTTAGCCAAGTAATTTATTCGAGAAAATCTTATCGATGTGGTTTCAAAAATTGGTCACTTTACAGTTCAGATATTGCTACACGATGAACATATAGTATGGAAAATCAATGAAGATCAGATGAAGACGTACAAGTTCACAAATTTTTCATCATAACTATCAATCATTGCGTTTGATTTGCTCATAGATAGCTCAAACATACTGCCATCCAGCATGTCCCCAAAAATTGAACAGCAGTGGCTATGTGGTGTCCAATCTGTTGCACCTCTCAAGAGTATAAAATAATGAACATAAATAAGTGACCAACTTGTCAAAATAACTCTTAAGTATCATCTGATAAAGAGTACTTACCCTTTCAGTTCAATATCGGCTCTCTTTACTAATCCCAAGGACAAAGTCTTCTCACTATCACCAGTATTGTTGCTGCTAGTCTTTACTCTCAGCGAAAATGGCAAATCAGCATCGTATTTGCCAGTGTTTATTTCATCCACGTCCAGTTCCAAAGAGACAGTTTTCTAAAATAACAATTTATTGATGCGTCAACATAATAAGCAAATCTTCGAAGGAATACTTACGGTAGCATCTTTCTTTAAAGGATTATCAATCGTGCAGGCAATTTCCGCTGAGCTCTCTTTACAATTTGGTGGGATACGCTTCAACCTAACCGGACTTGGTAACGTGATCAAAACTTCCGTTTGGAAAGCATTCTCGTTGGAGTTACTAACCATCGCTTCTAAAGTTATGTATTCCTTAGAACCAATCACGTATTTCTCATCCCTGAAAGGTAAAATTTACAAATTTTTTCTCCGTTGTAATCTAATTTGCAATCAGGACTCACATCAGATCGGTAAACCTGGCGGATAGATGCAGGAAAGCATCGCAAATATTATCGCTACCGCATTCTCTGTTAAAATCGACGTTAATCTGCCTGTCCGTGTCAGCTGTGCTACGTGGAATGGCGCATTTGCTGCAGAACTCATCGGTACCATCGACCTTATCGGTGACGGTGATGACACGTTTGTTTTCGACTGGTTTTATCAATTCGATGTATCCTCTTATTACGATAGGGTCGTAGATGTTTGTTGATGGCTGTAAAATATATTAAAATATCAAACATAGGAGATTACGAATACGAAACAACGTTATTACTGTGAGGAGCCGTAATGGGAAATAGAATCATGAATCATGATGGCAAGAACATGAAATCAATAGTGGAGTAGTAGAGTTAGGAATGAAGGAGAGAAGGAGAGGCAGACAGAACAAATTAATATTTTGTCCAATTAAATAAAGCTGTTCAAGGTAGTAATAATGGCTGGTTAGGCTGTAATGGTAGGTAGGTGGTTTGGACATATTGATCAAATGAAGGAAGACCGACAGGAATGGTGAAGTAGATGGGATGTTAAAGAAAGACAATTTTGTAAGTTAAGATGTTATTGAAGAATCAATAAGAACAATAAGACTTGGTCCTGATCTTAAAGAGCATTAACAGGAAATATTATGAAAATCCGAGAAGACATTAGCTCCAAATTGGTAGGAAACACTATTTGGGTGCTATAGATTAACGAGATCACCCTTTGCTTTGGTTTGAGCATAATATTTCAAAAAATTAATCTAAAACACTTTGGAGATCTTCCAAATGGAATTATGTTCTTCGATGATCTTGCTGGCGCTATTTGGAGACATGATGTCTTGAAGGGAATTGTAGAAGGGGTGGGAAGATTGAATATCAAATTTAACAAATCTAAAATACAGTTTAGATAAAGAAACTTAAATTAGCAGAATTTAGAAACGAGTTGCAGAAATTATTAGGATTTATAACTTATTTTAGAAAGTAATTGGATGGAAATTTATGATTGTTACCAGTAGCTTAGGCATTGAGAAGATTATTACCCAAGCAGCAAAGATACATCAGATTGAAGTTAGTTTAAAGTACTCATTAGTGAGATTTCAAACGATCAACTGATGACGTGATGGCAATTTGACATCGCTTGCTTAACGTGAAAATGACATTGTGGAAACTATCATGCTGCTAAATAAGCTGACACTTGACGTTTTGCTAATCATGCTTCTTCTGTGAGAATAATATCGTTTATTGTCCAACAAAAAATTATCCAGGAACAAGGAAATTAATCATAGAAAGCAATGATGGATATGCCTTTCTAACAGTGAGGTCTAATCCACGTTCCTCTGCGTTTAAAGGACAGGAACTTAAGAAAGAGTATATAATACACTGCAGTATTTGGAGATGTTTACATAAACATTAAATTTAGCATACCGAAGGATTACAACATTCAAGTTACTTTCTAAATTAACAACCTCATCCCATGAAGCAATGGAAGTATAAATCTTGAGATCATCTGCGTAATCGAGCACAGAGCATGCGAGTGATGTTAAAAGATCATTAATAAAGAGAACAAACAGCAATGGACCTAAGTTGGAGCCCTGGGGGACACCCGATGTGGGGAAGAAATCATCTATAGATCTATAGTCAAAAAAATTGTTAGCAAATGCATTTACAATACTTGGGCGCTGGAGGGGTGGGAAGAGTGTCCATACAAACATTATTATAACTTAATTAAATTATTTGGGATTCTCGTAATACCATGCTTTGACTGAATGTAGTTGAAAACTTCTTTGGGATTGGTGATGATGCAATGGTCAACATTCTTCATGTAGTTTGAGTACAGAGAGACATCTACCATAGCGTCATTTCTGTCATAAGAATCACTGAAATGTGACATCATATTAACGTCAGTGTGATACCTGACCTACATACAGGGTTTCCACGGCCGAGTGGGACATAGGGAGAATACATATAAAATCGGTTTTCGGTGAATATTATAATAATTTTTTGGCTTTATTAAAATGACTTTCTTTGTACTATGATCGTGGAGATGTTTATTGTTAACCCATTGTTATAATATGCGGCACTTAAATTTGAATGAAGTAGTATTAGGGAGATAATATTCACCGAAAACCCATTTTATATGTATTCTCCCTATGTCCCACTTGACCGTGGAAACCTTGTATATTATGCTGATTACACAGGCCTGAATTTTTGGGGTTATGTCATGTTTTTTAACTTTTGATTATTAATTCCTATGTATTTTTTCACGCTGATTCTGAATATGACATTAATTTTTTTTCCAACACGTCAGGATTTTTTGCAATATGTTGCAAAACATCGAAAATATAAAACATATTGACAGATTTAAAACGGATTTTTTATTATAAAATGTATTTAATTTAATTAAATTTATGATTTATACTGTGCAATATCATAGCTAAGCACTTCAAGAAGGCAAGAATTTAATGAAAACTGCACAAAATTAGCCTAAATTTCCGTTTTATTACGTTTTCCATAAAGTGTATTTTATATTCTTTTAATTTAACACTGATAAACATTAACACTGATAAAGAACTTCTCAGACAAACAAACGAATGACGTCGGAATGTAGGTAGCGATAAAGGGGAAGTGGCTACACGTGTGCTTCCTCAGAAAAGAAACAAAAACCGCAGTTTAGTTGTATCTACTGGAGTAAGAGGTCGTGTTAATGCAGGTGTGTTTATTAGTTTCCTGATGGCTTCGAGAGGCTGCAAAAATCTCCAGATTCATTTTGTTATATTTGTGGCGAGTAAAATGGTGGGAAAGCAAAAATATAAGGTATAAGAGTAGGCGATCAAAACAAAACTTAGGCACCCCATTACGTTTGCTATACGTGTGTCGAAGGACTTCGACGATGGTCAACGAGTGAACAAAATGCTTTCAGATTTGGAGTGCCCATGATATGGCGAGAGCCACAAAATCACACCCATGATTGCTATTTTGGTTCCACCAATATACATGGTTTCAATGTAAAGAATAAAAATGGAAATCATTTGCATCATTTATGCGATCAGCTTTACGTCCTGTCCCTTAAGGTCCAGACGTACCAGTGCCTATTGCACCTGTAAATTTACCTGAAATAGATGATTCGGAATGTGATTTAAACGAAGAAGATGAAGAGGAGTACAAATCTAAAAATGCTGAAGTACAAACTTTTTCACAGTCTGAATTAAACGATTTGATTCGAGACTTATATCTGACCAAAGAGAGTTCAGAATTTCTTGGTTCATGACTTAGAGATAAGAATTCGCTCAAAGCTGGCACTACGTTTTCCTGGTTCAGGTACAGAGAAAAAGAATTTCTTCCATATTTTTCTGGTATATGGGGACTTAGTGTTCTGCAATGGTGTGTGTGAACTTTCTAATACATTTAAAATTCCATATGAAAGCATCGATTGGAGACTATACATCGATTCGTCCAAAAGAAGCCTTAAAACTGTGCTTCTTCATAACGGAAATGATTATACGTCAATTCCCATAGGACATTTCGTACACTTAAAAGAATGTTATGAAAATTTAAGATTGGTACTTGATAAAATTAAGTACGACGATCATGAGTGAACAGTTTATCGGGATCTTAAAGTTATTTTGATGATCTTAGGAGGGCAAGGTGGATACACAAAGTTTCCTTGTTTTTTATGTGAGTGGGATAGCAGAGACAGGGAGAAAGATTGGTCAAAACGAGATTCATTAGAACCTGGAAAAAAAAATCTGCTCCAGAAAGCTCTCATAAATAGGAATGAAGTTCTTATTCCATCTCTACATATCAAATTGGGATTGATGAAGCAATTTGTGAAAGCTTTATCAAAAGAAAACAATTGTTTCAAATACATCTGCAACAAATTTCCAGCCTTATCAATAGCAAAACCAAAAGAGGGTGTCTTTACGGATCTGGCTATTAGAAAACTTTTCAAAGATGGTAATTTTGAGAAAGAAATGAAAGTTGTTGAAAAAGAAGCCTGGTCTGCTTTTAAAGATGTTCTGGGCAACAAGAAGAATCCGAATTTCAGATCGATCGTTGAAACCATGCTGCAGAAGTACCAAAATTTAGGCTGTTCCATGAGTTTGAAGGTTTATTTTCTAAATTCACATTTGGATTACTTTCCTGAGAATTAGGGTGCTGTTAGTGAAGAGATGGGTGAGAGATTCCATCAGGATATCCAAAAAATGGAAAATCGTTATCAAGGAAGAGATTGGTCAAAAGAGACAACGACATAAATGAAAGGTGACTTTTCTACACACACCATTATTAAGACTGGTTCAAATTAAATTCAATTAAATTTAAAGTACATAAGAATCAAGTCTATCAATATAAAATTTCGTGTACCAAAATTAATTTCTTACATTTAGGCTAATTTTGTGGTAGTTTTCATTAAATTTTTGCCCCAACCCCTCTCCCCCTTCCTTCATCCTCCCCAACGGACTCTTGATGTGGTTGGCTAATTAAATTAAATACATTTTATAATAAAAAACCGTTTTAAATCTGTCACTATGTTTGATATTTTCGATGTATTGCAACATATTACAAATTTTGAACATTGTGATTTGCGAAAAATTCTGACGTGATGGAAAAAATAACGTCATATTCAGATTCAGCGTGAAAAAATACATAGGGATCAATAATCAAAAGTTAAAAAACATTACCCATGCAGGCCTGTGTTATCTATCAAGTGGTACTGATGCACAGACGTTGTTACAGTCGCCAAAAAAAGAATAATGCTCTTAGAAATATCCTAGAAATAAAGTGGAGAAAAAATCAGACGATCTTCAGTCAGTTTTTAGTCATTATACGTCACTTTGATCGTTGGACAGAACATGACGTTTAAGAGAAGTTTTAAGTTTGTTATCCATTTGACGTCAGAGAGTTGACACCCCTCTAATGCCCTTCATAACTCATTAACATCAACGGATGACGTATAAATGACCTGTACCGCTGAAGTCTTGCGATTATGGGTATTTTTACCTCAAAAAGATGTAAAAATGACGTCAATTCTTAACGTATTTTTTAAGCGATTTTGATGGCGTATAATTCACGACAATATGACGTAACCAATTTGACAGGATTTAAGGGAAAAAAGGGAATTGTATAATACAAAAATGAACATGATAAGAAATTTAATATATTCACCCTGATCTTGACAACGTATTTGGAACAATAAGCCTGATTCGATACATCCATCCTACTATCGAAATTTGTCGTGTTCTCCAAATAAGCCCTCTCCGAAACACCCTTATCCACCGATAATACTCTTCGTATATTGACTTCCGTAATACCTTCAATATCCACACCATGGTAGGCGACGCAGGACGTAATTTCGAAGGAACTGGCTATATTTGAAGCGCTAATTTGATTAATTGAACTGGTCAAGTTATGATCCAAGACAACAACGGGTTTCCCTCTGAGTAGGACCGCGTGACCAGATTTATAAGCACCGATAGCGAGGTCTAGAAAAGTTAAACATTAAATATACCCAAAAAGGATTAATTAAGATCTACTACCAGAATATTTATTTCCATCTATGTCAGCTGGTTTTGACAGGCTTATCCCGAAACCTCTGATGTTCGGTATGATATCTTTCCCTTTAATAATCTGAGATGGTTCCTTGATTAGACCAGACTGTTCGTTACCCCTGAAGATGTAAACGACTCCAGAATTATCGTTATCGTACGGAGCAGCGACGGCAATATCCGCGAATCCATCCTTATCGATGTCTCCTAAAGACATGACAGCTTCGCCGAATCGTCCACCGTCAGTTTTTCCTTTAATTATATTGGTCGAAGCATCCGTTAGTTTATCCCCCGTCTATATAAATAACAATATTCAATTTATACGCATACAATATTTTTTTACTAATTCGAGATTACCCTCGAGCCGACGTAAACATAAATTGCTCCACCGTCGTATTTCGATTCTGAAGTATCGGTCTTATGGAACGGTGCACCAACTATCAAGTCGTCCAGTCCATCGCCGTTAATATCCGAAGCTGTGACGGCGGAGCCGAAATATTCGCCGACATGGTTGCCATCTTTCCTTTCGAAGATTGTCATTTTCGATTTGACGAAGCGGTATATCAATACTGAGCCTTTCAAGGCCGCTCTAGGAGCCCCCGTTACGTAGTAGAGTTCGCCGTTGTTGTAGAATTTTCCGGATGTAACGGAATAACCTGAAATATATAAAAGAAAATGTTATTACTTAAGTAATGTAGTTATTAAAAAGTTTGTTTTGTTCAAAATTAAATTCCCAATTAAACGGTAATGGAATATACAAGGTGTTTCATTAAAAAAAATTCAGTTTCAATGAACATTTTGAAAACGCGATGTTCGATTGTTTTTCTCTTCCTATTAATAATTTTAATAATTCAATAATTTTACACTAATTTATATATTCAATACAACAAATATGTGATAAATCAAGCAACATCATGCTTCTGATAACCTCAAGAATATCCAAAAAGGAGGAAAAATAAATATCATCAAGTGCAAAGTGCCAGGTCCTCACTATTGGGATTGACCCCAAATCATGTGAGGCGATCCTGACAAAGAGATGTACCCTACATTTTATATTCGGGAGGATCCCCTGTCAGGGCTCAAAAAGAGCCAGGATAAGACCGAGACGAAAGAGACTACCTCTGAGACCTCCGAGACTGTCGAGACTACCTCGCCGGCTCTCTCTGCAAACTAGATGACATCAATTTAGATGATATCAGAATCGACACCGAGCCGGAAGAAGGATATACTCGGACGCCGCAGGAGTTTGTAGAGCTGGAGGCAGGTGGCCCTCCACCCCACTAAACGTCTTCACCAGGCTGGCGCAAATTAACTTGCAGCATGCGAGGGGAGCGTCGGCTGTGGCTGCAAGGATGCTTGCAAAACACAACCTGGGACTCGTGTTGATCCAAGAACCTTGGACCAATCGAGGGCAGATCAAGGGTCTGTCATATAAAGACTCACAGGTAATATGGGATTACAGGCAGGAGCATCCTAGGGCCTGCATCCTAATTAGAAACAACATTAACTATACATGTGTTGTAGAATTTATGACTCGGGACCTGACGACAATCATGGTACACCTCGACATCGAGGGAAGCAACCGAGCCATTGTAATTGCCTCCGCGTACTTCGCCAACGACGGGACAACAACATCACCGCCTTTGGAAGTGAAGGAGCTAGTGAGGTATTGCGGCAGGAAGAACCTGCCGTTGATAGTCGGATGTGATGCCAATGCACACCACGACATGCGGGGAAGCACTGACGTCAACGAAAGAGGTAAGTCACTTTTAGAATTTCTATTAGCTTGGTATCTCCAAATTGCAAATGTAGGCAGAGAACCTACGTTTGTAACAAGGGTAAGGAGGGAAGTACTAGATGTAACATTCAGTAGCCTTAGTATGAGTAACATAGTTAAGAACTGAAAGTCTCGAGTGAACCCTCTCTGTCAGGATAATAGAGTTCACCTTGGAGAGACTAGATCCTATAATGCACCAGTGCAGAAACCCCAGGAAAACAAACTGGGACCTGTAGAAAACGTATTTAAAGGACAACCTTAGCCAACTAAACACAGGCGGGACAAGACACCACCTCAAGCTGGAACAGGATGTAGAGCTGCTTAGTGGGGCGATATCCAAGGCTTTTGAAGCCAGTTGTCCGTTATCCCCGAGAGGACCAGCCCCCTGGTGGAACAGAACTCTGGCAAATCTCAGAGCTGAAGTCCGTCACCTGTTTAATAAAGCAAAGGTTGACGGAACTGGCAAAGTTACAAAGAGAAGCTGACTACGTACAACAAGGAGATAAGGAAGGTAAAAACAAAAAATTTTAAAATTTTTTGCGAAAACATCACTTCTACTCCTGTAGCAGCAAGACTTCACAGAGCCATGGCAAAAGGCGGGACTAAACCTGTGATGGCCTTGAGAAAACCAGATCGCAGCTACACGGAAGGGGAAATCGAGCAGGCCGACTTGCTCCTTCAAACACACTTCCTGGCAGCAAGCAAGCAGATCCGGCAGAGACAATCCCTAGCACCAGGAAACCCAAACGGGAGGAATGGGAAATCGCTAGGCGAATCTGCACGAGACAACGCATGGAGTGGGCAATAAACACCTTCCAGCCCTACAAATCACCAGGAGCGGATGGAATTTTCCCCGTGCTCCTGCAGAAAGGACAGGAAGAGGTACTACAGCATCTATATATGTCCCCAAAAACTGAGAAAGGCGAAAGTCACCTTCATACCAAAAATAGGTAAGGAGGATGGACTGACCCCAAATCCTTTAGACCTATTTGCTTGACATCTTTTCTATTGAAAGCAATGGAAAAAGTAATAGATAACTATATAAGAATGGAGGTTATGGAGAAAGCTCCACTTCACACAAGTCAGCACGCATACAGGGCAGGCAGATCGACAGAGACTGCCGTGGAAGAGCTAACAAGGATCATTCAGAAAACCCTGAATGTAAAAGAAACAGCTATCTGTGCCTTCCTAGATATCTCAGGTGCGTTTGATAATACGTCGCATGATGCGATCAGGAGGGTGAGTAAAACAGTAACCAAATGGATAAGCGAGGTGCTCTCCACAAGGACAGCGGAGACAACGGTAGGCCAACACCTCAAGGCGGCGTTTGCTCGCCTTTGATGTGGAGCCCGGTGGCGGATGAGCTGTTTAACAGGTTGACTGCGTTCGGCGTACACTGCATAGGATATGCCGATGACATTGTTAGAATAGCAAAAGGCAAGTTTGAGGGAAGACCTGACAGACAAGTTTTAGAATTACTAGCGAATGGTGTCGATCAGTGGGGCTGAGCATTAACTCAGCAAAAACCACAATCGTACCTTCACTAGGAGGAGAAAACTACTGAAAATGAAAGATATCCTTCAGATACAGCAGTAATCGAATGCAAAACAGAACTCATATATATCTTGGAATACCCTGGACAAAAACTTCTGTGGAACAAGCATATCAAACTGACTGTAAATAAAGCAACAAGAGCTTTAATGATATGCCGGAACTTAGCAGGCAAAACGTGGGGTGGTAGTATAGTAAGACCTATGGTAACATACGGGCAATAACTCATTCCAAAAGGTCGTCACAACCAAGAATATCATTGGCAAGCTACAATGGTTAGCAATGCAATGGTATGCATCGCCGAGCAATGGGAACATGCCCAACCGCAGCACTAGAGGTCATCCCACACACCTCTACACCTAGTAGTTGAGGGAGGGCCCGTGCGGCAATGTACCGACTAGCCAGAGCAGGGACGGGAGGGAGCGAGATTCCATGCCAAGGAGCTTTGCTGGCCTTGTTGGCACAGCAAAAGTCCCAAAAGCTTCCTAAGATTTTTGTGCAAAAGCTTTCATTGCGATGACCGTATTGAATTTGTGCTTTTTCGAGGGTTGAGAAATAAGTTAAGACTACCTTCGATGCAGTTGGCTTTTGGTACCAATCTGCAATGACTGTATTATTTTCGAATTTATAAGTTTAGCATCCAAGAATGGTATGCCTTGCTGTTCTATTTCAATAGTGAATTGAAGATGTGGATTAAATGAATTAAAGTAATGTAAAAATAGTGTCGGGTTAGTCAAGGCGGCGGGTATGGCACAAACGATGTCATCAACATATTTGAATAAAAGGGTAATCACCATCCAGAGAAAAAATCCATCACAATTAAGGCCAGAATGTGGACTGCGGGTGTCCCAAAAGTTTTTAAATAAAATTTCTTGTCAAAAGTAAAATAGCAGTTGTTGAAAGCAAACTGATTAACTCTAGCATGGATTACAATGATGGAGTTGTATAAAATTTGGACAAGAACCCCAATTGTAAGGGAATGTTGGTGAATAGTGAAACAACATCTAATGAAATTAATATGAAGTTGGCTGGAAGAGTAAAATATCAACTTTATCAATTAAACTAACGGCTAATGAGTCCGTTAAAATCCGTGAGAAATTTGGAGAGGTTGTAGGTAGCAGAGTTAATGGAATATCTATTTATGGATTATGTATTTTGGGCAGACAGTATAAT